>PTEX01000196.1:602043-753777 GCA_003342815.1 Eudromia elegans
TTTATGAAAGCTTATATTTACATACAGTCTGAAGGGGTTTTTACTCTAAAGAGCAACTGTGCTTTGGTCCTTGTATCTATTATGTGATTAATTTAAATAATTCTTTTCAGAAGACTGAGCTTCATCATATCTTTCAGACCCTCTTTCAGACCCAGTATCTCCCCTATCTTGGGAAATACTGGACTTTCTCTCCAGCATCGAAGAAGAAAAATATAAAAAGTATAAAGTTTAGGAAAATTTGAGTTTAGATTTGACCACTGCTGCAAATATATGTTCTGAAAGAATAGAGGGAAATCTAACTTAGTAGATATGCTAAATTGCCCAAGTATCTTCCTTAAACACAGGAAAATGCTGGGTCTGTTGCTAACGAAGATCTAAGTGTTTATATTATGGAGGACTATATGCCGGCGATAAATCAAATTGCTTACAACATATTATAAGTTGTACCTAAGGAAACCTAGAATCTGTTGAAAAAGCATTGCGTTTCTAACTCCACTTTCTAGGCAAGATTATCAAAAAGGCAAAGATTCTAGGCAAGTTTATCAAAAATAATCAGAAGATTATTCCAAAGAATTTTGCTTCCTATAGCAACTCTAAGGCCTTTCCACTGCATTCCAGACATATCTGTAGTGTGGAGGCAGCATTGTTGTGTTGATGGAGAAAGTGCTGCTGAGAGTGCTCAAAGGTCAGATCACGCCATTGCAATGAATACAACTGTCCTTTGACTGTATTGACTATGATGCTGTTAAGACTTCAAAGAAAAGTAGATAGGTTATATTTGGGTGGCTAAAGACAAGCATTTCCATTATCTTTCTTTTGAAGTTATTTTGAGAATATAATTTTACAAATTTACCCTGAAGCTATGTCTGTGCTTCCTAAATTAGTGGAGTTATTAGAACAAATAAATACTTATTTCAGGAAAAACAGTATTAATCTTAAAAAAGGGCAGTGTGTAATTCTCTTTGAAATATATATCTAGGTGATGTGTATCCAACTGCCATTTTAGCATACTGAGAATGTCTTAGAAATGTGACTGAAGTTGTGTGTCTTCCTTCAAGTAACAGTAGCCATGAGCCAAAATTTCCATGGAAACGAACAAATCTTTTATGAGAACTTAAAAACCTCTGCATTTGACTTTTTACAATGACATTTCACCTTGTTTGCATATGGAAATGGTAGAGAAAAAGTAATCAGGAAAGAAAAAATATGCTTGTTTTATTTTTGAGGCTTCTAAGAGTTGTGGTGTTTATTATTATTATTTCATCCTATCTTTTGTGCAGAGTGAGTTGAGATCTATTCAAAGTTGAGCTACTGGTACAGCCTTTGCCAAGTTTCTTTGCCTCAAATTTTGAAGAAGAAGAAAAAGATCCTGACTAGTATAACTGCTTGAGGGATGTTTATTCAAGCACACATGTTGTTTTAATAAGCCTTTATTTTAGCTGTTTTTTAGCTGTTTTATGCTGTAACTTTCAGAGTGATTGTGTTGGTGTTTTTGGATTGCACAGCCAAAGTTTTTAATGTTTTCCATTTTTTTTTTTGTAGTTAGATACATAGTTTCATAAAACTGTAGTGAAGAGGGGGCGTTATTAAGGCAAGATAAAATTTAAGCAGAAAAAATAGCCCATTGCAATTTTACCTTCATTATGGACAGGGAGAAAGAGGCTAGTCACACAGGCTTAACTTTCTTAGCAGTTCAACACCTGAAAATATTAATATATTTATAGAAAACATATCACTGTAGTAATATTGTACATCGATATTGTGCTTTTAACTTTTCTAGGTCCTGGTAAACTTTAGAAAAATCAAATATTTTCATGTTTTATTTAGGAAATATGAGCTGAAAAATGAAAGGAATGGGCTCTCATTTGTATATAGTGATATCAGAATTTCATTTTGCATGATGATAGTCACCCACTGATTTGATGAAAGAACTAGGAATCTGCCCATGTCTGCTGAGATCCAATTATATCTACTGCTGTCAAAATTCACTGACTACTTTAGTACCACATATGATATATCTGAGAAATATGTAGCCTTTTCAAAAAAAGTATCAAATATTTCTTTAGCAACTAATCTCTTATGATAAGGTTTTGAAATAATTCTTTCACTTTGCATTATTTCAGGCTGTAGATTACTGTGGTATGCGGGCTTTTCATTCAGTCATCATAGGAGAAACTATTTGGTGGACTGAACTGTCTGCCTTTATTTTTTGTTTAGCATGGCTGTCTTTTGTGCATATATGCTCAACTTTGACAGTTTAATGCAAACTGGAGATGTAGTTTTGAAGTATCTCTTCTTTGATTCTCTATACTGCTATTAAGTATTCTGCTGTGATATCTGCACCTGTAACAAAACATTTGCCATCATGTTTTGCCAAATTCCTATATCAAAGAGTTTACTGTAATATTTGCAAAGAAGGGAGCTATCTTTTATAATGCATGATATCATGAGTCAGGATTCAAACCAAAATAGACCATGGATGTCTTCACTTTCAACGTCTAACCTCAGCTGTCTTAAATAGGCTGATTTATTTAAGAAGAGATAATTGCTTTGCTTCTAATAATGAAGCTTCATTGTAACAGAAGCTTGTAAATTTTTCAAGATATAAAGACATTTCAAGTCACTAATTAGTTTTAAAAATCCTCATCAAAAACGTTTGTTTGATGATACCGTGTGTTCATTTTTTTCTACTCTTTTATGAAAATAAATCTTCAAGTATGGAAAAAAAATGAGTTAGCTATATAAAGAAATGCAAAGAAACTGGAAAGACAAAAACAAAACAAAAAACCAGAAAAGCTGAAAGAGAAAATCAAATAACTCAAGTGACTAAAATGAAGTTTAAAAGAAAGGGATTTCCCAGAAAGATTTTCTGCCTAATTAAACTGGGCCCAAATGTGCAGCTGATCAAAGTGAGACCCAGAGAGGGAAATTTGTGCTAATGAGAAAAGAGGAAAATAATTTTGTTTCTCTGGTGGATTTCTGCAAAGTGTTAAGAATGAAGTGTTCAGTAGTAATGGAAAGTAGACAGCTCAGATGTCAAGATTCCACAATACACACACACACTATGTTGATGCTTGAGGGCAAATTGTGAAGAAAACATGGAGAGGAATATAGCTTAAAGAAGCATAGTGTTTCTTAATTATAAGCTTTAGGTGTGCTTCTCATTTATTATTAATTTCAATTATTTGGCTGTATGACACCTAATGTTCCAAAATAGTTGTCTTATGGGTGAAGAAGTATTTTCAGATCTTTACAATAATTTAACAGAGGGATGAACACTGACTTCCTTGCATTTGTCTTTCATTTGTATGTTGTGTGCCCGTTAATCTTGTCACAGCTTCAGAAATACGGCAGACTAAATAACTAGCAAATAGGTTCAAGAAATCATTCTGCATTCTGAATGATTTTCCAGCTTGTCTGTGCCTGCTTGTTTTTCTGTTAAAATCCAGAAGGTCTAAATAAGGTTTTAGAACCTAACTCCAGACTCTGCTTTTTGAAAATACTAGGCAGAGCTTCTAATGGGTCAAAATGTGTTCTTGTTTTTGCTGCTAATGGAAAGATATTTGCACTAGATTCTCCAAAATGGTTGGAGAGCTCATGGGAGTGATTGCTTGCCAAAGGGAATAACGGTATGCAGTTTAGTGCTCAGTGATTATTGTTGCTGTATTAGCAAGCAATCTGTTGAAATAAGCTTAATTAAACCACAATTCTGATAGCATATATTGGATTTATTTATTTATAGGACAGATTGGCCTGAAGTAACTGAAAAGCATCTATTTCCTCATTTTCTGTCTAAATGTGAGTTAGCAGCAATCTTAGTAAATGCACTGTCAATAGATTGTATGACTTATTGAAGGCGATGGGCCTAATCTCTGTGCAAAAAAACCTCTATCCTTTTCTGTCATGGTGGAAGGAGAACAAAACATGACTGCTTCACCCTGACTTGGTGGGTTATATATGGCTTCATGCACCAAAGAACTGTGCTAGTGGCCTTCACGATGCCAAGGACAGCTCATTATGTCTTATGTAAATGTACTCAATGCCATGTAGAGCATCATTTGATTTCAAACTGCTGTGTGGCTGGCTTTGGATTCAAAAATCCTATGGAAAGATAGGCTGGAGAGGAGATAACACTGGGGTTAGCAATCAGTTATGTGAAAGAGAATTATTGCAAGTCACTGTAACTTTCTACTTTAAATAGGGCATAACTTTTGCTAAGGCAGATCTATCCCAGCACTCAACACAGGATAGTAATGTAATGTGCTGTATTACAATGCACTTACTCAAGGCAGTATGACTACTTCCTATGTGTGAAATAAATGTCTGTGACTCACTGTGTCTGGTGGGAACATAAAGGATGCAGGTGGCTATTATTTAAATGAAGTACAGAGAAAACAGTGTGACAGATGAAGATTTTCTCCACCTGGGAATATTTCCAAATAAACGTTCCTTCTACATTTTTCATGTAGTACAGCAACTAACTTAGTCTAATAGTCTAGATCAGTAAGTTTACTTTTTTCTTTTTTTAAATTGGGATGTTATGTGAGCCGTGCTCAATTATAGCTTTATTTTCCCCTTTCTCTCTACTTCTGAGGTGCTACAGCCCTTGCTAATGCTAAATCACAGAATTGTTGAGGTTGGAAGACACCTCTAGAGATTATCTAGTCCAACTGCCCTGCTCAAGCAGGGACGCCTTAGAACAAACTGCACGAGGTGACATCCAGGCAGTTTTGGAATATCTCCAAAGAAGGAGACTGCACAGCCTCACTAGGCAGTATGTGTCTGCCTTTGTTTCTAAATCAGGGTGGGCACGTGCAACCTCCTGCTTTGGAAATAGTCCCTGGCCTTGGGATGATTCCTCAGATGTGCCTGGGTCAAAACTGTTCCAGGGACTGCCCCAACAACTTAGTCTAAACAAGGATAGGTTATCAAAGAAAATAGGCTGCATATTAATGCGATATGAGCATACAATTATAATTGCATATTAATAAAAAGCTAAGAATACCACGAATTCTAATATGATTCCACATTTCCTGGGAATAAAATTATTCTAGAACTGGAAACACCTCGAAGTGTAACTTCTTTAATGTCTCTAGTGCTAGACAGACCTTCATGTTTCTGTGTAGTGCCCATTTTAGACACATTCTAAGGCCTTCTAATTGTATTATGGCCTCAGGAATAGTTTTTTCATCTTTATTTCTATAAATCTTGGCCTGCTCTTAGAAATAATCTTCCAGGCCTGTCCTGAAAAGGCATTAAGCATGTTCAGAGCTATTTCTGACTAACACTTGTAAGAAGATATATATGTTTTGCATAGCTTGCTGTACTCAGCACACAGCATAGCTGTAATTCCCAAGCATGTCTTTCTTTGCCGCTGTTTAGATTTTGCATTTCTATGCAGGAATAAGTAGTTCCTGTACCATCTTAGGAGTGGCCTGGCAAGCATTGTGGTTTTTTTGCCCAGATTAACTTCCTCGTAAATTGCGGCAGATCAGGCGAAGCCATCCGCTCAACTTGGCAGAGAGCTTCCAGCAGGAAGACTGTGGCGACACAGACTGAACTGCTACAGAAACACGTGGCAGTCCAAGTCTCCAGCTATGAGGAATGTCTGAGCCTCTCCAGGTTACTGGAGGTGAAAACACCATGTGAAAACACCGCCTACCTTAGGTATGAGCAGGTGGATGACCTGCTGAGCCTGGTGGTGGAGCTGCAGAAGGAGGTAGAAAGGCTCAGGGCCATTAGAGAATGCTAAAGAGACATAGACTGGTGGAGCTGTGTTCTGCAGTCCTCCCAGGAAAGCCACCCAGAGAAATCCTGGCTCAATCTGGAAATCCTGTACCCTCTTGCCATAGGGTGCAGGGGGCAGAATTAACAGTATCAAGGGACAAACAACAATGGAAATGGGTCGCTTTTCGAGGTGGCAGGAGAACCCTTCCCCGCCCACCACTCCCCCACCAGTGATCACGTCCAACAAGTACGAGGCCCTGGACCTTGGCGAGCAGATAGACGAGGACATGAACCAAGGCCCATCTAGGGGGCCATCTGCAGGGAAGCGGTCAGGTCCAAGCATTAAGGCTGCTCTCCCTTGGGAGAAAAAGAGCCTCTGGAAGAAGTGGTGGGTGATTGTCGTGGGTGGCTGTCTGCTGCCGCCACCGATCTGCAGACTCGACCCCTTATCCGGAGAGGTCTGCTGCTTGCCAGGGGCTTGAGTAAGGAATGTCACAGAGAGGCTCCCAAGGCTTGTCCAGGAGTCTGACTATTATCCCCTGCTACTATTTCACATGGGCACTAATGATGCCATGAGGAAACTGGCTGATATCAAGTGAGGTTATAGAGCCCTAGGGATGGCTGCTAAAGATATGAGAGCCCAGATTGTGTTCCCCTCCTTTCTACCCATGAATGGAATGGATTCAAGGAGAAGGCGGATGTTCAGGTTGACAACTAGCTGTGCTGCTGGTCTTGGTGACTGGATTTTGGCTTCTATGACCATGGGACTCTGTTTGACAACCAGCTAGTGGGGAATGATGGGAACCACTTCAGCAAGAGGGGCACTCACATCTTTGCCAAAAGGCTGGCAAGCCTGGTTAGGAGGGCTTTAAACTAAGCAAGGAGAGGGAAGGGGAGTGACACAGGGACAGGGCCATCAATAACATGCGGCCAAAGTTGATGGATGTCCAGCGAGAGTATATTAGTGGGGAAGTGTAGATAGGACATGATTACAGAGGGTCCTCTTTCACCCCTTTTGGGAAATCTGCAGGCTCGACTACCTCCCTAAAATGCCTGTACACCAATGCATGACGCATAGAATAAGCAGGATGAACTGGAGATCTATGTGCGGTCCCAGCATCCTCAATCTGGTCCTATTCAACTTACGCATTAACGACCTGGATGAAGGGGTGGAGTGCTCCCTCAGCAAGTTTACTGATTGGGAGGAGTAGCTGATAGCCCTGAGAGCTGCACTGCCATCCAGAGGGACCTGAACAGACTGGACAACTGGGCGGAGAGAAACCTTATGAAATTCAACAAGGACAAGTGCAGAGTCCTGCACCTGGGGAGGAATAACTCCAGAAACCAGTACAGGCTGGAGACCAACCTTTTGGAGAGGAGCTCCACAGAGAGGGACCTGGGCATCACAGTGGATGACAAGTTGACCATCAGGCAGCAGTGTGCCCTTGTGCCCAACAAGGCCAAAAGGATCCTGGGGGTGCATTAAGAAGAGCATCTCCAGCAGGTCCAGGGAGGTGATCATCCCCCTCTACACAGTCTTGATGAGGCTGCACCTCGAGTACTGTGCGCAGTTCTGGGCTCCCCAGTACAAGAGGGATGTGGAGCTGCTGGAAAGAGTCCAGCACAGGGCTACAAAGATGATTGGGGCCTGGAACTTCTGTCCTATGAGGAAGGGCTGGGAGAGCTGGGCCTGTTCATCCTGAAGAAGGGAAGGCTGATGGGGAATCTGATCAGTGAGTATAAGTACCTCAAGACAGGGCGTGAGGAGGATGAGGCCAGCCTCTTTTCAGTGGTGGCCAGTGATAGGACTAGAGGAAATGGCCGCAAATTAAGTCATCAAAAGTTCCACAGGAACTTGAAAAGAACTTC
This sequence comes from Eudromia elegans, assembly GCA_003342815.1. NCBI lineage: Eukaryota > Metazoa > Chordata > Aves > Tinamiformes > Tinamidae > Eudromia > Eudromia elegans. The sequence goes on from PTEX01000196.1 coordinate 609,640, forward strand.
TTAATGGTGAGGGTGACACAGCACTGGGACATTTTGCCAAGGGATCTTGTAGAGTCTCTTTCTCTGGAGATCTTCAAAGCCCACTTGGACGCAATCCTGTGCCACATGCTCTAGGAGACCCTGCATGTGCAGGGGAATTGGACTAGATGACCTCTAGAGGTCTCTTCCAACCTTAAGCATTCTGTGGTTTTATGATTCTGTGAAACTGGTTCAGCCGTGTTGAGACACAGAGGTGATGAACAGTCTTCCTACTCATCTTTGTGAACAGGATATGATAGATCCTGAAATGATTGGCCAAGTCAGCCATTTGGTTCAAATAATTTGAACCTCCAGACATACCTGTGTTGAAATGGAGAATGAAAACAAATGAAACTGTTCTACAGATTTCAGTAGGTTTATAGTTAAGAAAAATCCTAATGTTGATTTGAAAACAATGCAAAAACTTGAACACCACTCAGAACAGTCTTGAGTACTTACATGTAAGTTGTAGATCAACATACTCTGTACACTTCAGTTAGTGGGCAAGCTGAGGCATACCTGTAACTTTGAGTTTCATTCAAATTATTCACATATTCACATTGTTTCTGATAAGAGTTAAAAAGGAAAGGAATATAAGAGAGGGCCCTCTTATAAACAGACTAGAATTATCATTATATATTGTGGTTTGGTTATGTTTTGTTTTCTTCACTGAAATTTTCTTTAGGAACACTAGATGAAGCACTGATACTTCTACATGTTAGGAAGAGGAGAACTGAGTTGTATTGAGCTGTATTTCTAAGTACTGATTATGCATCTTATACTTATCTAAGTACTTTCTGATTATACATTCTCTCATTTTCATATTTTTTTAATGCATTGGGGGGGTTTTTTTGTCGTTATAGAAGGTTAAAAAATGAAGTGTAGATTTTCCATAACTTAACCTCAATGTAGCTTTTATATTTTTATTCTGAAAAAATATCTTTCTGTTTTTTTCTCTTGCATTGCAGCATGGGTAAGATCAAAAGTCGTATGAACTAGGGGGCAGATAGAGGGACAGTAATGGGGAGTGAGACAGAACAGTAATTGTAGTCTCGCAAGCATCAAGGAAAACAAACCAAAGTGAGGATGCTGAAGGAAACAAGTGTTGTCATTTCTTCTGAAATATGATATATGGCCATCTCTAGACCATGCTTTTCCAAAGAGATCTGCTGGAACAGACATTCTTGGTCAGGCTCTTTCACCTGGGAAAATCACAGCTTACTGAAGATGAATTTCCATTAACCGAACTTTTGACTACCTGCTTGCAAACACTGTTCTCCAAAGGGTTTCTCAGTTTAAAAAGGAATCTAAAATGGGTTCTTCCTCAGTATAAAACAGGTCCAGGAATAAAAGATGTTTGTACCATAAGACTCACTTCTTTAAGGAATAGTTCTTTTTTAAAAGAAAAAAAGTAATTAGATGCTAAAAATTATTCAGATACTATTGCTCTAGTTAAATATTCTCTGGGGCCAAGATCTGGGACCTTCTATCTGAGTCAGGATTATAGAGGGGAGAACCAATGGACAATTACATTGCTCTAACACTGCATATATTCAGGTCAGGGAATGGGGCTTAAGAGCCTTACTGTGACTAAATAATTTACATTCTGAAAGTAAATTTGCCTGGTCTTTTGCAGCATGTGAGAATTGGCAGAAGTCCAGGAAAACATAAAAAAAAAGACTGTTTATCTTGGAGGGAAACGTTCAAAGGCTAATGTAGGAAACTGTCTCAGTAATATTTCACCTACCTTTTGATTGTGGAGACCTCTAAAGATGTATTTTCTCACTAACATTCAGTCGTCTGGAACAGATCAGATATCATAGTACATGTCAACCAGAAGTAGATGACACACTGTTCTATTTTCCTTTCATCATTTACAGATAAACCACTATTCTGTAATTGACCTAATGTATGAATGGGATTGGCAGCTGGCTAAAATTGGCTTCTAGCAAGAGGAGACAAAAAGGAAGAATTTGGAGGAATGTCCATGAAATGTCCGTCATGATAGTTTGGATAGTTTTGGAAAACCACTCCTGATTTTCTGACTGGTGCAACATTCCTGTGTTGCAGAATTGTTGTCTGTTGTTTTTGTAATGTAAGTGGAGATGATGTTTTAGGATTAATTATTCACATTTTTTCAGCTCTTGTTTGGAATAATATGTCATCAGAACCTCAAGTTTTTGCATGAGTAGAGAACTTTTCTGGCTGCACATGACTTTTCTGCAGAAAAGTGAACCGTCTGGGGACATGACCAGTAAAATACTATCGTATTTCATATTATGACTAAAGGAAGGATAAGCAGCAAAGAAAGCAATATAATGGCTAAAGTTCTGAAGAGAAGGTCTACTTACTATAAGCATGGGCTCTCTCAGAAGTTGCCAAATCAAATTGGAGTTTCGAAAACTTACTTTGAATACGTAGGAACAATGTTTGCGAAAAGCATGCCTAAAACTGAAACTTGTGAAGAGTATAGTCATGCACAGATAAAACATACTTGTGTAGAAGGCAGAAACTGTGGATCAATGCAGGGTTATGAAACTAGTATTAAAGGGTTATGAAATCAGGATTAAGAGCTAGCACACTTGCATATGATCATTTCAAGGTGCATTTCTTTGGGCTTGCCTTCTACAACTGAAATAGCAACATGTATGAATATTGCCTTGAGTAATAGCTTAGTCATTTAGACTTCATTTGAACAATTCGGTACCTAAAATCTCACCAAACACAACTAATAATCTGGTATAGTACTGATTACAATGCCAATAATGTTTCATTTCTATTTTTTCCTGGACCTTTGGCTGTTTTGACCAATGGGAACCCAAATCTGCCATATTTGCACTGAGAAACTCTATGAGAATGAGAATTTAGTTTAATAGGAAGGGTAGCTTAGCATATAGAAAAAGCTTCAGAATAGATTTCTAGCAGAATCATATTGGACCAATTTTGACTCTTGTCTTACCAAAATACATTGTCACTGTTTTTTTTTCTAGCCCACTTCCATGGAAATGCTGCATATCAATGAAACTGAGGTGCTGTATTTGGATTCTCTGAATGAAATTGTACACAAATCTCAAATTCATTCAGGCATTTGGATTGTAGATCCTGCAGTGTTTATCAAATAAGGGCCTTTTTCTATGCGGATTTGATTCACCTCTGCCAGTAACCTTAACCGCTAGGTGACAGTATTGTTCCATTCCAATAGGCAGTAAGAAATATTTTATCAGTTGGAAAAAAAAAATAGACTCAAGGGCGAGGTTTAACAAAATCATAAATTTGGATTTCCCACATTGGTTCTGTCTGATTTGTCACGCTTTTATTTTTTTTTCTATAATATCATTTTGAAACTCAAGTAACTTGTTGCTACAAAGCTTAGATATATAAGGCTTTTAAAATTGTATTACCTCATTATCTCTCAAAGCAAGCTGGCAACAGCCTTCTTCTCATCTCAAAAGGAATTTCTCTCAGCAAATTGCTCTTCAGTTTTCTGTTAGACCTGATTTTTTTTTGCCTGATAAAGGTGTCCAAGTGACAAGCAGTTTTACATATAAATGTTTACTTTTTGAATAATATTCTATTTTTCCTAGGGTGTAACTGACATAAAGATATATGTCACTCCCTCACGCAAAGCAGTTTAAAAAAATTCTATGCTGCCTTGCAAAGAGAATGAAATGTGCAAATTACTCCACCCCCTGTCTATGCTGAATTTTTTCTGAATTCTGAATCAAAATCATAACACTTAAATTAATTTTTGGCCTCATTAAGCAATTGGAATGGGAGTAAAACCTTGCTTTTGTTGGAATCATTAAGTGCATATTTAAAGAGATTAAAAATAATTCATATATGCATAACTTACCCTTCTAAAACTGGTAGTAATTTACATAATTCCAGTGCATTTGTAAATAAATATACATTTTATTTATTTTATAATGGTGGCTAGTAGACCTGTGGTGCATCTGGTTCTTTTTTGAGCTTCAGGATATGAGCTTCTGTTCCGCTAGTTGCTGGTGGTCAATTGATCTATGCCAATTTTCAGCTCTACTCTATAAATCTGTCTTCTGCATACATTTTGCTCTGTTTCACTGCAAGACAATAAGTAGATGCAACTGATAAACAAAAGTGAAGCCAGTGGGCACTGGATTTTGAACATGGAGTGCTACCTAGTGCTAATGCTTTGAAGGAACATACTGCAAGGTATCTTAAGTTAGGCATGCGATTACTGGGGAGGGTGGGAGTGTGTGTATCTTGTTTTCTTTTCTTTTCCAGTCTTAATGACAGTGCATCAGTAAGATGCGGATAAGGTCCTTTTAGTCACAGGAGATGTTCAGAAGAGTAATGTTTGAGACACACTCATTTGCTACATCAAGGCACCCTATAAACCTCTAAGGAGAGTTCTCTAATCTTGACTGTTTTCTTCTAAGCCCACTGTGTAGTAAATAAGGTCTGGAACCATAAACTGAATGACAAGGAAGGAAAACACAGCTATCAGCTCATTTGAGAAGTAGTGGCCATCCCTGTACGCTGAATGAGTCAAGGGTCCTTAGGAGTAATTTTATGGGATCATACAATTAATGATAATATCTTCCTGCTTATTCACAACCAAGGGCAAATTACAGCTATACAGGTTTTGTTCTTTGAAATGACTGAGCCAGGTTATTTGAAAAGTTCATCTTGAAGCAGGGAAATTTTAGCCCAAGTGATAAATTTATGGTTTAGCTATAAATAACTGAGGGGGAAAAAAAAGAAAAAAGAAAAAAATACTGTTCCATGATTGAAATTTGGGGTAATTATAAGAGATGTTACTATGCCTGATCTAATGAACTTACTATTTATGTCCTTAACTAATAAATTCACAGTTCATGTATAAATAGAATTTTAAAATTTCTCACAAAAGTGAAAAAGATGTTATGACATTGGCATAGGATGCTCATCCTATTATATTGACAACTTTGTTATTTTGACCTTTAACTTACAAAACATAAATTCTTATTTTTCATCTGGCTCTGTTTGAGATATCATAGCTCTCTGTGCTATAATGTGGTGCTGGCCATGATCAGGTTGCCTTATATCATAGGTTTTGGGGGAAGATTTGTTTATTTACCTATCTCTATCAAATTGCTGTACATAGCCAAACACAAGCACATCATTTAACTTAACACTGGGTTCATTGTAATCATGTATGGTAGAATAAACAGTAAGGATTAGCCTTAAGTACATACCACCAGAGGAAAACTTTAATTAGGAAAGATTGAGGTTAACTAGTAATTACAGAGATAAGAGTTCAAGCCTCTATAGTTAAAGATCAAGTTAGTATTTCCAATAAAAACCAATATTTTCTGAGATTTATATTCACTCATTCAGAAACATGTGTTCACATCCTAAGTTTTTTTTTCTTAGCTTTTTTTTTTGATAGTCTACATTTAAATTCAGTTGTACTAATGAAAAGAAATATACATAAAACAACAACAAACTCTGGCCTTTTGAAAACTGAAAAGTTCTTTCATGGAATCTTTGCATATAAAGTGTTTGAGTTCAGATAAAGAAGACTTTTTGAAAGAAAAAGATATGAAAGAAAATCTTGCAAATACACCAATGTATTCAAAATCTGTTCTTGTGATATCCTACAGTACAAGTTATGCGTCTAGTTACAGTCCAGCTCACCTGAGAACAAATTGCATTCCAGTAACTCCTACTCTTAACTCTATTAAAGTAGTTATTATACTCTGCATGATAGAGGTTGAAAATATGCATCTAAAACAGTAGAATGTTTCAGGATGAAGAGACCAGCTAAAGATTCCAGCTAAATCATTCTATTTGAAAGCTGTCTTTGTGAACTATCTATTTATGTATGTATGTATTTATTCTAAAAGCAGAGATAAAGGAAGAATATATGAAATTTTTTTCAGAACCCAAAAAAGAGTTTGAAATTTGGTATTTGTTTGCAATTTCTCTGCATAATCTAAGGTTTTCTTCAAAATGTGCTATGTTTTGCTTGGTTAAGAGTTGGGACTTCACAGCTGCTGTAAGAATCACACATGTTCAATGTCTTTTACTATCTAAGGTTTCTTATCCTGGTAGATCAGTTTTTAATACAAAAAAAAAAAAAAATTGCCTTTTATGTATGCGAGACAAATGCCGGGAAGAACTGTCTGGGCTGTGGGATAGTTATACTAACAAGCACTGCTTTATGTAGAGAGATGATGTTAGCTCAGACAAACAAAAGGTGACACGTTTGGATTCTCAAATTGTTCTGGATTTTTTTTCTCTTTTGGCTGTTAAGCTTTCTTTTTAATAACGTCTGTGGATTATCCCAGATATCAAGTTTAGAGTAATAATAGGTAGGAAACCTTCATTATAACCAATTTACTATTCTACTTCTGATGCTCTTCCTTCAATTTATGTACTTTAAAAGCAAGGCACCTATACAGAATTTCTGAGGCTAGAAAGAATGATTACAGTCATCCGGTATGAGTGACCACGAAATACATGCAAAAGGGCTTTCCTCAAGTTCTTCCTCCATCAAGCTCGATTACTGCTAGTTGACCTACAGAGAGTAAACCAATGTAAGTAAAATTTAACAGCATAGTGAAGTAATCACAAGGAACATTATAAAGAGTTCAGCAGCAGGAACTACAATAAAACAGTGAAGATTAGAGCTCATATGTGAAAAAGGTCTATACTTTAAATCAGTTTTACTGTGTATTTGTTCTATAAGATAATAGTGCAAAAACATTTTAGAATAACTAAAAAAGTAAATCTAAGGCTTCCAAAATGTGATCCTTGCATCAAATCTTTGCTCTTCATAACTGAGGTGAACTGCCAGATATACCATACTGGTTCACATAGGATGGCTATAATAAGATGGACAAACTCTTGGTTTATGCACAGTCAAATGGGATATTTGATTTGAAAGATTCACAGAATCTAGCATGAAGACTTAATGATAACCTTAATTAGAAAAGGAATTATCGGAGTTAACTGTTATTCAGTTTTTATTTTCTGATTTTTGGTATCAGTTAATTTATACACCTTCAAAAATGTTATAGGCTATTTATGAAAGAAAGTTGGAGATGTAACTCATACCTCAAAGAGCTTACCTTCTAATTTTAGATATGACACAGTGAATGAACGTAATGAACTGTACAAAGATGATGGAGGTGAAGAGAACAAGTCTTGCAGCGATATGTTCAGGCAATGATTCAGTTTTGGCATTTGGAGATACAGTGACTCAATTTAAAATTGGTGGAGTGTTTACTGTTGAGTCATTTTGCACATTAGTGCAAGAAGGGAGTGCTAGGAGATATTTAAATGAAAAATGAGGAGATTTTGCAAGCCAGAAGTTGAAAATGAGCTGATGCACAGGGAGTGCCAGCAAAGGCATGGAGAGGCTGTGGGAGAAATGGAAGATTAAGGCAGTGGAATAAATTTCAGAATGAATGACTGACAAGACATTGAAGTAGATAGATATTTGTATTTATCATTAATCAGGAAAGACTCAAGCCTGTAAAATGCAAAGTATTCCCAGATGATCTACCAGCCTAATTGGGCACATATTTTTGTATTAAGACATATTTTAGTATTAAGCCTGTGACAAGCTCCACTACGGACAATTGCTCATATGATTCGAGTTAACCACTCGGAAAAAATTTGCCATGTTATGGCAGAATTCTCGGGATGAGAATTCTCAGCCCTGAAGATGAAAAATATTCACTCCATGTGAAAGAGCTCACTTTCTAATCTGAAATATTTTTCTACTTTTCATGGAATTCTGCTGGAACATATGTTCCCCAATATATATTTCTATATATTCTGTATATTCAGTAGGTATTAACATAGAATGACGGAATCCTTAAGGTTGGAAGGGACCTTTAGAGATCATCTAGTCCAACCCTCCTGCACATGCAGGGTCACCTAGAGCATGTGGCACAGGATTGCGTCCAAGTGGGGTTTGAAGATCTCTAGAGAAGGAGACTCTACAACCTCCCTTGACAAACTGTTCCAGGGAATTTTTGTTCCTGTGGAATTTTTGGTGCTCCAGTTTATTTACTCTAGTCCTATCACTGACCACCACTGAAAAGAGGCTGGCCTCATCCTTCTCACTCCCTCCCTTGAGGTACTTATGCACACTGATCAGATCCCCTATTAGCCTTCTCCAGGCTGAATAGGCCCAGCTCTCCCAGCCCTTCCTCATAGGACAGATGTTCCAGGCCCTTGATCATCCTTGTCGCCCTAAGATGGACTCTCTCCAGCAGCTCCACATCCCTCTTGTACTGGGGAGCCCAGAACTGCACACAGTGCTGCAGGTGTGGCCTCATCAAGGCTGTGTAGGCTGTGTAGAGGGGGACAATCACCTCCCTGGACCTGCTGGAGATGCTCTTCTTAATGCACCCCCAGGATCCCTTTGGCCTTGTTGGGCACAAGGGCACACTGCTGCCTGATGGTCAACTTGTCGTCCGCTGTGATGCCCAGGTCCCTCTCTGCGGAGCTTCTCTCCAGGAGGTCGGTCCCCAGCCTGTACTGGTGTCTGGGGTTGTTCCTGCCCAGGTGCAGGACGTTACACTTGTCCTTATTGAATTTCATAAGGTTTCTCTCCACCCAGTTGTCCAGTCTGTCCAGGTCCCTCTGGATGGCAGTGCAGCTCTCAGGGCTATCAGCTACTCCTCCCAGTTTCATATCATCAGTAAACTTGCTGAGGGAGCCTCTGTCCGTTAATCCAGGTCAGACATAGCTGATAACAAGCCAAACAGTTTTCTAAAATGACATTTTGAGAAACTGTTCTCAGGTCATCCTGAATGGAGTAGTCAAATAAAGGCCACACTTCTTTTGTAATTAAAGGCTATTTAGCCTTTTTTTTTTTAAAAAAAAAAAAAGCAAATATTAGCTGCTGGATTTTCCTTTGACTTCTAAATATATTTTTATGTTTCTTTTACTCTGGTTTTGCCTTCCTTTTCTCTTTTATCTTGCTACATTTCTTATTTTCCCTGACTGTAACTACTGTAAATTTACCCATGAATGAGGAATACATGAAGTGTATCCAATATGGTATTAGCTATTTGTATATAACATTACATGTGTGTGCATGATCTTTATCTCTCTGAACTGCTCACCTTTCTGCATTAAAAATAGAAATTAGAGTAAGAATGCTACTATTTATTTGTCAGCTCTTCTAAGTTTGCCTTTCAGGCAATTAAAAGTCACCTTCAAGATATATGTATATCCTCAGTCTATCACAAGTTTCAGTTGAGGACAATGTAGATGTGCACATACTGGCTAATGAGGGAAAGACTGCTTTAGTAAAAGCATTCAGAAATTTTGCAAAGGGCGTGGAAAGGATATTAATGGCCAAAGCCCCTCCAGAGTAGCTTTAGATGAGTCAGATTGCATCTGCTAGGGTGTGCACTCCAGAACAGTAACCTCACCATCCTGGGAAGAAAGGTTCAGCCTATTTCCTGATCCAGGCTCAGGCATCTGTGTGCTGGAATAGGTACTGAGGATGTAGGTCAGCCTTCACCTCACCCGGCTTTGAAGTGCTGCAGGAAAGAGTCCTTGGTTCCCTAGAGCAGAGTTACTAGCCCTTACTAAAAAGCAAAGGAACTTTTTTATATAAGGTCATATTGATTTATTTGCATTTTTGTATATATGTGTCTAAAATCCATTCATATTAGCAGTACAGTGTCCTGTGGATGTAATATTTCTTGAAAGTCATCATCCTTGATAAGAGTCAAGAAGTCAGTTAGCAAGATTGTAGCTGTACTAAACAATCATCTACTAGAAACAGGTGGATCCACTTAACAGCTAAGATTAGGAATCTAAATGTCTAAAAGGCATTTGTAAAAGAGAGGATCACAGATCAGAATCTTTTTGTACCTCCCATTTAATGTTATTCAGCACAACTCTCAATGTGTGGCTAGAAAATGAACCTCACTCAACATTGTCTGAAAATATCAGAGGCCAGTCAACAACCATAAAAATTACATTCTTGCAGACAGTGGGCTATAACTGATATCATTTTAGAGAGGCTGATTCCTTTAATAAAACAAAGTAAAACAGAAAACCCTCAGAAAACAAATCCATACTGCTGCATTTGTTGCCTCTGTCTAATGAGCACAATGGATGAATGCACAGTAAAACTGGCAGGAACACTTTGAAGGCTCTAATCAGCTAAAAATTTGGAAGCGATTCAGGCGCCAGGGAGACATGTAAAGAGGAGTTTCATCATCTAGCCTCCCATAATGGCATGCAGGAACCGACTGTAACAAAAATATCTTTCTTTGTGTTGAAAAATTGAATGTGTTGAATGGACAGTTGTGTGAGGGATTTTTTTACAATGTGAAACCTGAAGGTCATCCAGAAACCTCTCACATGCTATGAAAAGCAGTAGTCTTAACTTGGTCTGAGTTACTGGGTGGCTTCTGCCAACTCCATTGCCTCAGCAAGCATTGAGACTCTATGATTTCACATCAAGACAATTACTGCCCAAAGTCTGTCAGATTTTATTCTGTAACTCATGACTAGGGTTTCAGATAACTGAGATGTGGAAGGTTTGCACGACTACTTCACCAGCTCAGGTTATACCATTATTTTCAACCTGATGTGTCAATATAGAAAAATGTAGCTACTCAGTTTTACAGGTGTGAAAAGAGATGGGGGAGATAATCAAGTTACCTGTGAGCCTATAAATTTTATCCCATATAAACAGTTGACTGTAATCTTTCAGTAACAGTAAAAATTAAAGCAGATTTCTTTTTATGCCCATATGCATAAGAAGAACACAATTTACCTAAAATCTATTAAAGACTAGTTTTTTTCCACTTGTGTTTTTATAAGCAAAGCTTAAATGTGGTGATTATTCTTCCTAATGATTTTACAAACCTTGATAAATCTTTATAGAGGAATTAGAAGTCCTATGTATATTGTGGAGGAAACAACAAAAAAATCAGAACAGTTTAGTTGCGTTTGGGACTTCTTTTCCTTCCCACTTCTATATGGATGCATCCTTTTACTTGGACATCAACCAACATAACATTCTTAGGGCACGATTCTAATTTATTTGAAGACATTGGGTTTAAATAGGCCTTCCAAATAAGTATAAATTAATATTAAATTCACCACACAGCTTCTTCATGTTAACGGACCTTTGAAAATGGTACTGGTATTTGCAAGAGAGTGATCAGTTCTTCATAAGGTATTATATGTGCAGTGAATATGATGTGATGGGACTGATAGATTTTTTAGTGCGTCTCTCTTCTTGACTCTGCTTCTAGTGCCTAAGCTTGCAGTCGTCTTGTCCAAGATCCATTTTATGTGTGATGGATTATACTGGATCTTAGGGACAATTTAGCCTGGACAATGAGGAGCTGACATGTAGTTGGAGAGCCTGAGAAGCTCAGGCTGGTTGAAGACCTCAGAAGAGGTCCTGTGAGGGGGTGCTGGAAAGAGTTGGAGCCCTGTGCTTATGCACATAGGGCACTTACAGGTGTAATAATTGGTACACATATTCTTCAGTTCTAAGGAAAGGCATCTTAGCGTGTTTCTTCATCTGTTTACATATCTATGAAAGAAACAATATTTCCCATATAATTTTTGCTGTACCTTCTGTTGTGCAGTGAAGAAAGGAGTCCTCTAGCTTCCTCCTCAAGACCCACTTCAGCTGTGGCTTGGAACTGACATTCGTGATCCAATGATTTTAAACTGGTAGAAAACAAAGGACACAACTATTTGTGTGCTTTCGTAAGACATAAAGCTGGCCTGTGTGTAACATGGTCCCCGTATGATTGTATCCATGTTCTCTGTCTTGTTTGTGGCTCTTTAGTACTTTAAGGCAGGACCTATAAGAAAGAACATCAGCTGAATTTCCCTGCTTTTTTTCTTCTTTCTCCATTCTGTTCCTTTGTATTATTCTTTTGCGTATGTGTTGCAATAGTGTCTGCAGTCCCTACAAGCATAACCTTTGTTTGCAAAGAGTTTTCTGGTATAAACTAAACTATAGGGAAGTCTGTTGGTTACAAAGAATGCATAAAGAAGAATAAAGAATACAAGGAATGGTATTTAGTGGATATAGCAAAATAGGAAGTGCCTAAAATAAAAATTTGCCCTCACATTGTCATGGAGTTTACTGCAAAACCAGTTTTAATAAACTTTAGTTTTATTATGACAATATCATGCAAAGACAAATTTCAAATTTAGTGACCAGTGTAGACCATACTTAGGTATACACGCATGTACAAGGCATCATGAAGCACAAGAAGAAGACACATAACGCTTGGTTCACTGCTGTGATACAGAGCAGAAGGCAGACTTCAAAGACATTATGCATGATGTAGAAATTGGTTCCCTGCTGACTTTCCTAAAAGTGATTCATCCAGAAATGGAACAAAAAAAAAAAAATGTATCATGTATAACAAAGAACACACAGCAGGAATTAGCTGCCCTTTCTTCACCATAGGTCTGGCAAATAAAGTTTGGAAGAGTTTGAGTGACAATATCCATAACTTCTAGATGGGGCCTATAGCCTCTTTGCCTGAAAAAATATGCCTTACTGTGGGAAGTGTTTCAGGCCTTGCTGATGCATAAGTGATGGCCTACTTGATTTACTTGTCAAATGAGGTCAGATGGAGTAGGAGCAGGAGAATACTCTGTGAACTCAACACCAAGAAAAGAATAATAATTGCACATTGACATTTAATTGCCTAACTGAATTAGATGATAGAGGACATGATTTGTTCTGTGTATCATATTCACTGTTCATGGGCTTTTGAGTTGCTACCTAACTGCTTCCATTTAGGCATCTAATTACATGGCTGAATTTTCACGACTCTCAATTAGGCAAGAGTCCACAACAGCTCACGTTGTTGTCAATGTGAGCTGCAGGGTGCTGAGCCCATATAAAGACTTTTGTCCAAGTTCCTAAAAGGGACTTGAACTCATGATAATCTTTCCCTAGAACATTTTCTTTTTAGTTCTCTCCTTCTTTCTGTGACAGTTTATCTGATTTGATTTTGCCAATAGAACCTGTGCAATGCAGGGCAAGTCACTTTAACTCTTCAGAGGAAGATTTCAAAAAGTTCAAAGCAATTAAGTGCTTAACTCATATGGAGCTGGGAGGAAGTAATAATCACAAGGATCTAATATGAGGCTTGCTTAATTGTTTCAGATTTCAGAGCTCTTCAGATGAAAGATACTGCAGTTTATTTGTTGACAAAATGATTGTTTTCTATTGTCCAATGGAAATTTTACAGGTTTATATGATTTAGGTAAATGTAAGTAATATGCAGATAACATGTGGCATGTTGAAATTTGCTGCCCGTGAAACAAATTTGTTTTAGATGATCTAACTTCACCAGACTGAGTCCTTTTTCTTGTTTATTTTTTTACTTGCTTTGATTACTTGGAGCTTTGTAATGCAGCGTTGTTACCCAGGATCCCATCTCTGTTTGAGGATGTACTTAATGCTAAGTCTTCTCAAACAGAAATATGATATGTAGCTTGAAAGATTTGTTGATAATTTAGCACAATGTTTCCGAACACAGCTTTGAAGGAGCTGTACACAGAAACAATCAATTTTCAGACCTTATTTTTATTCATCTGTGCATGTTAAGGCCAGTTTTAATGTCCTTATAGAGAGCAGAAGCTCTATTACATGCATGTGTCTGGGTGTTAGCCTGGTTTTCTTTCGCTGCCCTTACCATCAGCATCTGTTTTTTTAAAATACTTAGTCTAAAGCACGTAGCTAGATTTTTATTTTACTACTTACAGAATTATTGCATCAGGCCCTTTTTGTTTTGAAAATTTTCTTATAGCAAGAGAGACATTAAAAAAAAAAACTTCCTCAAAATGGTTGTAGCCTCGTAAGGACCAAAGTGACCATTTGAGGCTCTTGGTGGAAGCACACTCAGGAAATGGGTTTGCCAGTTCTAGAAAAGGTTCTCTTAGCCCTTTCTGTGCCAGCTTGGTGTTCCGTGAAAGAGTCACTGTACACCACTACTACAGACTCTTATATGCAGTTGTAAATACAGTTTTGCAATAAACAGTACCACCAGCTAGACCAAGGGATGTTTTCAGTCAGAAGACTAAGATCACTAAGTTCTCTGTTGCTCTCGTCTTATTTCAATGGCCTAAAACTTCAAAATCCCTTCTTCCCTGGAGGTAGGTCTGACTGCTGCACAAGGTTCTTTTAGGCCTATATTAAAAAGATTATTTAGTATTGTAATAAATATTCCCTGCGGGAAGTTCCTTTTGATTTGTATGCTTTAGTAAAATTATTAGAATTTGAGTTGTAACTACATAACCTACATTATAACATTTTTATTCATAGGGGTTTTTTTTCAGGTATGATTTCCTGTTCAAACACTTGACTTTGTGGCTTACCTCTTAAGAAAATGAATGAATGGAAATTCACTGTTTTTTATGCACTAACAAGTGACTGTCATCTCTGCTTGTGTGAATTGCCACATTCCTTTATAAATTCCGTGCTGACATAGCTGTCTTTCTGGTAGTGAGCAAAAATCTGAACTCCCTCCCAGGATTTTATTGGCATATAATTTGTGATGACTCATTCTGCATTAAGCCCCATACTTTCCAGCCTTTGGGGCATATGGTGTGGCACAATCAAGTATGAACAATATTACGATTTCTCTATGATTAAAGATCTGGCAAGAGGTTTGGACTTCTTGAGAGTTTGCTTATTAGTTAGATAGTTCCCTAAGAGCATAGCATGCTTTACAATCATGTTAGTTGGTAAAGATGTGGTGGAATATGGAAAGTCTGCTAGGTACGATTCTTTTAGCAAGAAATGTTGCATATAAGGTTCAGTAATGAGTTTGCAGGACATAAAATCATCAGGATTGGGAGCTATGTAAGATTTTAAAAAATAAGGGTTTTCTTGGTAAGGCAGATAATACTGGTATTGCATATGAAATCTGTGGATATAAATATATATATATATATGATTACATATAGTCCTCTAGAAAATGCTCAGCAAGGTAAAGTTGTCCAGTATTCACTTTCCTAGTGAGAACCTTGAATCACAAGACATACTTGAAATGCTTAGAAGAACTTTGCAACATTCACCTGTCCTTTTGGGAAATACATACATAACTCTATTTAAAATATTGCCCATGATTTGCTTTTTTGAGGAAAAAATAAAGTGGCTATTTTTCTGAGGACAGATTATTCAAGTCAGTCAAGTGTAGGGAAAACAAAGAATTTGGTTACCTTTATAGTCTGCTTTGACAAAAGCAAACTAATTCATAATGCACATGGACAGTAAATTAATGTTTTGAAATATTAGCTATAGAATTAAATATATTCCATTAAGCAAATACAAAACTACTTGTCCTCCAAGCATCTGACCAGTATAGATAAAAACAACAACAGCAGTACACAAGTCAGTGGTGTACTTTCACCTGTTTCCACAGTTGTGAATCTCTCTCCAAGGAAAAGAATGCCACTACTGTATTGGGAAATGGGAGCTTGCCTCCTTCCCACATTAATCTCATGCCATGTGGTAGAAAATCTATCCTGTGAAAGTTATGAGCTATTGTATCTCTTTCCCATTAAAATGTGTTCTGCCTGTTGTTTTTTTGTTTTTTTTTTGTTTTTTTTTTTCAAAGCAGCACGTAAAATGCTGCTCAAAGGATGAAAATTTACCTCAACTCAAATTAAAATAAGCACTTGCAGACAGAGTATATCACCCTATGGTTTTGTCCGCTTACAGCAAGATCAGAGCAAACTCAGACTTAGGTGAAAATGTTAACTTTATCTGCAGAGGGAGTTTTGCAAACAATTTCTTTAGCTTTGTCAATATACACTGGGAAGAGCTGAGGTGCTTAGCCATGACCTTTCTCTGCATTTTGAATTTACAACGAAACTTGAGGCATTGCAAGTTTTGAGTGGGTTAGGGGATTTCACTGCACTTATACATTCGTCTGTCCCAATGGCAGTAGTAATGGCAAAATATGGTAGTGATTCATAGTTTCTCATTTACACCCATGCTTGCGTCATGTACCGTGTTACATATTTCCTTTCTTTTCAAGTATGTTTTTGGGACTGGTTTATTGTTGATTGGGAAGTGGAGCTGTTCCCAATGTATTCCTGAGGAAACATCCTGTACAGGAAGAGACATTTGTTTTATTTTTACATACAGCTGCCAGTATACTTTAAAGTGGATGGTCTCCTTACGGCTTTTTTCCTTCCCTCCTAAACCTAAATTGAAGTTTAAGAGCAGCCTGTAAAGCTGGACTCCTTTAAGGTCACTTGAGGCTCACAGAAATTACTTCATGCATAGAGAGTTTTGAGACCTCTTCCTACTCTTTATTCAGTCGAGAGGTAATTATGTATTTTAAAAGAAGGACACAATGCGCTTCCAAGATGACAATCCGATTTCCAGAGATTCCACAAACAGGAACCTCTAGTGACAAACAAGCAAAGCACAGTGCTTACGAATGTATGTTCATGATCACAGACTTGCTACTTTACTGCTGGTGTTACAAAGAGGAATTTTCATTAAAGTTGCTGTCTACTCTCACGTTATGGGTCTTTCATGTCACTGTGTGATATTCTTGCCAGTCATGCGAAAGCAGTTAGATGAAGCTCATTTTTCTATCTTAAATACAAATGATGTGAAAAGAGAAAGGTAAGTATGTGCTTACTAAAGCTGTACGTGCTGCCCCTGACTGATCTTTAAGCCTTAACAACTTTAGGGGAAAGTCTTTTGCTGTCACATACTGTCTCTCTAGTCCTAGTCCTGTAGTGAGGAGCCCTGATTCCTCAGGACTGCAGTAAAAGCAGTAAAATCTGAGTGTGAATTTGCTAAATCAAATTAGCAAAAGTCAAATTGGAAATATTTGAGACCAACCAGGTATGTCTCATTAGCAACAGTGCAAAAGGCCCAGAATTGCCCAAGTGCAGATGCTGAATGTGAGAGAAGGGACTTGAGTTCGGAAGATTGCCTGGACATACTGGATCTTGTACTCTGTGCTGAAACAGCAAATGAAGTTGCCGCTAACGATGATAGTTTTTTGCTGGCTTGATTGTCTAGTGACAATTGGAGTGGACACCATACAAAATTTAGTTCACACAGTTTAATAAGACGCTAATCTCTAAGGTTGGATTTGAGCTGGTTATCTGAAGAAAGCTTATTCTTTCACTTAAAACAAATGCTTATACTTCTCAGCCTTCTTTTATGCCTACAACTCATACATCCATACAACCCATACACCATAATTTCCAGTTAACTGAAGGTCCTGAAGTGAAAAGATGCCATTTAAAGTAGAATGTTACATGCAGCTTAAGTCAAGTGGGACTTCTGTTTAATCATTACTGAGCTGAGAAAATGCAAAAGTATTTTGTGTGCAGATCTACTCAGACAAATCTGTAGGTTTTGTAGATATTTTTGCAGATTTGTGATTCTTTCAACAGTCTGTTCAGAAAAAAACAAAAAAATCAGTATTCTGCAAAATAATCTTTAGAATTCTGTGCTTTACAGAATCACAGAATCATAGACTGGTTAAGGTTGGAAGGGACCTCTAGAGAACATCTAGTCCAACCGCCCTGCTCAAGCAGGGACCACTAGAGCACAAAATGTAGAGGTAAGGGAGTTTGAATGTATTTCTTTCCAGATTATCTTGCATTGATTTTAATGAAGCGCTTTCATAGCTTCTGTGTTTTTGTTTGTTTGTTTTAAAGATAAGCTTTCCCAAATTCCTACTGCACTACTTTTAATTATGATTATTCCACTATTTTTCCCTCATAGTCCTTTTTCATCTGCCAAAACACTGTCATATTAATAATAACTCCTTTAATTTAGTCTAAAATGAAGCAACTAAGATTATTATTACATAATGGGTTATGTATCCTCTGTATTATTACAGAAAGCAGTGTAGATGAGATGGAGACTACAGCTATTATCTTTCCCTGCAAACTTTCAGGAAAATCCTTGAAGAAACATTTATTTAGAAGACCAAAACGAAGGTTTTACTTTGCAAAATGTTCCAGAAAACTTCGTCTCCTCTCTCTCTCTCTCATCCTTTTGTCTTTAAAATGTTGATTCAAAACTGAGCTACAGTATTCAACTGATTTCAGATTTTAAGCTATGCATTTAAGGCATATATTTTGCTGCTGGAGAAAAAATGATGAGCTAGAACCTCCAGTGACTTTGAATCTACTTTTATTAGCTTCATGATAGTAAATCAGGCTGCATTCCAGTGAATCATGAATCACTATAGGTATTGTGATTTCCAGATCATTAAACCAATGAACAAAAGCAAGGTAGAGCTATAGTGTTATTCTGTGGCAGGTTTCAGCTGAACTGAGAGAGCCAGCTCATTCCCCAAAGGGTGAGAAGTTGCTAATTAATTTTCTTTGTCTGGAATGCAGAAGTGTCATAGATAAGAGAAATAGTGTGCTGTAACTGATTACAAATCTCTTGATCTATACAATCCATGGAAAGTAGGAATAGAATGAAAGATCACAGTGAAAGCAGGAGAGTTGGCTGTAAGGTATATGCTGGTTTTTCTTTTTTTTTTTCCTTTATTTATTTCTTTATCAATTGCACAAGCTCAGTTGATTTAACATGGGACAACTGAAAAGCTCCGTTAACGTGCAGGCCAAAACATGTGTGGCTATGCTACCTGGCCTTGCTTTGAATTTCTTTTAGGCTATACACACCCTGTGAGTGGACTTCAGTTGTCATCTGCGCCTCAGGGATGGCTTTTCATAGTCATCTAGCATGAATGACCTTGTGAAACAAAGCTAAACTCATGCATATCTCTGCCTTAAAAAGGTAATCTGAGAGCTCAAGACACTAGAAATCCTAGTATATTCCTCTTGGGCTGAGGATTTGGTCACATCCTTTGGTGTAGAGAACTGCAGAGAACATTTAGTGGTATGCTATGTGCACCTTAATGACGTGCTATGTGCACCTTAATGCTATGATGAAGTTTAGGCATCATTTTGTGTGAAAGTTTGAAAGCAGGTACAAATAAATGTGGAAGCTTTTTGGTTGTGTGGTTTCATGTGTTCTCTCATGACAGTTCACAGCCACAGATATGCCTCTGTATAAAGGGTTGACAGGGGCCTAGACAGGCAAGCATTCCTTCTCATGGATCTCCTCTAAGAACATCCATGTCTTAAACATACATTAGAAGGGCAAAGTAAAGCCCAGGACTAAATACACTCATGTCATGCCTGCCCTCAGTGTTGGGTAGCAACACAGTCTCATGCTGAGGGACACAACGAGTCATAAAGTGTAACCAGATCAGGGCTTACAACCGTAGCTCTTTGTCTCCTGAGGTGGTCAAGCAAGACGTAAGCCTCGGAAGGCTTCGCTAATGTTCTTTCTCAGTTTGATTAGCACTATCTTGGTACACTAAACTAAGGAAATCTGACATTTTGCAAAGTAGAGTTAGTAATTCTTTGATCTCTCAAATATATTTCCTCCAGACTTCTCCCAGCTTTAAAAACATAGAGGAATTGGTGCCAATAAAAATCATCTAAATTTGCTGAGCACTGTTTATCCTGACATAATGTATGAGACAAAGCATAGAAGCTAAAAAATGTATTCAAGGTTCAAATAATGTTTAGTACAAGGAATAAAAATTAAATAGTTTAGGAATCTATAATAATCTTCTCTAACTACTAAATTGCATCAACTAATTATATAATTCAAATCTTTCTGCACTGCTCTGTGAAATAATCTCTAATAGGTTGTCAAGGATGGCATAGGCTTTCTTTATCATTTAATTTATGCATCAGATCATATAAAGCCTTATAAATA
The DNA here is from genome assembly GCA_003342815.1 of Eudromia elegans. Classification (NCBI taxonomy): domain Eukaryota; kingdom Metazoa; phylum Chordata; class Aves; order Tinamiformes; family Tinamidae; genus Eudromia; species Eudromia elegans. The sequence continues at coordinate 629,429 of PTEX01000196.1, forward strand.
CTACTGTTTTTCTTGAAATCCAAAAGAAAACGGCAATGTTTTGCCATTGAGGTAAGTGCAGGTTACAGTAACCCATATACAGATATAAGACCCATATAAATTGCCCTTTCATCATAATTTTTGAGGGTTTCTTCTAGTGGGAATTGAAAATGTATTACTTACTTGACAATACCAGAAATTGGATTGCTCAAGTTCAAAAACACCTGCCATTCACCTTTCTTAAAGTCCCAGATGCCTTGTGGCCCATGGCAAAATACTGATACTGTAGTTTATAAGGGGGGAAAATGGAGAAAAAACATAATAGTAAGCTTCATCAGCTTAGTTTTATCTAAAAGTGGAATATTTTTATTATTGATTTGTTTATTGCATGTTGTATAAGACAGAAACTTGTTTGATTTCTTGTGTGTCTCAACAGTAATTTATTGTACTCATCTTCCCATCTATTATGCCTGTAAGTTAACCTAAGTTCCACTTTGCTTTTCAGTGAGTTGTAATATAGTTTTGTATTGAAAATTAAGAAGCAATTCAAATGAGAAGTGGGCTAAGATATTTTCTCCAAATATGACACAGATATGATTGAAATGCTCCAAAACTGTATTTAAACATCAAGTGCCCTATTTCTGAGTTGTCCGGTTGTTGATACTCTGCCAGTAATATGAAAAACTTTTTTTTTTTAATTCCTCAGGACATATATTAATTCCCATTATAGCTTGTGGCTGGATTGAGGGCCTTCAAGCAAAACTCTCAAAATATCCCAGATGACTTGCTCTTAAATATCTTTTCCTTGATGAGAAGTAGAAGATAATATCATCCCAATCTCTCATGTGACTCCTCATCTCTGTAAGTTCCATGAATTGGCTTGACTCCCATTCATTTGTATCAGAGTGGATAGACCTCGTGACTACTTTTCAAACTCTCAAAACAAAAAGTCCTATTGTTCAGATAAACATCCAAACTTTGAACACTCTTGTACTTAACCTTCTAATCTTGTGAGTTTCAACCATGCATTATCACAAAAGTCTCCTTCTGTCTTCTCTCTCTCTTTTTTTATTTTTTTTTTCTCTTAAATTCTTGTTAAGGTGAAGAGGGAACTTCAGCTTTACACACACACTTTCCCAGAAATTGGTGGAAGTGTTCAGAGAAATGGTTGCTGCTAAATTTGATGAAATGGTGCATATATAGTTCTTCTCCCTCCTGCCACAGGGTACTGCTGCAATGCACGCTGGTGAGACATGGGACCATGCCTTGTCTTGGCAATTTTGCTGAGCAGCATATTGACTTCACCTGCTTTGGTGATAATGTGGCGAGAGCGCAGAATGTGGGCTTATGTTCTTAGAGCTGTCACAGGCCCATGATGATGAATTAAACAGCTAAAACTATTTCTGCCTCCAGCTGTCTGCCTCACCACACTGATGGACATTGCCCCTTCTGAGACAAGTATGTCCAAGCCACTTATGAAACACCCTTTGCCAGGCTGGAGACGTGGCACCTGATTCACAAAACAATCAGATGTCCATGCCTCAGGGGCTGCCATCCCTGTCAAAGGGACAGAGCAGGTGGGCTGGGAGATGTTCAGACTTCAGCTTTTATCTGTCAGCTAGTGTGACAAACTTCTTAAAGTCACGGCAGATGTTTGCTTCAGAGCAGGAAAAAATCAAAGTCTTTGATAAACTGAAATGTTTTGAAGTTCTGACCAGTAAAATGACACTAATTGACTGGAAAGATAGTGTATTTATATTTTATTTGTATTGCTTTTTTTTAATCTGTTTTTTTTTTTTTCACTGCACAAACGAGAAAAAATTCTTGGCATAGCTGGTATTCTTCAACATCACAAGCATTCATAAGATGTCTTTCCTGAATAGAATCTACAGCTCCCTGCAGTTTCTAAGAAAAATATGTATCTTTGATGAATTACAATTTATTTTTCTTTACCAATGTGAGTCGGGAATGGAACAATACAAGATTGTAATTGTTATTGGTATCTGTTTTTTAAATCTTTCCTATGGCGGTAATACCAGAAGGACTTTGTCAAGTTAGTGGATATAAAAAGCAAGCAGTAAACTGGGTTGATGATGCTTTGCTGTGATAAGTAGTCTTCAATTTCTTGGTACAGGACAAAATATGAGCCATCAAAATAAATTCATTGCAGAACAAACCCTATTGAAAGAGTATTATCAGAGTTCAGGGGAAAGTTGATTGCATAAAGCAAACAGTCGTTATTCCCTTGAATTCAGATTTAGCTTTAAAAGCAGGAGTTACATCACAACTATTTACTCATGGCAGACTTTTGACTGCACCTAGGCTGCTTCACATTTGTGGGAGAATTGTTGGAGAATGAGGAAATTAGAGGAAAACAATGCCTTACAGATGTTATGGCAATACAGAGGCTTACTCGAGGTGAGAGACAGTTAACATTTCCAGGATGGTTGGTATGTACGGAATCTACTCCTCCACAATTCCCTTGGCAACACAATCTGCCCTTCTCATCCACACTAATAAGAGAAAAGGAATAGTGGAGGAGAACGGAGATATCATGGCCATTCTTTGTTGTCTCCCCTCAGAAGACAGGAAGGACTGGTGACAGATCAGTCTCTTCCGATGGACTTTGCTCAGACTTCTCCTCATTCTAATCTCATTATCATACCAATACACAACGCCATCCAGGAAGTTACCCGCTTCCAAGGAATGACCACTCCTCACTGAGCATGCTCTCTATATTTTTGATTAACTTGGGAGACTTTTTAGACCAATAAATAGCGAAATTATGTATGACTAGAGTCACTCAAGCTCCATCTAAATGTAAACCAAAATATATAAAAGGTGAACTGAGAAAAAGAAGTAAGGAAAAAGAAGGGAAGACTGATGGAAGCGGGAAGACGGACGAGAAGGGAAACAGCAGAGAAGGAGAACAACAACAGAGGGAAATGACAAAAGAGAGAAGGAGCAGAACATGGAAGAGAGGAACAGCAGAACAAAGGAAGAAACCCCTTTCCTTCCCTCCCATCAGGACACTGTCTGAGGAGACTCCTTGAGACTGAGAGCCCTGTCCCGTCTTCTGGGTGAGTGATGATTGCACATTTGTACACTAGGGCCTAGCTAAGAACTCCACACTGTAGTAGAGAATTTCCTGCACTGCCATCCAAAACCTGTTCTCTAAAATGTTGCATTTGAATAAATTGTGCTATTTGTGAACTCRACTACTTGTTGGAAGGCGATCGGACTTGCAGTGGACATAATACTGATGTTAGAACTTTATTTCTCCAAATATAAAGAATGTTTATATTTATAGGTCAAATCCTAGGCCTTCAAAATCAGCAGCAAAAGTCCTAGGAACTCAGCAGGTTCAAGACATCCTCCAGTGGCTGACTGGCTGAGTTTAAATACTGTTTTGTGCTAGCTGTACTTGAGACTTCCTTATATTCACTTTCTCGAGAAACAGAATGCAAGAACTTCTCTTTAGGATAATCCAGTTACTCTCAAAAGATTGAGGAAGTTGAAAATGTCTTTCTTTTTATTTTTTTTCCTGCTAGATATAATTCATAATATGCAGTAATAGAACAATTTATTTCTCTTTTTTTGGCTTATTTTTGCTTATTTTCACAATACATTGACTTTTATTAGGGTTGTCTATTATCTTCTTTGTATTCTCTGATTTTACATAGATTACATGATTTTACATAGATACAGATTTTACATAGATATTTTTCAGCTGTTATCATGAACTATAGTATTTTGTCACTACTGTAGCTCAAAAAAGGAGCTAATGCATTTGTGATCTTTACAGTTCAGGTATGCATGTGGTCAGAGGCTCAGATAAGAACTTTCCTCTGATCCCAGTCTATTTCGAAGTAATGCTTTTATTTCAGTTCAAGAAGATTAGTTGGACACTATCTTTTACTATTTATAATCTTCTCGTTCTATCTCCTAACAGAAAGGGATGAAATTCTTTCACACCAGGGGTCTTAATGAAATAGACAATTACAGAGAACATTCAGTGCAAATGAAATAATCTCTGGGAAATAATCTATAGACCTGATTTTCTTCTTTTCAGGGGTATAAGTCAGGAGTAGTGTCACTGAAGTGCAGAAAGTATGGATGAAAGCAAAGATGAAATATTTGGACAGTAAGTCTGTGGAAATAGGCTCCATAAGAATAGGAATACAGCTCCATTTACTCAGTGGAGCTGTGGTGGTGATTTTCATTGGAAGAAGAGAACAAAAAATAAGTATTCTAGATAAAGGAAGTCCTCTTTAAATAAAATTAACTTGATTTCACTCTATGTATATGTTCCCATTTTCAAAAAAAGATTTTTTTTTTCTACATAGATGCGAGTTACAGCCTTACCCTTGAGTTTGGAAGTAGACTGCAGAGCACCTTGGAAAGCCAGACATTCTCTTGTTCCTACCACAATTAAGGAGGTGAGTGGTGTGGTGCTAAATAACTTATGATAAAATTGCAGTCACATGGCATAGGTGTTCTTTTTGCCTGGGAAACTTTAATCCAATAACAAATGTAAGAAGAAAAGCTTTCAGATTCATTTAAAGTGGTTTAGCTGAAATATTTTATTTGTCTTTCCCAAATTTATCTCATAAACTATGAATCTTGTTTTACGGGCTCTTTCAAGTTTGAGAGAAATTCTATGGTCTTTAAAAGCATTTTGGGGAAAACAAAGTGATTGTGTGAAGAAAATTATAAAAGTGAAAGGACACTGCTGTGAAAAGGGTGATAGTTTTACATGTCATGCCACTGGAACACACCCTTATAAAATTTTGCTGCAATATGTGTTCATTAACTAACCCTGTAATGTTTAGAGTGAATTACTTTAATGTTAATTAAGTGTAAATTGTGAAATATATTTTCTTGTTATATATTGAACCTCAGTAACAAAGCTTACCCTGTCCTTAACATATTCCTAAAGGAACCTAATTTGATTCAGTCTGATAATTTTGTAATCCCTGATGGCATATCACAAACATTGAGCCCTCTTGCAGATGATATTGATCTGGAAACTCTTAAGAAGATAAAGGACTTACAAGTTTTGTCCATTTAGTATGCAATAGAAATTAAGCACTGTCAAATAATTACCTAATTAACAAGAAGGAAAGAAACAATCAATAATACAGACCAGTGTGCCTATGGGTTCATCACAAGGTCTGTGTTAGTCAACAACAAAGCCAGTGCAAACCATTACAATTTTGTTTGGCATAGTTTAAGTATGGCACTGAATATGCGCTAAGGTTCAATCCAAAGTCTAATCAGAATAGGAACAGTTTAGTGCATTTTGATTTTCCATGTTGCCAATTTTCCACAGCTTGTGTAGTTTGCCCTTTTTCAGAGTACTAGAAAGAATTTTAAAGGGATTTCCAAAGTGATAGTTTTCCTACTACAAATGTATCCTAGATGATCTAATAAGTTTAAACTGAACAGTCAAAAATCACTTATTCATTTTTACACACTTCACCTTCAGCAAATGAAGTAAACATTGCCATACACCCAATGCACAGTCATAGCTTTTGTCCCATCACATTTTCATTGGAGATCAATGAATCTCTCTTCAGTAAGGAGGAAACAATCAAGATTGTGGTTAGGAAGTAAAGCCAAAATTACTTAGTTCTTAGAATATCCAGTTTCATGCTCTTGTAAAATCTGTTTTCTCTTCCCATTCTGGGGATTAACCTCTGAGTGGAAGGGTGTTGAGGCAAAAGCAGCATGTGCACTCTCACACTTTCTCTCTGGTAGTGTTTGCTTCACTGGAGTTAGTAGTTCTGGTAATATTTTCCGTTATGCAGTCTAGCTGTTTTTTCTTCTTCATCTACCCTGCAAGACTGAAAAAGATTTAAAGGAGAACTTTTGTACTGTCTGCTTTAGAGATTACAATATTTTGGAGGGCTGGGTTTCCACTCAGTGGAAATTCCTGGCATCATAGGATTTACTTTTAGTTTTGAAATGGGATGAAATGCAGAGGTCTGGATGGATTGATACCTCTGCATAAATATTAGTTCTAATATCTCAATTTATTTTATAAGATAAAGTAGCATTCTGAAGAGAAAAAGCTCCTCAAAATGAAAAACTCAAAGTTCTCTTCAAGGCATGTCAAGTAGTCTTGTATGATAGTTTTCTCAAAATATATAACTTTGCTTAAAAGGGGCTGTTTTGACATCAGCAAAATACTTTGTCTACTTTTTAATTAAAGGAATTTAATGAATCTGGCATATGCTCAGTTGGCTTTGAAAATTACCATAGTTCATCATTTGCTCATCATTTTGAAGCTTTATTATAAAAATGATCTAGCAAAACATACCATATTCTAGCTATAGTTATAACCTTCCAAAAAACAAATACGAGGAAAAAGGGAATAAACACACTGTTGTTTAGTCAACCTAAAATATCAGCCATAACATATTTTTAGGCACTGTCACAGTTGTTACTAATTGAATTGTTCCTTTTAATTCCATTTATGCTTACACTATAAAAGCTGCATCAGAACAGTGGCTCACATTTTATACTCCATCATGTTCTCTTTTAACACATGCTAGAGTCTACCTAGATTAAATCTATGGACTTTAGCAATTTTAATCATATCGTCAAACCAAGGTGAGAATCTGACCTCATGTATTTTCAGTCTAGTGTTGTCTTTACATTTGCATCAAGTGTTTTCCTTTAAAACATTTCTTTTCCTTAATTATCCTTTGTGGATGATTTGTGTATGGAGCACATGAAGTACATAAGATAACCAATGTCTTAGATCCTTAGCGTTAAAGTAAGAGGTGAATCTGCTGCCTGCTGTTATGTTTAAAATACTATAAGCTTTATCTTGGAATTAAATCATTGATAAAAATCCACACCTACCAGAAGAAAAGATACTTTTTTTTTTTCTTCCTGTAAGTAGTTGGATAAAAAGAAATTGAACTATTGTTTTGGTAACCAGTATCCAAGGCATCTATCAACATGAATAAATATTGTTTAGACACACTATAGTGAACAACCCAAGAGAATCTGAAGCTTCCTGAGTCACCACTGAGTAAAAGCTGAGTAAGTCTTTCAAGAGACCTTTTGGAAAGTTTTCTTTATCATCATTCCTTTTTTTATAGAACTTTTCTTTTTGATGCAAGAATCTATCAGAATATATTAAATATCACCACTTACGCGAGAGAAAAAAAGAGCATATAAGAGTAAAAGACATATATGACTTATGATTATTAAAGTAACTGTCATTCCAATAATTGTCTATTTCTAGAAAATCTCAGTATCTAACAAACATAATATTTTAAATGAAACCAATGTCTTTATTGAGAAACTGTTTACCAGTTAAATAATTATTGCTTAGTGGATTTTTCAGACTATCACAGGTATTGATCTAAATGATTCTGCCTTAAAATATTTATTTTGAAAAAATGTAGGTAGACTTAACACCACAGTTGTCACCATTCTATCGTGAACTATACTCTTTAAGATATATAAAAATGTATATTCTTTAACTTTATGTAGCAGCTATTCTGAACACTAGTGGGGCTTGACCATCCTATTCCCAAATCTTTAGTCTGATAGAGAAGTTACTATAACATGTAGTTTATAGGTGGCAGAATTGAAAATCCAGATCCAAATTATCTTGAATTTGTGTTCAGATCATCAGGCCAAGAACTGGAAATACTGGATTTAGCTTTTTCATATTTCTGCATGTAACATTGGGTTTTTTTCTAGTTTATATAGTAATATGTGTGAGGAACACTGCTATTACTTCATAGATACTGCTGAAGCTGTAAAAAATATAAATGTAGGCTTTAAATATGTATGAACTCTTACTTAAGCTTACTGTACACCATTAAGACTGTTAATGACCAGACTCTGACTGACAGCTGGTGGGAAAGACAGACATATGAAATTCCTTTAGCTCTGCAAGATGCACCTACTTGTAGGCTACAATATTGTAATAGCATTATACTGCCCTCTTTTGGGTTTTACAGCCAAACTGCACACGGATAAATTGCTAGATTCAAAATACAGTTTAGAGAACTTCAGGAATCTAAGGAAAGATTATTTTTTTAGCAAATGCAAGCAATGGGAAGACCTAGTTCTACTGATCCTGATTTGTAGGCATCTGTGTTAGTTTTGCTTTGTGTTCAAAACCAAAATATGCAAGCTGATGTCATCTACTTTTAAGTCTTAGCTACAAAATAAGCCTATGCTGTTATCCTTTTTATCACAGACATTCTGTAGGAAATTATGCTCATCTTCATTTCTAAATAACTCCCTCACATTGACATTAATAAAGTCTGTATTTACAAATGTTAAAAATTTGGCATGCTTTCTCAAAATAAAATGTATTACTGACTTAAGAGATATAGATAGTATGTTTTGCTGCTTAAGAATGATAAGTGAGTCAGATGTCAGAACTGGCTGGTAAATGTAAGTTAGATTCAAATCAAGTTTGGATGCATGAAATAATTGAGAACCTAGATCTTGAGATATGGGATCTATACATCTGTTACATTGGTTTTATCTTATAAAATCTGTTTATGTATTGAATTTCCAAGAAAATGTAAAAATATGAAAAATATTAGAATGTAAGGCAAAGTATAAATGTAACATGATGATACTTTTCATTTATCATTAGTATCAAATACTTCCTTTAAGTTCTCTAAAGAGGACAGTAGCATGTTCTCCTGTACAAGTAGTCTGAATTTCCTTTATCAAGGAAAGCATCAAAATGAATGATAGATTTATAAAAAGACATTTGAAATATTCTACTTCTGCAAAAGTAGATTATATATCAACATTTATTAATAATGAGTATACACTACAATACTCTAAACATGTATAATATTTTATGGGATTAACAGCTGCCTCTGTGGAGTGGATTTCATTTTTGGAGTTTTTAAAATATTTCCAATATCTTGTGAAGCCAAGAGTAGTCCTTGTTTGCTAAAAATTTTAATTGTCAGAGAACACATTTTTTTTCAGAAAGTCACTGATGTTACAGACTAATGATGTTGTTATTAGCAAGCTATATTATCTGGATGAAATTCATATATAAGCTGAATACAAAGCTTATTGCGGAAAAATTATATGTGATTTGCAATTAGCAATGTCCACAGGTCTGTTCTGGATTCGGTAGTGAGCAATAATTAATGTCTGGACTGTAGACTAAAAAGTGTGTTTATGGAATTTTCAGTTGATACTTGTTTCAGGGAGGAACTGCAAAAATAGTCAAGGAGAAGAGACAGTTAAGATTGAACTTTACAAGCTGAGGGAACTGGAAAGACAGAATGTTATTTGATAGGGAAAGATATAAGATTTTAGTTAGGAAAGAGGACTTCACCTGGATTCCAGTGTCTACCTTTGGGCAGCACACTTCCAGGAAGATTTTCACCAAGTGGAGAGAAGTTTGGAAAGTGGAGGTCATGTTTCACAGGAGATTGAAATATGACCTGCAAGGAAACATTGCATAAATTAAATGTGCGTAATAAAAAGTTAAATTGCAAAAGGTTGAAAAGATGCAGAAGAGCTATTAGAAGAAATGTTCTGAAAGTAAATGAGTAGTTTTCTGAGGACAAAGACAAATTCCTTGAAAAGCCTGTAGCACCACTCTAACTAAAAGATCTTTAGCAATAGGCTAAACAAACTTCTGTCAAGAATTCTGTTGAGAATAAAATTGGTGATCTGTCTCTGGAAAGGGAAGCAACCAAGTAGTCTCTTAAAGCCCAGGTCAGTCCTCATAATTTCTATTTTACAGAATTTGAGAGATGCTTTTATTTCTGTTGGCACTTTATTTGAAAACCTCCCTTTGCCTGTAACTTTCCTTCAGCTCTAGATCTAAAGAATCCCTTTAGTGAAGGGCCACCCTACAGCAAACAGTTAACATGATGGTTATCATATTTGCTTACTCCTAAGAACTCAGAGAAGCAAATTACTTCTTATAGGTAATGCAGAATTGTCCTGGTTAACAGTCTGGAGCATTTATGACTGGACAACAAAAAAAGCATTGACCTTGTAAGTTAAATCATGTGTAACAAGTTGAACAGGCTAGCAGATTTACTATAGCATGATCTTCCTTCTGACCAAGGTACCTAGGGGGTGGTTTTCTGAGATCTGCTTTCCACAGCTGAAGGAGACCTTGCCAAGGCCATGATGCAATCCAAACTAAAATATGCTAATCTGTCTTCCTACTACTCAGTGTTATGAAGTAGATTATTACTGCATGGAAATGGTGAAAGCAAAGAGATTCTTCCATCAGCCTGTCTATTTTCCACAGTCAACATGACACTTGACCAATGCATTTAAGAACTGCTTCATAGGTAGGCTGTTGTTAAGAGTTTCATTGTTTGTTGTTTCAATCTGCTAGCATCATGTTGCAATACTCTATTAATGAGCTACCTAGAAAAATTTTTAGTCTTTTGGGTTTGGCTTTGGTACACACCTAGTATAGACAAATGCTGAATGAGAGATAAGCTGAGAATCAAGAGAAAGAAAAAATCACTTCAGTAATTCTAGACTTTGTGTTCAGCATTGCAAATTGCTGTCATGTTAAGAGAAGTTATAAAATAGGAGTGAAAAATAATTTTATATTTGCATTCCTCTTTCTCAAAAAAGCAAAGACAGATGTTTACATTTGGTACTAAATTTGTAGGGGAGAAGGATCTCCTCTTTGCTGAATGTTGTGCTGATTATAAACAGATTATAGATAGAAATAGATTATAGATTATAAAATAAATAGATTATAAAATCTATTTCTTTGTTTTGCTAGTATGTATTTTTATATGAATCTTATAGAAAATGAAATTAGTCATACATTTTTTCTCCTACTATCTTACATGGTAGTCCACTTTTTGCATAGTTTAAACACCACTTTTTCAATACAAAGTCTCTCTGGAATCACATATTTAAATCCCTTCAGGCATGGTTCAGTCTTAACTTAGTTGACTCAAAAGAAAAAAGATTAGTATCACACAGTATGCTATGTCTTTCAGATGAATCCTTTAAAACTAAGGATTAGAAAAAGCTGTCTGTTGTTTTAGGCAAAATCAAGGGTTTTGTAGTGTAATTAGTAATTATAAATGTTTCTGCTGTTGCTAAATTTGGTGTCAGGACCAGAAGTACATGAAAAGGAAAAACAGCAGTATAAGACACTAGTTCTGCAAAATTACTTCTCTTGAAGTTATGGCTTCACAGCATTCACTGACAACTGAGTACCAACAGTAAGATCTAGCTTGTGATCTTGAATGAAGATAATCATGTGCACATGTAAAGCTGAGTATATGTCAAGTGTTTTCAGGGTTAGCACTTTTTTTAAAAGGCATGTGTTGGCTTTTCCAGTGGAGATAGTGAATTAATTTTAAAAATGAGTTACTAATGTATTTCCAAATTAGTATTCTAGTTTTGATAGTTTAAATGTTACTTTTGCTATTCTTTTTTCATAAGCTTTTGGGTGGCCCACATTATTCATGAAGCATTTGCAAATCCTGGAAAATTTGTAAATGTTTAGGATGAACAAGTCTGACATTGACATCAAGGGTTCCAGCTAGTTCCCTCTGGGGTCTAGACTGACTTTTTGCTCTAATCAGATCCTGCCTTCTTACTCAGGGAAAATTCCATTTGTGTCAGCAGAAATTTTGGTTTCTGAGTGCAGCTGGTCTTGACTCATAGGAATTAAATAATTGTCTTTTTTGTTTTGCTAGGCTAGATGAATACCTTTACTCATGCTTACTTATGCCTTGCGTGGTTCCATCATCTTCAGAAGGGCCATTTATTGAAATAAAGTTTGTGTTTAACATGAGTGTGAGTAACCGGACATAGCTCCTCTATAGTAGATAACTTCTGTGCATAGTCAGCAGATCTCCTTTTACATCTCAGTTAAAAACAGTAACAATTTGAAACCATTCAATTATTTTTCTAAGAGATACTGACCACGTGAGTATCTTGTGTGTCTACGGTTATCTTTTACATGACATCTTTATCTTACTGGGTAGTTGCTAATTTGTTAGTGTGGTAAATTTCTCCAAATTTAACTGATAGTGTCAACAAGGATCATTTATAGAGATGCCTGCAGCATATCTGGAAACAAGCCATCAAGAGTTGGCATGAACATTGGCACTAAGAAGATGCATAGATAACGAAGAGCAGATCAGAAACTAATTTTACAGTTACTACAGTGCATGTAAAGAAAGTATCAGGCCTGAAGCTCTTAGTCACAAAAAAACTTGCATTTAAATCACCTTGCAGTGAGAGACCATAGGAATTACTCACTGTGGAATTTGTTCTTAAGAACTGATACTACAAGGGAGACTATTTCTATGGTAGTGTTCATAGAGCCTACTCACTGTCATCTTCCAGTGTAGAAACATGCTAATTTATTAATCTTGTACAGGCCTGTTGAAACATACTTGGATTCCCCTGGCTGAATGCTGAATCAGTGCCCTGGCATAATAGAAATCTTGGCCACTAAGCAACATTTATCCATTTTTGATGTGTATCTCCTATAACAAACAATTTGTGCTTTTTTTTTTTTTTTTTTTTTTTTTGACACACCTAACATCTATCTTTTAAAAGTGCTGCAAACCAAATTTTGCTGTTTGGTGTGTACTTTTTCCTTGGAGTCAGAGAACACTCTATTTGTAATACAATCCATATCTTACACGATATTTCCATTTCTCGATTGAATGGTAAATTAACAGCTTTATTTTAAACACATATACAATGCATTTTAAAGATTGTTTCTTCACTTCTCATTGAAGTCCTACTTCAATTGATAGCAGTAGGTACAGCTTCATTGTTTTCAAACTACATGAGCTCAACTCTTGCTGATCCTTTATTATAAGTATGTTTTTAACACTATTTAGCATCATTTAGCTCAAATATTTACTACATCCTCATTTATTATGATTATTTATTATTAAAATGAGTATGCAATGTATGCAAAGTGTTGAATTCTACCTTCCAGCTGTAGTTGGATTGCACTATGAATCAGTTAACATACAAATTTTGTTCTCTAATACATGCAAATTTTAATGCAGTGGAAGAGCTGAATATGCATCATTTTATACAGAGCCTTTAAGTTAAGTAGAAAGTAGAGTTACAAGTATTTGAAAATGTATGGGAAACTCTTCTAGACATTTAAAAAACATTTTGTGAGCTAATTTTGGAGGGTTTTTTTTAGAAGATGTTTTAATTTCTTTCTGAAGGCAATCTAGTATTATTTCAGGAAAATCCAATGACTTAAAATGAAGGTCATTCTATTTCTTTTATACTCCATAAAACTACATGTTCCCTATCCATGCCCCACTTTCAGATTTACTGGTTCTTTTTCTTCCTAGAAGTAGCTATACAAAAGGCAAAAATCCCACATTTCTCCTCATGCTTTGGGAAACAATCAGTCATAATAGCCTTTTTTTTGGGTAGTCATGAGTTGTCTTTAAAATTGCCTTGACGGTCTTATGTGCATGAGGTCAAAGGCACATATCTGCTTACGCTCTTTTTCGGTGGGAGAGAGACAGACAGTGGCTAAGGGAGGATGCGGGGGACTAGTTGTGAAACATTTTCATGCCTTTTTTATACTCAGTATTTCAGGCTCAATTATAGAGAGGCCATTGATAAAGTACTCTGGGACTGAAGCAGTGAACATATTTATCAGTCTGCATGTGCCTTTAAACAAAAGAAAACAAAGAAGCAAGTGCTTAGTATCTTTAGAAAACTATTACTTAAAAAAAATCTCAAATTATGCTGTGCTCAATTCGTAATCTTGCTAATAGCTGTAATATACTGCAACACTTTCATTTCCAAATAACTTCTCTCACAAAAAAAAAAAAAAAAAAAAAAAAAATTAGTATAAAAAAAAAAAAATAAATTTAAAAAAAAAAAAAAAAAAAAAAAATTAGTATACATTAATCACGTTTGATTTAAATCCTATAGATTTAGAAGTTTTATATGGACCTCTACTACTGAAAATAAAGGTGTAGAGAGAATGAGCCACAATAGACAGATCTGTTAATAGTACAGTGGTTGAATACTGGATAAGACACAAAAAAGAATACTAAAGAGTCCACAATCACTGCATGAGCCTTTCTTTTCCACCTTTCATCACCTTTAGAATAATGGGAGCCACATACATACTCACTCTTCAGTTTAAAAATGCCCCATGTATGGGATACCCTAAAATAAATGGAAATTGTTCTGTAAGAAGTACATATTTGATAAGTTGTTGTAAAACTTGAAAAAAATACAATGGGAGGACAGCTGACTTCTGATTTGGTACTGCATTAAATCAAAGGATTAAGCCTTTTCTCCAGACATGACTTCAGGCTAGTGCCTCTGCGAACTGACAGATTTTGTGTGTTGAAAGCTTAACAAATCTATCATAGGCAGAGACTTAACTCCACCCAAGAGTGGATTAAGCCACAGGATTGAAACTATGTGGGTTTATGGGAGATGACATTCAGACAAGTCAAGTCTGGGACATGGCTCTTCTGTCAGCCCTTATTCTGAACCTATTTTAATTCTGTTTTCTGGAGGCAAGTGTAAGTTCTATTTTGTTAGTTACTGCTCGTTAGAGGTATAGGTGTGAACCTTGAAAATGTCAAGGCTTGAGGTACACAGGACGTACACTTTCCATGTTTTCTATTCTCATCTTCTTCCAGTGCTGGTGCATTTGTCTTCAGTTTGTGCTGCTTTATTTTCAATCTTATGTTAGGGACACAGGACTAAATATAAGAAGCGTAAAATAATTTTGTTTCCCCCATCTTTCCCAGCAGTCAGCAATCTAATCTTGCCCTACATTGTTGAGAAATGCAGCAATTATCAAACACTTAAGACAAATATAAGCATTGTTAAATTTTGAAATTCTGTTCCAAATACTTATCCCTCTTCAGCTGTGTTATCCAAGACATAGTACTCTGTTCTTTTAACAATGTTATGATAAAAAAAAACTGTCTTATTTCAGCAGAATGCTTTCATCCTGCACCTAATCAGAATATACATACTAGAGAAAAATACTGTTCAAATTCCTTCTCCAGAGATGTTCTTATTACATATTCAGATAAATTGTATTCATTGCCCTTATTCAGACTACAGCACTTATTTGTTAAAATAAGTGTGTTGATGTATGTCTAAACCCATGACCTGGATATCATTCAACTTTGCAGGGGAGGGAAAAAAAAAATCTTATTCTGGTTCTTAATTTCAAATTACTCCTCACTATTCTGCTAAAAACTCTCCCCAAAACTGGAATTAAACTTTTTTTTTTTAATTTATCCGTATGATATTTTGACTACATGCTGTTGAACTAGTGGACCTCAATGATTTCACTGTAAAAAAACAGTGTAGCAGAAATGCAACCCCTTAATCAAAAGCATCAACTGTGATTTGGCCAATTTAATCCAAAATAATCATTATTAGAAAAAAAAATGACAAGAGGGCAAATCTTAGGAATAATTTTTACAAAGAAAATTACTGTGAGGCACATGGGTATATGGGTATGCTAACTCAGAATGGGTGGGTACACTAATTCAGGATGTCACTTAGTTTTCTTCTAAGTCCAAGAAGCAAAACCCATATGGCAACTTACTAGCATAATTTAAAAATGAGCTGGTCTGTGCTAAGACAGGAATATCAAATACTATTATTTGGAATCAGTATGGCCCAGTGTAAGAAAAATAAAATGTACACCCACTTTTTATATCTCCTGCGTCTCCCTTTGCCAACTTCTGTTTAATATTAGATTTATTCTCATTTAGAGAGAATACTGAAGTGAACTACTTCTACCACATATTTTATTTTACTTGACAGAAATGTGTTCTGTTAAGAGTATATCACATTTTCTAATTCCATATTTTCATCAATGAGCATGATTAGACCACAGACATCAACCAGGTTATCTCCTTGCAGCATCTAGGTGCTAAAGAATCTTTAGTGATCATGAAAAATCGAATCCTCTAGCTGAGGAACGAAAATGAAATATGGAGCTTCAGGCATATGGGATACATGTAATGGTTGTCTGCTGCAATTTTCACAGTTCACATTTCTGGTTCATGCTGAATACTCATTCAAGGGTTTAGCTTGTCACTGCATTATATACTAGCGTAACGTAAATCCAAGGTGTGTAAACTGCACTATAGTAGAAGGAATTGCAGAGTTGTGCAGTCACAATTCCTTCCCTGTAATTTACTTTATCTGTACTTTGAAAGATTGGGATGAGTACATAATAGCAATTTCTGACTCTCCCATGCATATATGGTGTGAAAGAAGATATGACTAGTCCCTATTCTGTGACAAATGGAAAAAGAGTCACTTGTTGAGGTAAGCGCAGAATTTGCTTAGGTCAAGTTTCTGTTTACATGTGCAGAAAGGTGAAACTACCAAGTCATAAAAAGTAATTCAATATTCTTAGTCCTGTAGACTCAGGATGCACATAATTTTGGTAAGGTATAGATACTGACCATTTTATTAAAGTATTAAAACCAGCTTTATCTTTCTTAGTTGTGACTAATATTAACAGTCTTTCAAAAAGTCTTTTGCTTAGAAAATAAATATATTATTTTTCAAGTATATCACATTAAGGGAGAATTAGTTTCAAGATCATTTATGCATATATACAAATCTAGTGTTCTATATTTTATAAAATGATTAAGAGTAGTGATTTCAATTTGTGATTAAAATTATGATTTCAAAAGAGCTTATCGAGAAGAAAGCTGTGGACAGATTGGTCCTGCATAGATTGGACAACTGAGTGGGGAGAAACTTCATGAAATTTAATGGGACAAGTGCAACGTCCTGCACCTGCGGAGGAATAACCCTAGACACCCGTACAGGCCAGGAAGTGACCTTCTGGAGAGCAGCTCTGCAGAGAAAGACCTGGGCTCCATGGTGGATGACAAGTTGACCATGAGGCAGCAATGTGCCCTCATGGCCAAGAAGGCCAAAGGGATCCTGGGGTGCATTAAGCAGAGCGTCTCCAGCAGGTCGAGGGAGGTGATTCTGCCCCTCTACTCAGCCCTGGTGAGGCCGCACCTCGAGTACTGTGTGCAGTTCTGNGGGAGGTGATTCTGCCCCTCTACTCAGCCCTGGTGAGGCCGCACCTCGAGTACTGTGTGCAGTTCTGGGCTCCCCAGTGCAGGAGGGACGTGGAGCTGCTAGAGAGAGTCCAGCGCAGGGCCACGAARATGATYAGGGRYCTGGAACATCTGCCCTATGAGCAAAGGCTGAGAGAGCTGGGCCTCTTCAGCCTGGAGAAGAGAAGGCTGAGAGGGGACCTGATTAATGTATACAAATACCTCAAGACAGGGAGTGAGGAGGATGGGGCTGGCCTCTTCTCAGTGGTGGCAAGTGATAGAACTAGAGGAAACGGCCACAAATTGAAGCTCCAAAAGTTCCACAGGAACTTGAGAAAGAATTTCTTTGTCACCCTCACAGTGAGGGTGACAGAGCACTGGAAAAGGCTGCCCAGAGAGGTGGTGGAGTCTCCTTCTCTGGAGATCTTGAAAACCCGCTTGGACACCACCCTGTGCCACATGCTCTAGGTGACCCTGTGTGTGCGGGGGGGGGTTGGACTAGATGACCTCTAGAGGTCCCTTCCAATCTTAAGCATTCTATGATTCTATATTGAATTAATATTATTGTAACATAAGTTGACCGTAAGGCAGCAGTGTGCCCTTGTGGCCAACTAGGTTAATGGGATCCTGGAGTGCAGTAAGAAGAGTGTCTCCAGCAGGTCCAGGGAGGTGATCGTCTCCCTCTACACAGCCCTGGAATACTGCACCCAGTTCTGGGCTCACCTGTAGAAGAGCGTGGAACTGCTGGAGAGAGTCCAGCACAGGGCAACAAGGATGATCAGGAGCCTGGAAGGAGCCTGGAACATCTGTCCTATGAGGAAAGGCTGAGAGAGCTGGGCCTGTTCAGCCTGAAGAAGAGACAGCTGATAGGGGATCTCATCAGTGTCTATAAGTATCACAGTGGTGGCCACTGACAGGACTAGAGGAAACGGCCACAAATTGAGGCACCAGAAGTTCCACAGGAACTTGAGAAAGAATTTCTTAACAGTGAGGATGACGGAGCACTGGAACAGGTTGCCCAGAGAGGTGGTGGAGTCTCCTTTTCTGGAGATCTTCAAAACCCACTTGGACATAATCCTGTGCCACATGCTGTAGGTGACACTGCATGTTCAAAGGTCCCTTCCAACCTTAATGGTTCTGTGAAGAAAAGCCACAATATTTGAAGGTTCTTCAGTTAGTAAGGTTTCCATTACTTTGTGTCTTCCCTATGATGCATTCTAAATTATAGTTTCAGTAAACTGACAGCTCCAGAAATGCAATTTTCATGCCAGTGTCAATTATAATCCTATATGTATGTAAATCTGAATAAAAATCCTTTTGGAGGATATACACAGTAGTGAAAGCATCTTCTGTGGGATTATGGGAAAAACATATGTGCGGCTACTTTAGTAGAATATTCAGATTTGAAACCTTTGTCTAACCTCCACCCTCTTTAACCCTGAAGAGAAAAGCTAAGGCTCTTGTCAGTAACAAGCACAACAAGAAAACTTCCTCTGCTTTCTCCCTTTTTAAGCAAGCTTTCTAGTGTGTGACAGACTACTTGTTAATGTGTACACAGCTATAAGTTCTGTTTTCACTACTTCATATTGCTTACATAATATAAATAAGAAGGAATTAATAAAAACAACTTAAATAGTTGTAAACCTAACTATGTTAAAAATAATAAAAAAAAATTTTCATCATGAAAGAGTACAAAGGTTTTTTTCACATATAAAAAACTTTGCAAAGCCCATAAAAGCAGGCTACATATATGAAAAGACAAATGCTTTATTTGGAACAATCTCAAAAATTTATGTGAATGCCTACATTTTCACTTTAATGACTTCCATAAATAAATCTTGGTACAAAAATATAAAAATAATTATCAGATAAATAAGATATGCCATTACTCTGCATTAACATCATAATATTTAAAAATCAAGAAATTACCAACAAAACTTGTATGCTTATGTTAAAACTGTGTATATGTGTGAAGTTAATTCTTCTAGTTATCAAACTGAAATACCAAATAAACCATAAGACTAAATTTAGTCTTTATTAATTTCTTTATAGCTATCATAATGGTAAGGCAAAAACTCAAATAAACAAACAAAAAATGTACTAATAGAAGACCAAGGTAAAATAGGGTACTTAATGATCCCGGCTTGTTTACCCATTTCTGCTGTGAATAGAAGTGGTCCTTTTAATTGAAAGAAATAGTTTTCAAATTAACGTTCACCGATCTGTGGTAGTACCCAGATTGCTTCTATCAGGTTTCAATGATAATTAGAAAGTAAGTGATCTGTAGGCTAACATTTACCTTCAAGGAATCTTTACTCAGTGGCCAACTGAAAGTATATTCATTGACCAAGGACTGAAACTCAACTTCTAGGGACGGTGGTGGAGAATTATGATGTGCTCTGAGAAGAGTCCTGGTACAGAGGTATGAGACCTTTCTGAGTTATACATAAGACCTGAGGAGAAAATAATGACTATATTGTCTCTGAACTGATGGCTTTTTGCATGAGATTGCTGTGGTGTTAGAAAATTTGAAGGTAATACTAAAAGTCATAGTGCTAAAATGAGGTAGCTCCTGATTTTCCTCTGATTTGCACTACATTACCACTGTAATACTACAGCATATCCAACTTACTTTTGGTTAGCGTGGCTGTAAGGCAGATAGGAATTGAGATTATT
Source organism: Eudromia elegans (assembly GCA_003342815.1). Classification (NCBI taxonomy): domain Eukaryota; kingdom Metazoa; phylum Chordata; class Aves; order Tinamiformes; family Tinamidae; genus Eudromia; species Eudromia elegans. The sequence goes on from PTEX01000196.1 coordinate 649,144, forward strand.
AAACAAAAAAGACTTGTTTGCACACTTAGGGTTTTTTTTTTTTTTTTTTTTTTTAGTTTTCAAAAGTGCTACTTAGTCTCTTATTTTCTCTTGTGTATTTGCACAGATATTACCACTCATAAACCACTCAGTTTTATCTTGTTTCCCTACTCTCACACAAAGCTGAAAAGAACACTATAGATTTTATAACACTATTCTTACAGTTTGTCATAGTAATTGATCACAGTTACATTTGATGTGCTCTTGGTATAACAAAAAATGTGTAGCAAATCTCAATGCATACAACAACTGATACAAAAACTTTTGTAGAATAAAACACCATTAAGAAAATAATCCTGAGTAGATAGAAGGATTCATCCAAAAATTACAAAGGGAAATAAACAAGATCCAGGCTTTCTTTCCTGGGCTTTAAGAACTACTCCTAAATTTAATTAAGGTAGTGCTCCAGCTCACCTCTTTCTGGACCTCTGCCTGCTTGGAAAACATTCTCCTGGTAATTAGAGGTATTTCAGCCCCTCCTAAATATCAGCCCTGGGGGTTACCTTCCTCCTTTCCTCCTTGCTGGATAAGAACTGCTAGTCAAATCTTGCTGCAGAAAGGAAAAAGAAGAAGAAGAAAAAAAAGCACTTAGCTCTTCTTCCCCTCCTTTTCAGTGACTCGTGGAAAGTTTTCACAATAAAGCTTTTTTATCCCTTGCTCTTTTGGCTTTATAAATGCTGAAACAGCTCCTTTCAGTCCTTTCTTCTTTCTGACAACTTCGGAACTGAACAGGAGGAAAACAAATTGGCTGATCCTTGGTGGAGGGAAGATAGGGGAAAATCTACCACAGTTCCCTGTGGAGCAGAAGTGTCCATTTATGGATGGGGCTGAACTGAAGGCCAAAAGAGTGCATAAGTGATGGTGAAGCTCAACACATGTGTGAACTGGATTGAACTGAGTAATGAGCAATGACTTCCTGAACTGAGGAATGAATAGGCAGAATGGCTGGGTGCACACATCCTATCAGTTAAGTAAACTATTGAAAAGCTGGAGCCTTAGAAAGACAATTTTGTATCTTTAAGATTTGAGAGACTTTATTTTTTGAAGTTTTTAAGCCACTGTGAAAAAATGGGCTGTCTTATAGAGTGTTTGGCAGAAATTTCAGTAAAAATTTGCTATTTGAAGGTTTTTTAAATTACTTCACTATTTCAAGCACAATTTAATTAATTTTGAAAGACTGCTTAGGATTTGGAAATAATACTAGTGACCATCTCTAATCTGAGCCTCTAACTTTGTTATCTTTTTCTTTTCAAAAAAAAAAGAAAAGAAAAAAAAGAAATATTTGTTACTATAAGAGAACTTTTAAAGATTTATTTCCCTACTTATATTCCCCGCAAAATAAGACCATTAACATGATACTCCAATAGATTTTTTTTCCATACAAATTTTAACATTTCTGAGGAGTATCTCAGTCCATCTCCATAAATATGTTGCTCATTTCTTAACATTTGGGCCAAATTAGCTTTATTTTCAAGTGGTTTATGTTTTAGTTATTGTGATATGTAATGTTTGAGGAACTGCTGAAAAGGGCAAGTTATATAATTTTCTTCTAATGGATTTTTAAGTGCAGAGTATCCAGGTATTATTCAGGACAAAACAGTGGAACTAGCTCAATACTAATTTCTGAGACAGAGCATTAATTAGGGATGTGAGATAGTAATTTAGAGAAAGGAAATTTCTACCACTCTCTTGTTTTAGTGCAACTTTCCAGGAAGTATTGTTCCCATTGAAAATCTTGAATACTGTCATTAATTGTGGAAAAAAAAAAAACCACTTGTTTTAGTAAGCAGTCTCTTAATATGATTAATCTCCCTGAAATAAATGATCTCTATATGTAACAGAACAGTGTGTCTGGGATGCATATTTCAAATAATTTCATAGCAAGATAATTCAGGATAAAGGTTTGTTCTGAAATTACTTATCCTTTGAGTTAATGTTATTCACTATGGATACGCTACTACATTTTCTACCTAAATTACTCTGAGAGTTACTGGTTCAGACAACTGAATAACCTCAAAAGTTTTAGTCAGAACAGTGGGAGCTGCAAAAAAAATCAAAAAGGGGACACTAACAGTGAAATGAAAGGGAGAATCACCCAATGTCAAGCTTCCAGGGACACAAAGAAACTAGAGAATTAATTTTAGTAGGAATCTCTTTTGATCATGCCATGTTCACACAGAAGTCATGAGATATTTTCTTCTTACTTAAAGGAAGTTAAAACACTTGAAATAAAAGCCATCCTCCTTTCTCTGTCATCTACATCTTCCTACTCTTTCTTTCTACTATAAATCTTGAATCTCTATAGGCAATGAGTGAAAACTTATAGCAAATTTTCCATGTTCTGCAGTTATTTCAGATAGACTATTGTTTTCTTCCTAAGGACTTGTTGCTTCAAGATACTGTTCAAGTGTTTGAAATCTTCTGCTCTTAAAAGGTTACGAGGAAACTTATCAGCGATTCAGAGATGCCTTTCTAAGTAGATTGATAATATTGGGATGTCACCCACTATTTGGGTGGGCTTAACACTTGACAGGATTAAAAATCTAGAGACAAACTTCTGAGGTTTTATCATAGAACTGGAATTCTAACAGCTAAATGCTGTAACTGCAGTGGTGAACAGGACTTGTTAAGACTGAATATTTACCTCTGACATTGACCCTCTGTGGGCCAAAATTTTCTGAGTATGACCTTCATAAGCAAGATGCTTCTTGGAAGAAATTAGGACCCCAAAAGTTATCTTTACAACCTTAATCCCACACATTGGTAATTATATATGAAAATGGTGCTTTTTTAAAAAAAAAAAAAAAAAAAGAAACTTTGGGTTCACTCCCCTTGGGTGAAGGGGAACGGGGGAACACCCTGTCACAGTATGTAGGCATTACTAGTTTGTTTCTTACTATCAGTCCCTTTGGCATTCTTTTGGCGTAATTCCCTAAAGAGCAGAAAGATGTAAACCTCACTGCTTCCCAAACAAAAGAGGCTGTATTTTGACTAAAACCTTACTTGTGCCCAGCAAGTTCTGTTAGGGTTGTTATAAAACATTTTCTCTTTCACTGATTTTTGCTGTCACAGGCTAAAGCACTTGCTTGTGGATTACATACGAACTGATGTAACACAACTAATAAGAAATGACTTGTTCTTGCTCCTCTGCCAGGTGCAGTTCATGACATCTATCCTCTTGCAAAGCTGCAGAGATATAAAACTTCTCACACTCTAATATGCAAAGGAAGGGATATTTCTAGTGGTAGGTGCAAGAACAAAATCTTGCATGTGAGATTATGAATGTGGCGACCGTGCTGTTGGAAGAGTATGTTCCTCCTCCTGACCCAGCAATACTCATCAAGTTTGCCTTTGAGAAGAATAATGGTGGAAAAATACGATGCCTTTTCCTCTTACGTGCTGTGGTTTGCAAGAAAGACATAGCTGAACCCACTGAAAATTACCACTACATGAGTACATCTGTGGCATAAAAGGGAATCATCCTTTGAAACAAAGTGTCCAGCTGCATCAAAGCTTGTTAGACTTAGAGCTGGATTTTGCATTGCGGTCACACCCAACAGGCATGGTTAGATCTCATCCAGACAGATGGACAGGGTGGATGACTAGACAGCCAAAACCACCTTCCAGTTGGAAGTTATTAAAGGTCTGCCTTGCAGACCACTGAGCATCCAGAGCCTACTGACTGCCCTTGAAGGAAAAGTTCCCTAAATGAAATTTGAAGAAACATCACTTCCGTAGTGGAATAAGTAGACTTTTCCCTTCCCCAGAACAAGTCACAGGTCTGAGCTATAATTATGCTGAGAGCTAGGAAAAAAACCCACAGAGCACACTTTCTGGTCCTTATCTCTGTGATGCTACAAAAGAGTTTTATTCACAGTGTAGAATAACCAAAAGCTCCCTATTTTAAAGCACCTACTCCTGGATGTTCAGATTACGGATCTCCAAAGAATCTCCGCTCTTAATTTATGAAACTTCTGTGCTCAGTCTTATTTTTAACTAATGACATGCATTCTAACTGTAGATTTAGTGCTGTGCAGAGGTTCTTGAAACCTTCGGACTGTTATACACAAAGAATACATGAGTCTGAAAATTAACATTCTGGATCTTATGTGAAGTAACTGCTCATTTCTTAGATAAAAATGCTATTTTGGGGGTTGACCCTGTATATTGCAATATTATAATTTATAACTCCCTTTGTCATTCTCTAAAATTGTACGTTTCCAAGAAGCAATGTAAATTTTTGTTAGAATCCCTAAAAAGTTCCATGTTTGCACAGGACATAAAAGGGCTTTTTGATAAAGTGGAAATTAATAATTAAATGTTTACAAACTGATGTGGTTGTAGATGAAGATGAACTTGGCAGAAATACTTTGGAAAGAAAAGCTGTGTGTCATTGCTGCTTTTGATTAGACATGAGCAGAATTATCATGTGATGCACAATGTCCTAAATAATAAGTACTATACTTCTATTGATAAATTGTTTGGGTAACAATAAATGATGCTTTTCTTACCTTATTTTCAAAATAGAAGGTTACATGATAAAGGCAAAATAGGTAGTAAACCCCTTGTAAATATCTTCCTACTGTGTGCACAGATACAAGTTTAGAATTGATCCTGCCATTTATAATAAGCAAGCTAATCATTTGATATTAACCTCCTGCCAAACTGCATACCAAATATAATGACTGATTTGCTGTGTGTCCACTCAAGAATTTTTTGCTTAATCATATGGTGAGTACTAGATGGATATAAAAAAATGGTTCTCTGCTTCTTCTTGACAAGTTTCTATCTTAGCTTTTTCTAATTTTAGAATTGCAGATGCACTCCTTTGTGCAGAGGCACGCTTATTGTGACTTCTACCGTAAAACTTTTTCTTTTCCTTTTTTTTGATATTAAAATCAAATTATATTGGAGTAATCCCGACATTTTCCCATCTGTAAAAATAAAATCTGGAATGATGCAGTAAAATAATTCCATCTATCATAAGTAAGACGTAACCCATGATTTTTCTTTTTGACAGTTCATCAATGGGCTGTTGAAGCTGAATGATTATTCTCCTTAAGCTTGGAACAGCTTAAATGAAAATGCTGTGACACATAGGTGAAATATTTAAATAATGAATTCTGAAAGCTCTTGGGAGGAGGTGGCATGTTACGAAAAGATCTAATATTCAGGACCTGGAAAGGTCCACTAGAAAGGCATTTAGTGCACTTTACCTAGCCAAAGGGAAATGAATGCAACAGAAGAACCTAGCATCACTGATGGTCTGACAGAACCTTGCTGGATTTATAACACCTTTACCCAGCACTGGAGGGTTGAGCTAAGTTCCCATTCTTTCCCAAACTGATTATCTTGTAAGATCTGAAGAAGAGGGAACAGAACGTTACATGAGCCTAGAAGCATTACCAGAAAAATGGCATTGCAGCAAAGAGAGTCAGTGATTTAGCATTTGGCATGTCTCCCTCTGAGTCAATATTGAATCTATGCCTAATGTGAGGGAAGTCTTTGCCATTTGCAATTGCCATCTTTACGGTGCAAAGCAAAATCAACTTTTAACATAGCTAGTAAAAGCTGTCACTTCCATAATTATTGTTAATCCTGGTGTTCTGGATAATCCTAATGATCCATGGTATGATCTCTAACTATTTAATATGAGACCTTCTGCTGAAGATTTCATTTTTTTCACCTTCAAAAAGAAAGGTTGTTTTCTTCACATTTATGCCTGCCCAAGTATGACAGTTCTTATCTTTGAACAAAGGTGCAACCACTTTGAGTGAAACATGAGGACTGTTGGGAAGGATCAGGCAGCAATGAGGGGCTAGAATAGGTGAGAACGTACAGCAGTGGTTGTTCTTGAGAAGGTCTTCCTTCCACCCCCTTCCGCCATGTGGACAGGCAAGAGCTATTCCTTCTATCTAAACATTTTAGCCTTAAACAGACAAGTGAAAAACAGTAGGCTGAACATGCCTCTAATCTCCTGCTGTAAAGTGGCTGACTTGCTCTTGCATTCACCAATGTTTCCTTGTTTAGCCGATATTTTTACTTAGGACACTTCTTGGGACAAATGGCCAAAATATTGTTTCTTTCCTGGTTCTTGTCCCCACCTTCTTCCTTTCCTCTTTGAGAGTAGAAATGAGATGGGCTTTGTACATTTCTCACTTGCATAGTCTGTCTGATCCAAAACTCATCCAGAAGAGCTGTAGGGCATATCCGTCCATTAGAAGGAAAGAAGTTTGTTATTCTGTTTAACAAACCAAGTGCCATACGTTTTCATTAAAACAACAACAAAAAAATACATAATTCATGGCATAGCTTCCATGTGTACTCAAATTAACACTGGATTCTAAGGAATTGGAAATGTGTGGAAATACATTTCATTAAATAAAGTGTAGTTCACTCTGTGTTGTTCTTTGATCATGCATCTTATAAGTAGCTCAGTGATTTGGCATTTTAGGATCTAGAAGCAGAGCGATATAAATATATCCATGTTTGTAGAAGGTAACTGTTGTTTGTAGAGTCAAAATTACAGAAAGTGGTGGTAATGAGCTGAGTGCAGATTAAATCAGTAGGCAGAAGAGTACTTGCTCCCTACAGCCATTTTCTAAACAAACATTGGGATGCTGGAAAATTTTTCAAATAGTATCCTCATTTCTGAGGCGAGAAGGCGGTTCTACATCATAGTGAAATGCCAGAGGCTTTATCTAGGTAGATACTCATCAGGGTAGTGTATACCAATACCAATATTATACAGCATTAAGACATTTGTATTGACAGAGAATCAACCTTAAAACCGGAGCGTAGTCTAAAGGTCTGGCCAAATCCAAAAAAGAACTGCTGTCCATGCTGGTTTAAACTATTGCTATCCTTCTTTGGGTGTCTTAATCTCCATTGCTGAGGTGGAAATATTGGCTATGTTAATTCCTCTCCATTTCAGTGCAAAGTGGAAAGGATTAATTTAAATTACTTCAATTAAAATACGCTGAGTTTCTTTCAATAATGATTCATTTCATTTGTTTCCTCAGTTCTCTTTAATCTTTATAGGTGTATACTTGTTTACATATTATGTTCAGTGTTCTAATTCAGGAATCAGGAATTTTTTTCCTTAAGTGGTCCTATTGAGAATGAGACTTCAGTGCTTTAAAAACAGATGAGGATAAAAAAGTTTCTTTTGGCAACAATTTCCCTGTCATTTTTCCATATGCTAAAATAGATTTTCTGGTGACTAAAAGGATTATAGCTATGTTCTTCCCAGGATCATTCTGTCATTTTACATAGCTGAAAATGCATTCCATGTTTTGTAAGGCAGGAGGTGGAGGAATGGTCTTGCTCTTTCCCTGTCAACATGTGACTGCATCCATTTTCCCTAAAAGTCAGTTGAGAACATGAAGAATTACACTAGGAGAAGTCTTGCATAAGTTAACATTTTCCAGACAAGCTGGTCTCCAAGGCCATATGTGTTATGCACCCTAAAATCCTAAGGTGATGACAAAAGAAACTGTCTGCTAATAGAGATGTTTTTAATAGCTTCTCAAGGAATAAGCAGAGGCATTGGATCCATTGGAGGGCTAGAAGAAAATGAACATAAATTCATTGTTTAAGTAAGGGATTAGCGAGGAGACAAGAAACTGTACACGAATAAATCTGAGTAATAGACATGCTTCTAATGACATCAATAAGCTTTTAAAGAAAAATAAATAATGTTAAAATAAACCAAAATAAATAATGCTAGTCCAGTTGTCTGTGGCAATAGTTTCAGAAGAGAAAGTGGCGGGGGTGGGCAGTCAGAGAGGAGAAAATCTGAAATTCTGTTACAGCAGCTCAGATAAACGAACGCAGATCTTGAGATCAGGGTCAGTCCTGTAAGTCATAAAATAATAAATTTCCTGAGTAACATCCTTTCCTCCCACCCTGTCTTCCAAATGTCATCAGATTTCTGGCAGATGATACTGAATTTCCTGTGGTTTCTCCAACTCAGTGGAAGTTAATACACGTGCGCACACTGGACAATAAGACATTATTTTACAGACCAGTTTTCACAGATAATATTTCCAAAAATGCCTTGTAGAATTAAACTAAATTCTGACAAAGCCACAGGAGATTAAAACACAGCTTCCCTGAGTATCTTGACTACTCTAAGAGGTAAATATAGTGAAGGAAAGATAGAAGGGAAAATGGATTTAATATTGAAGTTTAGAAAAAATACAAAACAATGAGGTCTTTGTGATAAATCATCCCATAGTGAGTAAAGCAATGTCTCTATAACCACAGTGGAAATGGGAACTCTCTGATTCATGGAGGATATAGAGAATTATTTTTGCTCTAGAGATGGTTTAAATTAAACTGATTTTCACTATATTTAATTTGATGGGAAGATGGTTTTTACTCTTTGTATCTTAACTTCTCTGTGGGCTTAAATGATGGTCTGGGAGCAACTATGGGGATATGATAGCTAAAGCAAAAAGTTCTGTTTCCTGACTCACAGATCTTTTTTCAGAGGCATGGTTGGTGAAAGCTTCATGATCATATTTATTCAGCAAAGTGTACACTTCTTTTTTTTTTTCTTAATCCTGGTAAGAGTCAAATATGCTTAGAGTTAAACACTGCTTGCCTTTTTTGATGAATCAGTGCTTATACGTGAACCACTTACTCTCTATTTAAAAAAAAAAAATGGAAATACTGTGAAAGACTTAATCTCCTTCCCTTGGTTACACAATTTATCTTAGTTTAGTAAAACCTAAATATAAGGAAAATTCTTGGGGTTTTTTGGCTGTTGTCTACCGAATAGCCAATTGGAAGCAAAATACTGAAATAAGAATTATTTTTAAAAAATCTTGACTATGATTTTTTGAGTAAGGAATATTTGGTCATTCAAATCCATACTGTCAATGCATATATTTGTTTGGGTGGTAGTCTAAAACTACGGTCTGTCATCACCCACTGAAAAACATGACAGACGCCCATACCAGCTGGGGACCGACCTTCTGGAGAGCAGCCCCGCAGAGAGGGACCTGGGCGTCATGGTGGACAACAAGTTGACCATGAGGCAGCAGTGTGCCCTTGTGGCCAAGAAGGCCAATGGGATCCTGGGGTGCATTAAGCAGAGCGTCTCCAGCAGGTCGAGGGAGGTGATTCTGCCCCTCTACTCAGCCCTGGTGAGGCTGCACCTTGAGCACTGTGTGCAGTTCTGGGTTCTCCAGTACAAGAGGGACGTGGAGCTGCTAGAGAGAGTCCAGCGCAGGGCTACAAAGATGATTAGGGGCCTGGAACATCTGCCCTATGAGCAGCTGGGAGAGCTGGGAGAGCTGGGCCTCTTCAGCCTGGAGAAGAGAAGACTGAGAGGGGACCTGATCAGTGTTTATAAGCACCTCAAGGGAGGGAGTTAGGAGGCTGGGACCAGCCTCTTCTCACTGGTGGCCAGCGATAGGACCAGCTCTTAAGGCTAAGAGAACATGTTAGTGGTGATTCTCTTATCTGTTTTTGTTTCAGTCATTGCATTTCTTTTATGCGCTAGCAGTTACATGAACTGTACCGTACAAAAACCGCTGAGGCTTCACTAGGTTTGACTTATGTACAAAGAGTATCCTGGCTGGGTGCTAAAATGTCTTTATTTAGTCAAAAATCTATGGTTTCGCAAATTATTTCTCACTATTGTAGGGCAAGCGTACAGTTACAGATATAAGAATGTAAATATTTATGGGAGGAAAGGTCCATCCAGCTCAGATGCTTTTTGTCTTCTTCAGCAGATGCCTAGAATAGAGTAAGAACAGGGCATGCATGTATAATGGTTCTCTCTCATACTGCCCCAGCCTCCAAATATTTTGAGATCAGGGATTTCCTGAGCTTGATGTGGCCTCTGTGTGTTTTAGTTAGGTTTAATAGTTTTCTTTTCCACATTCTTGTCCTAGTTTTGCTTTTAGACTGTGTAAACTTCTAACATCCGCAGCTTGCTTTGGCAAAAACTTCAGCAGGTCTGCCCACTGTGTCAAGAACTACCTTCTTTTCTTTGAATTTGGCTCTTCCTAGCTTTCTGTGGTGTTCCCTAGAGTATAGAGGGGAAGTTCTGTTCTTTCTGCTGCACAGAACATGATTTCTTTAGTGGCTAAACCAGAAACCCACTATAGAAATATTTGGAAAAGAATGATTCCTGTCTCATGAAGCTTAGAGGCTAAGCTCAACCAAGCCAAGTCTTCTACCTTTACAGGTCTTTACTTGTGTATCATGATATGAAGGATTATTTATTATAAATGTTGCATTGAATCCCAGGCTTGAAAAGATAAATGCAATGAAAAAAATAGTATTTCAATTGCTGTGTAGTAACCATGATTCTTTGCTGACATATGACAAAGGATCTTTCAAGATCCCTTCCCTCCCTTCTACCCCTGTTCCCACTGTATCTCCCCAGACACACAGATGCTGTAAAACTAAGTCTTAGTTTGAAAAATGAGGACTTCTAAGAATGTGGTCATTTTTAAGGTTGTGCTACAGATTCACTTAACCTCCTGTACCAGATTTCTCTGAAGTTGGGCCTTCAGCAGCTGTTGAAAGGGTTGATTAAGCAAAGCCTCATACTCTCATTGAGCTTGGAGAACTGATGGCAGTTATGAGGTTTTTGGAGCAGGCCCTTAGGGCTTGGGAAATCCAGCACAGAACTACTCAAATAACAGTGACTAATATAACTAAATCAAAGTCTTGGTATATTTTTATTGCAGAAAGAAATTTCACTGTCTTTGTGGTTAATATTTTGCAATTCTCCATTTTCAGCTGTTAACTATTAACAATTAGCTCCAGTTACGAACATTACATACTCTTAATCACTATTTTGGTTCTGGCAGAACCTGACTCTCCTTCATCCCTCCTCCTTCATATTTTTTTGATGTGTGGCAGAGTTTACATCTTATCATTTGAAAGCTTTGCTTTTCCAAGTGTTTCAGCACTTGGAAAAACATCTCAGAAGGCAATAGCAATCTTCTCGGTTGTTTTCTCTCTTTAAATAATGTTTGTCCTTACATCTTTACAGAATAAAATAACATTTTGTTAATAAATATTACCTCTATGAAGTCTTATGTCTTTGAGCATTTTCCCTGCAATTAGTCCTAGTACTGGCCTTGGGGCTAAACTTGATCACCTTCTGAGACCAGTTCTGATAGTCTACTTCTATTACCATTAAGTGATAAGCAGAGAGATCTATTTATTGGATTTTCCTTTAAAACGTCTTTTCTTTTTTTCTACTTCTTTCACCATAGGATAGCTGATGAACGTTCCAGAACGTTTCATTGACATATCCCCCTTCTACAGACATCACACAGCTTCCTTTCTGCTTGCTAAGTTGCCTGAGTACCAACTTCATTTCCCTATATTCCTGGAATGCTTTTATTCCATGTATACCTAAAACTTCCATTTTCTAAGTCAAATCCCTGCTGTGGTTGATAGCTTTATTATTTTTTTTTTCTCTTTCCTGGGATCTTTGGTCTGAAGTTTGTACTAAGGGAGGCCATTCAAGTTTCACTGTCTGCTAGGTATGGTCTTTGCTCTCTGGTCCTCTTGCAAAAATAAGTAGCTGAACAATGTAAGCAAAGAGCAGTGAACAGCAGTCTCTGGTCACCCAAACTATTTACTTCTCACTTTGAGTCCACCCAATTCGCAAGAAAGACTTGAATAACTACCGTAGTGATGATGTAGCTCCTTTCTGCTTTAAGATACATTGCGCTAAGGATAAGACCTGGAAGACTGCAGCATAAGATTATTGAAAACATGCATATGGCCTAACAAACTCATCTGTGATGTTTAAAGAGAGACGGGAAAAGAGTTTAGCAAGATAATTGTTACGTTTAAGGGTTACAGTGTAGATAGCTTTAATGTTAGAGGTCTCACATTTACGTAAGCTAGCAAATAATTAATAAGCAACTATATGCAAAACTGAGATAACTTAGTTTAGCTAAGCATTCGTTTTCTGGTTTTGTTTTTATTACATTTGCAAAGAGTTGGACTGATCTGCTCAGGTTATAAATCTTATTTATGCTTCACATATTCAGAACAGGACTAGGTCAGTAAGTTTGGTTGAAAATAATATACTTTTTGTGAGGATTTTGTTTCTTCACAAAACCATAAAGATATTTTTTCCAAATGTTTAATTTCATTAGATCTATATTTTTCCCAAATTTAAGCAAGAGCAATCAAACTCAAGTATAAAAGAGCTGATTTTCACTAATAAGCATTGTAAATTAAAAGCAATCTTATAAATATTTATTCCAATAACAATATTTTAGGAAATCATGCTGAATAGCACTTTTTTATTTTGCCACTGATTTAGGTGCTATTTAACAAGGGCAAGACTTTTGTATTGGTAAATCTTGACCTCAATTAAAGAAAGCATCCTTATTCAAAGGATTAGTTAAGCATACAATGAAAATGTTTGATTTCTTCTTGGGTGCCCTAATGTGATTTTTGTCTACTTGGAACTGAAATGTAGAGAAGGGTAAAATCCAATTCTCAGAGGTAGTAACAAAATTTCTGTTGACTGAGTGGGACCTTGACTTTATAGCTGAAACATATCTCTGTAGCTGAAACATATCTCTTGCTATTGGTTGTGGTATTCAAGCCTAATATATTTATCTTTTCTGTCTGTCTCTTTGCCTGTTGTATTTTGTTTTAGTGTTAAATATTTACTCCTAATATTAAAAATGAGCCCAAGTTGCACTTTATGCAAATATGCATATGCAGTGACTGTTGGAGGGACAAAAACAAACAAAAAAGGGTCTTTGAGTGTGTGAATGAGTTTTTGTGCGTGTTTGATTTCTGGGAAATGGTTGAGAAATTATTCTTTTCAGAGATGAGCCATATACACAAAGATTACGTATATTTAAAATATATACATATTTTAGTCCTGCCAGCTACTATTGATGTATCCTTTTTTGTAAAAGAATCTGTTTTTGTTAATAGATCTAAAATTGTGCAGCTGTAGACAAACATTCATTATTACCGATTTTCTTACTTATTACTGTCTTATGCTGTAATCCCTACTTTTTTTTTTTCCCCTCATCATCAGTTCTCTAGTCTGCTTGTACTTAAGATAAAAATTGGAGCAGATATGGCACTGGTAGGTAGTTTAGGTTTTCTTTCCAGTAATTCAACTACTGATGAGATCTATTTCAGTTACTGGAGTAGGTTTCGCTGATCCCGCATTTTCCTTCTTGTTTTTGTACTGTGAGAACATAGTCCAGATAGATGTGTATGTTTTTTGAGATCATCATTCCACAGTTGCCTGAGATAATCTATATAATAATCTATATTCATTTTTGTTTTGCTGATTGGTATTTTGTAGAAAGGGAGTAAGTTTTTGGTTTTGTTTTTTTTTTTTCCCCCTACCTCCCAGGCCTTATTGCCTTATTGTAATGTATGCTGCAGCCATTACTTATGTCTTTTTTGAAATTAATCTGCTATTTACTGTTAAGGTGGCAGGCTATCGCTCTTTCTCAGTTTTGGCCCTTATTTGAGCTAATATGTTTTCTTAGAGAGATATGTAAGTTCACTGCTCTGAACGCTATCAGAAATTTTCCTTATAAGTCTTTCATTGTGGAGCTTCTATTTACTATCACATATGCACTGATAGTTTGTATTTGTGTGCCTTTGAGCACATACAACTTCTGTAAAGCTCAGTACAGAAGCGCTGCCCTGGAATTTGATTTTCTAGCATTTGTCCTGAGTTCTTATTAATTTCCAGGAAATGATCTACTGTTCCTCATCTCTTTGTCTTTTGAGAATTATGGATCTAATCCAAAGTACATTGGAAGTCAATGCCCCCTCTATGAGGCAACCACAAGGAATGAACTCAGTGATCTAATAGGTCTTTTCCATGTCTAATTGCCATGCTCCTATAAACTGCACTCCCATGGTGAGGTCTACCAGGTAGTCTCTAAATGTCCTAAATAACTGTAAGCTATTATTTTTCTTCAAAACAAGAGCCTGGGATATTTAAACTTGCAGCAGGATGTTATTATGACAACACTGGCCTATATCTCCACTGTATCTAAGCACCAGTGAAACAAACAGATGAAAAATTGGCACTGATTTATTTACTTAATTAGTCAGTGCTACATTATCATGACCCATACTGCGATGCTCCTAGGGGCTATATTCATCCCAAATGGATGGCCATTTTTCTGTGCATCACTTGCACAGCTTTCATCCTCCCACCAGCGTCAGCATTTGATGATGGAAGTGCTCCAGTGTGTTCTATAAGACTAGGAAAGGTGTTTCTAACGTTGCCTATTTGCTCTTGCCAGCATGTAAATTAGTTCACAGCCTACAAGAGCCTTAGCAATCCCTGTTGGCTATTCAGAGATCCTTTGTATAAACAGTTGATTTGTTTCCTTTAACTCCCTTGTCCTCTCTGTAATGAGCTGAGTAAATAAGGCCATTGCAACGATGGCTAAAACTAAAACTGTAGAAGAAGCCAAGACAAGTCTCTTGTCTTGTGTCACTAGAGAGTGAATATTAGAGAACTAAAGGGCAAATGTTCTTTGATTCAGGCAAGGTACAATTCAAGTGAAGCTAAAGCAAATGGATTCTGTGTGTTAAAACAGTATTATATTAATAACATGCCATTGAAACTTTATTTCTATAGAGTGTATCATTAACCTTGCATATTTTATAAAAAAAAATGCACTTCAAGTACACCAAGTAAGAAAACTATAAAAAACACACCCAAAACTGTTTTTCCCTTGGGTAACAAGCGTGCCTACAGCCGGCTTGATATTTCTAGATGCTAAAATGTGTTTTATTCCTTGTTTTTTCTACAAGGGGTAAAATGCCAAAAGCTATGTAGACAGGCCTGAATGAAAAATACATTTACTCTTCTAATCAATCAATTTCACTGATAACTGCCATATTTAAAGAGATTTCAAATTAGAAGTTTCATGAATTTAAGAAAGGAAATATATATTATATAACTAGGAATTTGGGAATCTAAGACTCATATTAGAGAGACAAAGAACCTGAATATGTTGACTATATGTTAATTTCTTAGATGGCCTTGATGTAAACCTGCATAGCCTACGTGAGGTTGTTTGGTAGTATGGATGGGAATAGAGGTTATATGTTCCACTTAAAATAGCTTGCTATTTCTGAACAAATGAACAAAAACTTTCAGCTCACTGTTTTCTTCTTAATATGAAAGGTTTAGTTTGTTTTTTTTTTTTTTAATGCAGACTATTTGCAATCATCCGTTAGCCAATGGCTAAGTGTCTGGGGACAGATACTGCCAGAAGTAAATTACTGTCTTTGTAATTACCTGGAAAAACTTCATGTTGAAGGTCTTTATCTATAAATGGGAGAGGATAGTCTATTTTCCTTGTCCTTCCTGGGTACATCACTAAAACTGCTGCATTTGTACTTGGGGAACAGATGGGGAACCACAATTTGCTCCATAACCTGGTTCTTGAGTCATTTGTATTGCAATTCTGCTGCTTCTCGTCTAGATCTATGTAAATATTTCGATTTTCTGTCCTTTTGCGCATCTCAGAAAAATTCAACAAAACTTTTCTTCTGTTGCAATGCAGATATGTTTTTATGTTTGCAGCAGCAACTAGACTTGTGATTTAAGTCCTTTTCCTTTTCTTGTAAATATTCTTTAAGTCCAGCTAAAATTCTTTCTCTATTACTTTTGCTACTGGTGACTGCACTTTAGCTGTTCTCACCATATTCAATGAATCATGCTCAAACGATATAATTTCCCCTTATATATATATATCAATCTTTCTGTATTTTTGGGAACAGATGAATCTGAAATTACAAGGCAAAATATGAAAGAACAAATAACTGAAAGGAGGCTAAAACTGAAAGGAGGTTGTAGTGAGATGGGGGTCGATCTCTTCTCCAGAATAACTACCGATAGGACCAGAGGAAATGGACTCAAGTTGCACCAGGAAGGTTCAGGTTAGATATTAGGAAAACAATCTACATAGAAAGAGTAGTCAAGCATTGGAACAGGCTTTCTAAGAAAGTGGTGGAGTCACCATCCCTGGCAGTGTTCAAGAAATGTGTAGATGAAGCACTCAGGAACATGATTTAGCAGACATGATGGTGATGGGTTTGCGGTTGGACTCAATAATCTTGACGGTCTTTTCCGATCATCATGATTCTCTAAACTCATACTAGTCATGTTAATGTTAAGAGGCAATCTTTTTTTTCTTCCTTATACTTTTGCATTATGCTATAGACATTTATATATTGTGGTGGGACCTGGGTTACAGAGACTGTTGTTCTTAGCAAAAATTCTTAGAACCTGCAAAGCTTTTCCAGGTACTCAGTGACTGCACAAAGTTATAGTGGAGATAAATCAGTAAACGCCAATGAATTGTTTGTAAAATCAATTCTCAATAAATCAAGAATGCTCTCCAGTGGATTTTTTTTTGTTTGTTTGGGGTTTTTTTATGGCATCCATCAGGCTTTGAAAAACAACTCATGTTAAATATTGTGGTCCAGTGTGTGTCATTTCTGTATTTCCTTGAATAAGGAGCTATTTTGCTCTTGGGGCAAATAGTCTTGTGTTCATGCTCAGTGCATATGGCACATCCTTGCTGGGGATCAAACTCACAGGATGCCACTGATTTCACACCATGATTAGGACTAGTTTGCCAACTGCCTGTGCCAGGCCAAGTGAATTGCTTCATAGAACGCTCCAAAGAGCATGCAGTTGCTGGACATGGAGCTTGAAGGGTTTTCAGCTGAGCATGCTTGCTATAGAGACATGGCAGATGGAGAGACTATGAGCTTTGCCCTGGCCTTGCTTTATAATGGGAAATTACACATTTAACTTCAAATACATTTCACAATTTATATCGACTGAACTTAGAAAATAACTTTCAATGGAACAAAATGTGTTCTGTTTTCCTAGAATGGCAGAGAAGACTTCCTGGAATGCTGGAAGAACTGGAAGAACTCTTTATAAACTTTGTTACGACCACTGAAAAGCAGCAACTTAAAAGCTATATGAAGTATTTGGTGGGCTTTCATATTATCTGTTTAAAAGAATCAATGCTGAAAAACTCCAGAATGTCTGAAATGAACATAATAATGGAAAAAGCCAAGTGGGATCCCCTCCCCTGAAATAAATCAAACTCCCTGCTCAAATATAAAAATATTCTTGGAGGAAACTGCCATGCATTCCTTCCAAAGTGGGACTTCTAAGGGTAAAACATACTCAGTCCAAGCGTCATTCCAGCTGCTTTTTTAGACTGTTTTTTTATTGCAGTATCCAAGGAAAAGCAAAGATAGATATGGTACTATTTTGCCACTTAGTATCCTGCAGTTTGTTCAATCTGAACATAAACATTTGCTCTGGACTGATGTCCTGGCAGCATTTGCTGACAGGCCCAAGTAAGAAATGCTCACTAATGGTTCGTAGTCAGCTTATTTTGCCCATGCATTCCCCTCTAGGGTGGCCCTTTGACATAGGGGAATGGTAATTAAGCACCAACACCTGTTGTGTCCTATGAGCCAATGAATATTATCCCACCA
This sequence comes from Eudromia elegans, assembly GCA_003342815.1. Taxonomy (NCBI): domain Eukaryota; kingdom Metazoa; phylum Chordata; class Aves; order Tinamiformes; family Tinamidae; genus Eudromia; species Eudromia elegans. The sequence continues at coordinate 666,700 of PTEX01000196.1, forward strand.
CCACAATTTTTTTTAACCTTGTAGACCAAAACAGATAGCTAAGCAGTCCCCTTTCACACGCCAGACTCCTGTGAAGAAAAGGCTTGGGAGAAATGGAATATTCAGCCCTAATGAAACTGCCTCTTAAAAGGCGACAAAGCAAATTTTGTCCTTGTTGGATCCACATGGATAGAAGGGAACGCTCTGTGGGAGCGTAAGCCATCTCCTCGCAGGGAAACTGAAGGCTTTAGCTCCCTGTGTCTCAAAAATCCTGAAGGCATTCCATTAGCTTCAACATAAATGCTCTATTTATATCAGCGTGACAAACTGGAGCCTATAAGGCTCCAGCCTAAAGCCCACTTAAGTAATTGTTAGTATTACCATTGAACTTAATTGGATTTGGATTGGTTCCTAAGAGAGGGATCCATAGAAATATGTTCATTTTAAATATATTTTCCAGATGTCTATCTTCATCTTATCCTTTGTTCATATGTAAGAAGGTTAAGCTCTTAAACTCTCTGTTTTTAGAAATGATCTGTTATGTTTTAATAGCTTGTTTATGGGGATCTTTGCCTTCATTTTTGTTCTGTCTCTCTAGCCCAGATTTTGTCCATTGCATGGTCTGAGTATTTGACCCAGTGAGACTGAACTATCAAGTCTGAATGAGTTACAGCTCTTCAGCTCGCTCATGCTTACTCTTGAAATGTGCTTAATAAGGAGGAAAAAATTGATGTCTTAAACCTCATACTGTGCTTATAGCCTACCTTGATGCCTATACTCAGTCCCATATTTAGTGTTTCCATTAAAATCTACTTTATTTAATTAAAAAACAAAAATCTTAAGCCTTTTAATAATTAATTAGAGGCTAAAAAGCTAGCCTGGCAAAAGTCTGACAAAAGGCAAGTCTCCACTCTTGAATATTAAACAACAGTGTATTACTAGATATAAGGCTTCTGGGCATAATCCTGGAAATAAGGATAATAGGATAAATGTGAGACATAAATTAAGAAAGTATCTGATTTAATGCTAACATTGGTGTCAATATGGATGAGAATTTTTTTCCTGCATCATGAACAACTATTAAATCTTTGTCTTATTTAAGCCTGAGCTGATATTTGTGTAATCTTTCCTGTCACACTACTGTATATTTTGCCTAATTCATGTTCTGCATAAGCATTGTAGTTCTGCTGCAGTAGCAATAGCAATTCACAATCCTGCAATTAGGAAACTGTCTTCCCAAGTACTTGTTCATATACCTAACTTGAGAATTTAGCTGATAGGTTATACCTTAGAGTGTCTTTCTGCCATTTTTAAATTCAAGAAATTATCCAAACAGGTCTGTGCCAGATTGAGACCTTTAAAAACAAGGACCCCACAAAGGAAGAAAGGAAGGGAGGAAGGAAGGGAGGAAGGAAGAGAGGAAGGAAGAGAGGAAGGAAGGAAGAGAGGAAGGAAGAGAGGAAGGAAGGAAGAGAGGAAGGAAGAGAGGAAGGAAGGAAGGGAGGAAGGAAGGGAGGAAGGAAGGGAGGAAGGAAGAGAGGAAGGAAGNAAGAGAGGAAGGAAGGAAGAGAGGAAGGAAGAGAGGAAGGAAGGAAGGGAGGAAGGAAGGGAGGAAGGAAGGGAGGAAGGAAGAGAGGAAGGAAGGAAGAGAGGAAGGAAGGGAGGAAGGAAGGGAGGAAGGGAGGAAGGAAGGGAGGAAGGAAGGGAGGAAGGAAGGAAGGAAGGAAGGAAGGAAGGAAGGAAGGAAGGAAGGAAGGAAGGAAGGAAGGAAGGAAGGAAAGGAGAGAGAGAGAATCAAAGTCCTATTCACTTCATCCTATTCTACCAGAAACAGGTGAAGGGAAGATTATCAAAAGCATTCATGGATTCAGGCATGAAAATTTAAGTGAGATGCTTTCACAGGTGCTGGTGGTTCATGAGTCATCATAAAGGCCGGAGTAGTTAGAACCAGTTTAGTAAGCAGAAGGGTGAAAAATGGAGATCAAGCTTCCTTGTAGAGCAGTTTCTCTTTTAGAGAAGAAAAAATCCAGAAGTGTATTTTATCAAGTTCTGCCTGGGAGGCTTCTGTTTTGAAACCTGAGAAAAGCAATTGGGAGTGAAAAGACTGTATCATCTTAAGAAAAATTATGCAGCCTTCCTTGTTTTTTTTGCTTGCAGGGCTATACTTGATGTGAACACACACAGCCGCAGGGGATGCAGTTGGGAATGGATATTGAAATCCCACTCAGGGCATGGAGCTGTGAGCAGCTGGCATGGAGCAGCAGCAAGGCTCCCTCCATGCTCCCTAACCGAGGCTGTGTATCGGCTCCAGCTCACAACGCTCCTTCCTAACATGTCGACCGCCACCTGAACAAACACTGCTGCCACTTTCATCTCTGTGCATCCACTTTGCTCCGCTAACTTGTCTTGGTTGCAGAGTGCGAGCTTGCATCATACCACCCTGCAAACTTTGCTGACATTAAAAAACATGTGACATTTGGGGCAGGCACCAGCATTGCCTCTCTAGTCGGGCTGTGTGACATGCTGTTATTTCTCTCCAGCATCCCACTGAGCACTCTACGGGCACATTTGTAGTACAGACCAAACCATACCAACTCACTGTTTACTTTAGAATAATGCTGTTGCAATTTGGTAAACCCCGCCTATCTCAGTTCTGCTTCCCATAAATTGCTGATGCTCGGGTGCGCCCCTTGCTCCGTTGCTGCAGACTGCTCTTTCTCCATGTCTGACATAGGGAGAGAAAGAGGAAAGAGGGAGAGGGGTGACGAGTGAAGACTGAGATGATGTAATAGCATCAAACTTCGTGCTCTGTTGTTATAAAATAAGGTTACAAATGTCAAAATTGAGGCTGGGACATTTACTAACTGGTGATCTAGTTAATGAAAGTCACTCTTACTTATGAAATTCAAGAACCAACCTCTCGTGTCCTACTCTTCCCATACGAGTGCTAAAGCTGTTTAAACAATAGGAGCTGAATAACTAGTAGATGAGCAAGAATAATGGGTAGATGCTGACAGTTCTGGAAGGCCTTATGTCATCTTCGCATGCTGTCCCTGCCCTTGGCAGAAGGAAAACACTGAAAAGAAGCTATGTTCTTAAGCAGTTGCTGTATTTATTTTGGAGGATTTGCTGCATTTTCTGCAACCTTCTTCCACCTCTATTACTAAAATGTTAGCTGTGCTATCAAGCTGAGACTTTTCATGTGTCAACAGTAGGGTAGTGTAGACTTCCAACAGCTGAAACATTTAAAATCTAAAACTCTTTAGAAACAATAGGAAGAAGACTTGTGGTTTAGCATTTTCTAGTACTTTTCTTTTGGTTTCTTTCAACAAGCACTCCAGTTATCAGAAGTAAAGCTTATTCAGTCATTATAAATTAGCAGAATCATTGGATAAAATGTTTTGCTTTGTTTTCTTACCAAAAAAAGAAGTTTTATCAAAATAGCTTTATTAAGTAAATCTTAAATTCATTATAAAAAAATCATTTTGCAATGTTAAAGAAGCTTTAAACTGTGAAAAATGAAAACTATGAATTTTTCCATGGAGACACAGAATTTCTATTCTCAAGCATGGATATTGAAATGAAAATGCTACAAAATGAATGCCACCTAACTGTTTTGGTAAGGATTGCATAGGCCTGAGATTCAAACCAGGTTCAAAATAGATACAGAGCAATTGAGACAAAATTTGAGGAATTTATGATTTGACAAGTAAATCTAGTATTTTGGGCAAGGTTTAATATGTGAAAGTTATTAGGAATGTCTTCAAAGTGAAACAAAAATGCAAAGTATGCATACTGTGCTGATTCAGCAGCAACTGCTGCAGTTATTCAAGTCTCGTCCTGCTGTGTGGGGCTGGACAGCTGGAACTGGGGAGCCCTTATCAGATGTTAGAGGCTGTAGCTCCTCTCTCCTCACACAACCCCAAGCATTTCTTACATGCTGTAGGGTGAGGAAGCAACGTAATAGAACCTTAAAAAAAAAAATACAACCCACAGAATAGAAAATATCTTCATCACAGTAGTAATATATGACTTGCGTAAAGTGGCAGAAAGAAGTGCTTGAGATTCATCTGCTTCTCCACCAAAATTTTCGTGGTGTGCCTGTTATTTCCACTGTCACTGGTTTCACAACAAGATGTTTTTATTCTTTATGATCATCTTTGGCAACACTGAGCTAGTCTCTTTCATCTTAGATAATTTCTAACTGCACAACTTTCAGCTGGTAGGTGTTTAATGATTTCCATTTGGTTCATTTTTGTTAGTTTAATCTCTCCCATAAAGCATACTAAAGTTTGATCAACTAACTTTGCTTAGATGTGTTCCTTACTTTCATCACTAAATTAAATATGCTTAACTTATTGTGGATGTAGATCTCGTACTCAAACTATTAAGCTGGATGCTCACTCTATACAGCGCTCACTGCAAATATGTCATATTTTGTTACTGCCTGGCAAGTCTTTCTGAAATGTATCCAAATTTCTGCAGTTTTTTGATTTGTTGTTTTTGCATGCTGTATTGTCAGAGCTTGCTAATCTCTGACTGTTTTTTATAGCTTTTCATTTTTATAAGGTTTCCACTCCCTTAGTCATCACTCCCACTCCTCTTTCCCCCATCCTTTCCTTCCTCTGTTCCCAGATACCATATGTTTCAATCCTTTTAATTGTGCCTGTTCCAGGAACAGTTGTTTAGGTGGCTCCACACTGGCAGAAGGGAAAATAATCAAGAGCAATGTGTTTGAAACTTTTAAAAGCAAAAAATCAAAAAGCATTAGTGATTATAAGCCAAAATTCAAAACTTAATGTATTGTCTGATGATTCTTTTGACAATGATAAATCCATAAAAAAATGGTAAAATTCCATAGAGACAAAACAAGCAATAAAACTTAAACAGAAAGGATAAAATTATCGTAATGATTATCTTGTCCTTTTGATATTTTTGGATGGCTTTTATTTTCTCTAAAATTTACTAAAATTCTGAAATAATTTCCTATTTTAATCAATAGTTCACTACCGGTTACTATATTGTAATATTTATATTTAACAATTCACTTCAATGTTATTATGAGCATAAAGCCCATGATTGTAATAAAAAAAAAAGTAAAATTCTAGAATTGATCTAAGTTAAATTCTAGATATTACTCTGTGTTGACAAAAAGAATAAGAGAAAAGCTTCCCCAAGTCACAGACATGTTGCTATTAGTCCTGGTGGAATCTTATGTGTCCATATAGATACTTTTAATACTTTAATCCTGATGGTTGGCTAGATGGATAAACATCTTCAAATTTCCTTCTGAAGGGGTTAAAATCTCATGAAGGCTCTAATCTTAGTCATTTGCAAATTACCCTGACCAGCCACTCCAACTTCTTGTTTTGTGTTGTGCTTTATAATGCCTTTACTCTTCCTGGTACTGACCAGACTGGAAAAGAAGCATGAAAATATTGAAAAATAGACTGTTTCCATGGCATTTGAAGCCCAAGAAGAACAAAATGTACAGGACATTTTTTGGAAAATTGAGAGATTTAGTCAAGTTATGCTAGTCACCTAAACAGCTCCAGCTGCACTGGCTTTTATTATGACAACAGCGCATAGGGACCACAGCTAGTAGGTGTTCCATATATGAACTGCTATATGCGTAAGTGCAAAAATAGTTGGTGCCCCTAACAGTTTTGGTCCAAGCTAAATATCATATGAGGAAAAAAAAAAAATTGGTGTGCAATAAGAAGTGAAAGAAATATGTGCTATGTTTATGTAATAATTCACGAAGAAGTTTTCATTATTACTTACTTTCATTATTAGAAGTTTTCATTATTACTTTCATTATTACTATAAATAGAGTGCCATTTATCTACCATTGCGCTACACAGTTTTGTTGCACTTTATGGTCTTCTTTAAAAGGGTTATTGCATTGGTTTGGCCTTGAGGTACAATTTGAAGGAAAGGAAAATAGTATCTTGCAGATCATTTTAGAGAATGTACTTCAGAATGGTACAGACAGGGAAATAGTCTTTACACGCTTCATTGTGGGGTACATGTATGTAGACGTGCAAGTCTTAATGTACAATACAGCTTTTGCTGGCATCAGGAGAACAGCTGTGCAGAGACAGCTGTTGGTTTTTGAGCATGTGCTGACTTACGAAGATAGCTTATTTGCAAAAAAATACATCTATATCACACATATCAAGTGCATCCCTGTATCCATCCTCCCCCAACAGTACCCCTCATTTGATGATTATCTGTTAACTTTTTGCTTGTCATCTTTGACTACTTAGTTACCAAATGGGTTTTGTTGTGGCACTCATTATTTGGTGCCTCATAGGTGTTGTTTGCTCTTTAAAGTAAGGCAATAGTACTATCCCCATTTAGACATAGAAAGATTATGGTCAAAGTTTTTTTTTTTTCCTGAATATCTGAGTGAAATGTCTAGAACCTATGTGGTTGTCACATAACCCCTGAATGTGTAAGAACAGCTTTAGGGGTAAATAGAGTAGCATATCATTTCTAAAATTAATTCTTAAGTCATCAAGGAAAAGTAACATAATTAATGACTGTGAAATGTCTGCTTTGCATTTGAGTACTATAATAGAGATGAACAGGTAATTCAGTGCTTCAGGATATCAGTGTTGCTTTAAACAAGAACCCGTCCTTTCTCTTCCTTCCTTTTCTCGTTTATTTATTAAAAAATCTCTCAACTTCTACAAATAATGTCTGCTACTATGCAGATCTATTTTTTTTATTGCACAACTACTGTTTATTCCTATGACAAGTGTATCCTGTGACCTAAAATATGTACAAGGTCCACAGAAAGAAAAAATGAGTGATCATAGTTGCAGACAAATGACAACAAATATTCAGAAGAATTATTAATTGGGAATGTACAAGTTTCCTTAATATTAGCATCACCTGAATGTTGAATGTATGACTTTGAAAACTAAAGTTTCTATCACAGTATTATTGTGTGGGCATTTTCCTAGCAGACTAAGGGAACTCTGTAAGGTTGATAGTTGGCATTATTTTAACATCCATCCTTAGCATTAGAGCTCTTTTATCAGTCACTCTAATGGGCTCTGCCATTTGTGATCAGTCACAAAGGGCTCTGCTATTTGAACCCAATGTATAATATCATCCCAAGTAATGGCTGTCATCTCCTGTATGCTAGATGAGGAAAGAATGTGAAAAGCTGCTGGCAGATTTCACAGATTTTTGAAAACAACAGAATTGTGAGGCTTCAAGCCTGCAGCTCAAATTCAAAGCTTTAGAGTTCACTTTAGTGACTCAGAGTATTCTTTTCACATTTTTCCAAGAATGATTTCACCATTTTAATTTATTCATGATTTAATTCTGTCTCTGCCTCACCTGTCTTTCTGACCCATTTCTCACCTGACCCATTTTTTTTCCCCAGTTTACACAACCTCAGTCTCTATTGTTTAAGTTTTCCATTGCAATTTCTGTCTTCTAGCCAGTCAGATTCTTCTGTCATCTCCGGACTCCCCATTACCTTTCCTATTGTCTTTTATTTGTCACTTGTACAGTTTTCGTATGATACATTGGAATTTTCACTCAGCCTTTCGTATTCCTGTATTTACAGTTCTCTTATATCTAGTGACTTGTTGGAATCTGTCGATCCCAGAGTCCTGTATCTCTTTCCTCTGGATTTCTTTTCCTCTAGATTTCAAGAACAGATTGATGGAACAATGCTAGTGGGGTTTTTTTTTGGTTTGTTTGTTTGTTTGTTTGTTTGTTTTGTAGGTGAATTTTATTTGAGAAATTGAATGGTATTCCTTACTTCAATGGATCCAACTTTCTGTTCCTGTATATTAGAGCTGATGTTGTTTTGTTCCATTGCTTGCCTGGACCTGCAAATGCATCAGATTCCATACGTACTAGATTTAGCGTGGTCTGATAGGGCATAAGCATGTGAGACCCACCTGGATGGGCAAGCTTGAGGCATGCCCAGTGCAAGCCAGATCTTTTGGAATCACACTCTATAATCCTCTCTGGTCTGAGAAAATATGAAGTTGTTTTTTTCTTTCCTAAACTTTTAGAGCGAGCAAAAATGTGGGTCAGTTTTCAAAAGGCAAAACATGTGTTCTTGGCTCGCAAGCCATCCTTCTGTAGCATGTGAAGTCCTTGCTCCAAAGAATGAGGACTCAAGTCAAAGAAACAGAAAAGTTACCAGACTTATCACATATGGGCAAAAATTTATGTTTGTCACTGTCTTCATTCTTGGAAACAGCTGAACTGTTTTTGCTGAAATTTTCAAAAAAAAAGTTCATCCCAAGGCTAAAGCTCAGCATGGAAAATTTCAGCTGAAAAGATTTAAATTTGTCCAAGTTATTAAAAACTGAAAACTCAATTGCCTCTGGGCTAGTTTATTGAGTACTAATATTATAGTTTTGGTGGAATTTTTCTTTTCAATTTTAAACGTGGTTGGAGAGCAAGTGAAAATGTACACATAGGTGTGATGAAAAAATTGTTGCTTTATACTTAATTGGCTTCCTTTGGGTGATAGTCTATTTTATGACTGAGAAAGATGTTTTAGAGAACTGATCCTTGTGTGCAGTCGTGATTTACCAGATTTGTTATCTGGCACTTTGTTATTGAGAAAGGACTATTTGTAAAACTGGCTATTAGAAGAGGTAAGAGAACTTTTAATTAGATCTTTTCTACTTCTCCTAAATTACTATGGCATATCTGGCCTCACATCTCATTAATACAGATGATGCGTGTGGTAAATCAGCCTGTATCCATTTGAGTAATCTAGTAATCCCCACCTTTGTCATCTTGATTTATGAAATGCCTCTCAACCCTGCTCATTGCTGCCATAAAAGAAGCAAAGAAGCCCTGTATATATTCCTTTTTTTTTTTCAATAGAATTGAGAGCAACTTGCAAGTGGAAAGAAGTTTTAACTTTTATAATGAGCTCCATTTCAGCCACTTGTAGTTCTGCCCATTATTTTTCAGTCTTTTTAAACCAAGGAACTTGCTGCCCACAAAACACTTTAAATTTTTCTGTTGTCATGCTATGATAGCAGTCATAATGACTACTGAAATGGTAGAATATATCAATTTTATTTTGCTAGGCCTTCATCCTGCAAACATTTACACACATCTTTAATTTTTGACATATAAGTAGCCCCATTAGTTCAGTGCTTGAAGAATAATGCTTGGCTTTAATTTGTGAATAGTTCCATGGAACATATTCTCACAAGAACAGGGTCTAAAGCCATAATACACACCTTTTGTAGTTGAGACTAGACATGAAGCTTGTAAATGATGACCTCAACAGCAAAAATCAAATCATATGCTTAGTTTTTGAGCTTTAACTCAAAATTGAACTGTATACTCCCATATTTACTGGATGCTGTGTAAAACAAGGGAGAGATCAGGAAAAAATGAAGGGTGAAATCACAAAACTCTACAAATAGAATAACTATGATAAATTTCATCTGTTTGAAGTGTGTCCCACTTCAGAGTGGGACATTAAAAAGAAAAAAAAATATCCAAGTATACCCAAGCAAAAACTTGAAAAGTTTGATTTTTTTGTCATGGTATCATTAATCTTAATCAGTATGATGCAGCAGTCAACTGGCAGTCAAAACATCATAAACCATTCACATATCAGTGTTCCAAGATTTTAAGGCTTTCTTCTATCTAAATATTTGGATAGTGTGGTGTACTAACTTTTTGCCAACCAAATGGAACAATTTTAAACAAGAGCGAGCTACAGATACTATGCCTTGAGCCTGTTATTTGAGCAGGGAAGGGAGGGAAAAGTGCTCTTAATCCTAATAAACAAAACTGGGCATGTTAATTAGGTCAGAAGGACCTGTTTCTTCATCATCTACACATTACAGAGAATTCAGTCATTTTAAAGCGTATCTGATACAAGAGTTAGAAAAAGTAAAGTTTTGGTCTTGGCTCAGATTTTTTGAACACAAACAGGTTTACTGTCTCAAAAGATTGAAATTAAACTGATTTTTGACACAAGAAATAACACTTGTATTCTCTGTAATAGTAGTCTAGGGCTTAAACTGTGAAAGATAACTGCATTGTAACATTGAGTTTTTAGCTACCCAATTCTTTAGGAAATACTGCAGTTCTGGAATATGTGTCCTGGGGATACATGTCTTGTTCCTGCATATAATCCATGATATGAGGAAAGACAGAGATGCAAAGAACATATCTGACAGCACCTATATCAGAGAAAAATGCTTAAGTTGTAATTGTTTAAGAAATTTCCATAGGGCAGGTCAGACCTGCTTCAGTTTGGGGGATAAATTTATCAGAAAATTTGTGAGCTGCCTGTATTACCATGGAAAATGCCAGACAATCTGGCAATCTCGAATGCAGCAAATCATGGCTCCTGTCTTCTTTGAGCCACGTCCTGGGTCCAATTTCCTCTGGCACCAACTTGCTGCATAGTTCTGTAGTAGCTTTCAGAGTCTGTTGCTGGAGCTGTTTTGACAAATATGTAACTATATATTCGGTGAAGCCAAGGCTTGCCCAGATAAAGGTTGTGTAGAAATGATTTCGGACTTTGGCTCACCTGATGGACGTACAATAGCTTTTTCCATTCAACTTTGCAGTGGTGATCTCCATTTTTCTGCACAAGTCTGCTCTGAGGTAAAATGCTTTCTCTGACAAAAAGGGCTTTCGTTAAGATTGAAAATTATTTTTAACTGAGCTTCTCATCTCTTCAGTGACTTTCAGAGTACAGTGTTTATTTATTTATTTATCTTATGAATGATATTCTAACCCATGAAACTGAACAGGTGTGGCTACCCAAAAAAGTGAGTAGATTTTCCAATAAATCCACAGATGACTGATTTGGATCTGTGAGAACTTAATTTTTAATGCTAATGATCCCCATCTTGGTTTTTTTTTCTTTCCTTCCTTTTTAGTTATTAGAACTTCTGTCTTTCCTCTGCCTCTTTCATCAATGTATTTTGACTTACATTAGGCCTTTAGAACAATACTCATGCACACAACTGTTTGCAGAATTAATGTTTAACTTACGCAACAAGGCATGAGTTATGAATCACAAAGCAAGGAAGGAAAAAATGGGATATTTAATAAACTAAATGAAAAGTAATTCTGAATTGTCTTAATGACATATTTAAAAGTAAATGAATTTAGGATACATTGAATATCGAATATATTGATAAGAAAAGAGGATATTAATCTCTATTGGCTATTTATTTTTTAATTTTAGATTTGCTTCTAAGGATATTATCAGATATGCTCAGGAGCTGGATTTATTCTTGTTCTATGAGTCAGTAATTGGATTATATTTGTCTATAGGAAGTGTTAATGCAACTAATTCATGTAGTACAGCATGCCTGACAATGATGATTTAGCTTCAACAGTTCTTCAAGGTATATTTCCCAAATATTTCTTACTCTATCTAGTCTACATAAATCCTAGTCTATCTAGTTAGAGATGTGCAAATTAGTTTTATTAAAATGCATGACCTTTGAAGAAGGGGAAAGCCCTGTTGGTTTCGAGGTTTATGGAGTGTGGAATCCAAAAATGAAACTTTTCTATATTTTATTTGGTTTCAGATCATGGCTAAGCAAGTCTGACTTCCATCCTGTTTGCAAATTTTATCAAGAGCACGAGTACTTTGAGGCAAAACTTTAATTAATTTTTTTTTTTGTACCTCCGGTTCTTAAATCCAAGCTCGTGTAAATAGGATAAAATTGGATTAAATTGCTTCTGAGGAAAGCAGTTAGGGATATAAATATGCAGTGCTTAAAAACCATCTTGTGGAAGCTGGTTTGGCTGTAGTCTTAAGCAATATTTCACTCACTGGAAATCAGCAGAGATTTCTGTGGCAACGTGGTTAAGAAGTACGATATTTCACAGATTTTACACTAGAGTCCTTCAGAGTAAGATTGCTTTCATCCAGAAATCTTAAGGTGTTACTTTCCATCTGTAAATATATAGACTTTCAGTGCCTCAGCTACTGGGAAAAACAGTTGAGTTTTGAATTTATGAATAGCTAATTCTGTCTCTAAGCTGTAGTAGTGAATTACTGTTTCCCACTCGAGCACACCTGGATGAAATACAGTGACATGTTATTTGCATAATGCCATTATATTTCAAAACCATTCTATATATGTTATTTTTCTTTATTCTGAGCCATGCAGGTATTAATATGGATATTAACTTTATGCACACTCATCTTTAAAAGGAAAAAAAAAATCCCTAGTAATGGTTATCTTTTGCACATACTGTTCCTCTATGGGTTATCCATTCCCACTCTTCCTGCCGTGAGACCTGGAGAGGAACACAAATGTAGTTAGGTTCAAAGTCCTCTTTCATTGAGTGAAACAAAGTCCACACTGAGAGGTCTCTGTATCTGAAGAAGTTCAAAGTAATGTGTTCTGGAGATACACATACCAAGCTAAAGACAAAGAGGATATCAAATGATTAAGATCCAAGAAAATAGCAAATGTTACACAAACATCTTTATTTTGGCCACTGGAAAATAAACTTTCCAAATAAAGATCAAAAATAAAGGGGTTTTTTTCAGGTATTCTGCTAAGCAAAATATCTTATCCTTACTTCTGACTAAGACAGAAAAAGTCACACATTACCCATATACAATATTAACAGCTTTACATCTCATGTCTGTTGAGAAGTCATTTTTTAAGTGGCTTCCTATTTATTTTAAAATACAAGAAAGCTTTGTTGACTTTGCAGTTTATTCAAATGAAGGGCCTATTTATACCTGTGTGTGAATTATGCCAATATCTGCATGAATTTTATACTAGCAGGCAGCAAATGATGTTAGGGGCCAGATTGTTGGCTGTAGGATAACAGAGCAACCCCAATGATTTTGTGGGAACGATGCCACCAGTACAGAACTTGGCTTTCTGTCTTCTTCCAGGCTGCTTGTAAACCTGAGATGGCTGAGCATACACCTAGGTTTCCTGAAGCTGGCAAAACCGCCAAATTCCAATCTCTTTCTTGGGGAACTAGACTCTTCATAGCTTCAATATTTTTCCTTCAGTGGAGAGTGTAAAAGGAAGTCATTTCTCATAGCCTGAAAAAGCTGTCCTGTTTAAATCTATGCTACTTTATTTTAGGAGAAAAGATCTATTCTTCCGGAATAATAACCTATACAGTGGCAGTAACATCCATGAAAACATGTACACATCAAATGAAAACATTTGAAATGTAAGATGCAAATATAATCTTTCCAGGTTACAAGTTCTTTGAAGGAAATTCTTTCATTGTTTCACTTCATTATATGGACTCCGTGCTTTAATGCCTGCAGAAGTTTCAGCACAAGATCAGTCCACTTTCGTATTTTATATGGGAATGAATGAAGACAGTACTTATATACATGTATAAGTATTTTATGTTTATGTATAAAATGCATGCATCACATGCTGAGGCCTATCAAAAAGAAATTTCTAAGTAAAATGCTAACACAAAATAATGTCTCGTTAAGGGAAAGGATGGTGTATGTGGAGGTGCTATTCTGTATAAATACTTAAAGGGAGGCTATCAAACCATATCCAAACCTGAAAAGTCTGTTCTCAATGGCAAAAAATATAATTTATTCTCCCCATTCATTCAGTCGTTGCTTGGATTGCCAGGTCTGTGGAAAAAATAAATATGCCCAACACTCTCTCTAGATATGTGAGGGAGCTCGCCATCTTAATTCAAATGTTCCATTCTGCTGCTTTGAGATAGGACAGACCTTGCCAACCTTTGGACCTCGGCAAAAGGCAAACCATTGGCCTCTCTTGGGAATGTTTGCAATGTGCATACTGAAATGTGTATATCTTGACAAGAGTGTTGTGGAACTCCATAAATTACATCAAACCAATGAGAACATCAAGATAACAAGCAGACTTACTTTAAAATTGTCATACAATATTACCTAATACTCCCATATCAAGAATGCAGAACCGGAGAATTTATGCCTTATATATCCTGCAAAAAATCTTTTCCAGTTATTCTTCTTTGACCTTTTTAGTGTTTTGTTTGCATTGTTGTCCAGTCTTAATCTCTTTTGTTTACAGCGACAATATTCTGTAAGGAAATTGCCGATCAGCCAACAAATAGTAATGAAAAAATCTAAAAGCTTGAAGCTGAGTTTTGTAAACCTAATAACATTTTATAGTCTTAAAATATATAGGACTTTCCTATCTTGAAGTCTTAATCACTTGAAAGCAATTTATAGCAAGAATCAGAGCTTGACGTTTCCATTTTAGTTTAAAATATACAACAGAACCGCTCACTAATTACTGCTCACTTTATCTCTGTAATTCGTTGGCCTGGAGGAAAGGAAAGGGGAAATCTATATCTGTGAACTCATCAGGCCCATGACTTGTGCTTTAGCATCTGCAATCTTATGATTTCTTCAAAATTTCATTTGAGCTGTTACCATACTAAAATAGGGCCTGTTTGTCCACCTCTGCCTTTCCAGTTAAGGAATGTGAACTGATGCAATGTGACTGCATGTGCTACTGCTCTTTCTCAGTGCAATCACTGGGGTTTTTGCCTGCTATTGGTGAAACTTAATCAAGTGATTGTGGTGGGTGCTAAGATGTGAGAAGAGATTCAGGTTGTCTGCATCCACTTTTGAGATGGACCTGACAAGCAAGCTGAAGCAGAAAGGTCAAGTGCTTTGCTGAAGGCTGTGCGTAGCCAGTGTTAGATGGAAGGGAAAACTTGAGAAACCCAAATTTTCCTCTCCCTGGATCATCTAGCCTTCATCTCCTTAGATGGCATAGTAAATTACTATAGAGAAGATTGCAATGAGGGTAAGAAATGAGACTGGGGGGAAAATGTCAGAAATCTACATTTTTCTAATGCTTAGTACAGGCGAAAGATGCAAGAATGATCAGCAATGTTGTTAGTCAGACATTTTGGGGCCTCTGTGTTGATTTTAAGCAGCTTTCTTGCCCTTTTTGTTTTCATACAGAATAGACAAATGGACAAATAAATCCTCATTAAGACTATCTATACAGTCTCTTGCCGTCTTTGTAGTGTGATGTGCTGCCAGTGTTTTAAGAGGGGACTCCTCCACAATGTTTTCATCTTACCAGATGTCCTTGCAAAAAGAAGAGGCAAGAGACTGGCTTTTCATTTCTTTTTGTTCCTGTTATAACAGGATGAGTGCTTTTGGTGCCTGAAATCAAAACCACTGGGCAAATAAATTAAGCTACACTGTGTTGGAAATACTAGTCATTGTTTTTGGAATCTGATACCAGCTATGCTGATGACAGTATGTGATAACAGAATATAAACTTAGACAAGGAAAAAACTCTGTAAAAGACTGTGAACAAATTTATCACTAAGATGTATTTTGAAGACAGTTAATCGGAAAACCCTGATCTACTCCAAAAGCAAGCATGTTAATCATCAGAGCTTGGCAGGGTGAAGAGTTGGGTTTTTTGGTTGTTCTTGTTGTTTTCAAAATATCCGACCATTTTATGTTTAACTGATGTGGGAGTAATGTGGGAGTTTGAAGCCCAGGTCTGTCTGCTGTGATGTGAGGTCTTCTGTGCTCTATCACAAAGTCCTACTCATCTTCATTCTGCTTTCCTGGTTTAATATTAACCCAGATAAATTTCGTCGATCTCTATGGCTGAAGTCCTTGCTAGAGTGCTGTGAACTGTTGACTCATAACCTTCTGCGATAGGGCAGTGACTGAAAAAGCTTCACCTAAGCCCTGTCTGAGTAGTCTATGATCAGTGAAGTTAGACATAAAGATGGAAAAGTCAATCTCTTTGCTCTGGCTATCCTACAGGAAAGGCTTGATAAAGAGCCTGAGAAGGTTCAAGACAGAAAATGTTCAGTAAAAGAGCTGAGTCAAAACCTATGTCTGACATAGGCATCTTCTTGCTTAGCATGAGAGCTTCTTCTTTTAATATCTTTATCTTTTTCTCCCTCATGAGTCTGTGTACCTAGGATTCCTCAGGAGCCTAGCATTAAAGCCCCTTTCAACAGGCTTGTCGTCTTTAATCTCAGTGTCTTTTTCAGTGGCCAAAATTCTTTATCTTCCAGGTTTTATTGTACCTCAGCAAAGACAAACTCCTGCTCCTGCCTGCCAGCTCTTTTCTTGCAGCTAATTCTAATTTCCAGTAGCAAAAGCTTGAAACAGCTTCCTGTCAAATTTTTGATCTTTTCCTAGCTAGGAAAATAACTACATTTGCTGATACCTAATATTTCTGCAAACCAACGTCTCTGTGACAGCATTAAATAAATGTGGCAATACGCTTAATTCATTTATATGCTTTCACTCTGTGCTGCATTTATAATCATAATCCAGTAATAAACCATTCCTATCATATTGAACATTTCTCAAGCTGGTACTTCAGATGGGTAGGCAGACCTGTGACAAAGTGTAAAACTTGAATACACCCCATGGAAGTGGGAAGGAACTGGGATCTGCCTCATCACTGTAATTTTCAATACCAAATCTTTGCCTGGATAATGTCATTAAAGCCACTGAGTGGAAGTGACTGTCACTGTGTTCATTAAAGTAGCTGAACATTTTGATCCAGAGTATCACAGTTCGATGTTCGTGGTGAAATAAGAAATTCTTTTCATGGGGATAGACCAAGGAAAGAGTCCATCTAGAGGCATTCCTCACAGCATGAACCACATGGTGGATGAACTTAAGAAAGAATAATATAATTAGGTTCGGTTCACGAGGCAGAAAATCTTCAGGTTGATTCTTATTTTATCTGAACTGGACCACTGAAGAAACACAGACACTTTCAAGATCATTTATTGTCTCATCTAGAAGAAATAGCAAAAACAAAAGAAAATTACATCAGTAATTAAAAAAAGCACTCTTATTGCAAACTTTTAAAGGGCTTGAGACCATGGTTACAAAACAGCTGTAGGGAGACTGAGAACTTTCTAACGCCTGGAGCACTGGAAAGTTTTATCACATACACATGTACAAAAGCATTTGCTTTAAAGTTCAAATCTCTCACTGATACAGTGATTTAATGGCTGGCTGTTGTCAAGACTTAACAATTATAAGTTTTGTTGTAATGTTTTGCTTGAGAGATCAGAGTTCTGAAGATTTTGTGTTTCGGGACATCCGTGTGGATTTGCTGATCTGTCTTTTAACATACTGACTTACTTTAAAAATGACAGCCTGTCCTCAGTCCTGCCTGTGGCATTCTGTTCTTCACTGCATTATTTATTCTTCAGTCCACTGCCCAGATGTTGTAACATCAGATATCTTCACCTTTATGGATAAAATCCTTCAGAGAGCGCATCTACACCATATGTAAAACCAGATTCAAATACTTTGTTAGAGTTTGCAGCTTTTTCTTGTGTCTTCCATGGATGTTTATATTCCCATTTTACAGGCTGAGAGGAGACAAAAAGAAAAAAAAAAGTTCTCTCAAGAGTGTGTGACTGATATAGTGCATGCAACCTTTGCAAGACAAATAAATCCACTAATACAGATTTGATGAATGAGTACGGTTTCCTTTTCCTCAAATAAAGTTATATATGTAATATCACACATCATATCAAGCTAAAATTTCCCTAAAAGCGTGTTTTCCTAGTTATCTATTTGCCTATGGTCTGAAGGAATTTCCTTTACAGAAATTATGGTAGAAGAAGAAAATTAAGTGTTTGGAAAAATGAAGATTTCAGTGTAATTTTTTAATTACATTAAACTGATCAATACAGCAATATCCTGTGACTGTTTTTTACAGTTTTGTTAGAGTATATTTGACATATAATTGGTAAACAATGGAGTTTTTAAAAATCTGATTGTCGTCTAGCATTTCCAATAGAAGATATTATATGGAAAACTTGCAAAGTTCTTTTTTATCTTCTAAAACATCCTTTTTATAAATGACTGATAGAGAATCAGACATGAATTTGGTCATTTTGTTTGTGAGGCAGATTAAGGGGAAAGTTTAACATTTAAGTTAATCACTTGATTGAATGCTGTTCTGCTATCTACATTCACCTAACTGTACATCAGTTTAAATAACATTAAAATTTCAAAATCATCTCTTTGCTGTTCAAAACATTTGTATCAATTAAAAAGTCCATGTTAATCAGGAAGAGTTCCATTTCTACTCTTTAGGCTCTGAAGACTGAGACTTACCCTTTACATTAATAAAAAAAATACTGTTTAAGATCAAGAGGGACTGAAAGGAAGAATCATCTTGCTCAAGTCTAGTTTTGGAAAATCTGAATCACTACAATTCTATTATTCTATTATAAATAGTTATTTATTCATATAAAATCTAGGAATATCATTGAGAGAGTATGGAAAAATCATAGAGAGTAAGGCTATACTGCTGACAAATGCTATACGTAATTTTCAGTTGACATAATGTTGTCTACCCATCCCATCATCTATCCTATGCTGCTTTTCATAGTATCAGAATATCTACATGTGTTACAACTGAAGAAAAGTTTCCATTACAAGCTCTCTATCTACTTGCTTTTCTTGATCTAAGGTTCATGAGGATATGTTTTGACAAGTCTATGCAGTTGCTCTTCTTTTCACTATGTTCTCCTTAAATAGAGGATTGTTAATGTGACTGTGGTTTTTGACATAGTTTTGAAGAACATACATTTTTTAAACCATCTTGGATGATTTGAAAACAAAACATCATTGGCATCTAAGGCAGAAGTGGTTATGCATAAGCATGCTAAAGACCACCATGGCTTATAGTGGATATAGTCTCAAATTTAGAAAAGCATGGGAGGGTGGGAGAAGATGCTTTCTAAAAATTATTTTCAAAATAGAATTTAAGTTGATGGGAATTTATTTATTCTTTAGGTACTGCATGAACTGCAGTGCAGCAACCTGTTTTACTGCCATTATATTTTGGCTAATTGTCTTTCAAGATAATATCTAGCTGAAGCTCACATAGGATTGCTGAAAAGCAGAGTTTTTTAAGTCCAATCCAGCACACATTAGTGGTGAACAACTAACACTGCAATTTTCAGTCTGTTAAGTGTTGCAGAACATTGTTCTGCAGCTCACCCCTTTTAAGGGATGCACGGGATAAGGTTGGGATCAGTAGCCTAGCTTGTAAATATGTACATGTTGTAAATAGTTTGCAAAGAGGGGACACTGCCGGGACTGGGCAGGTGACCCCTGAACGACCTCTCGGGTGGTGGGGGCCAGGGGGTACCCTGGCCTGGCCAGAGTTGCACGGCAACCCTGTGACCCGCCAATGGGGTGCCTGGGTTCTCCCGCCACAGGCCAAGAGCCAATGGGCGGGAGGATCCAGAACACCCCAATCAGGGGTCCTCGCGTGTGGCACCACCGCAGGAGGGCCAATGGGAGGTCGCAGGGTGGCCAACCCACGGCCAATCATTGCGCCCCGCACCTAGCCCTAAATGTATAAAGCCCTGCAAACCCCTGCAATAAACGGTTGCTGTTGTTATCCGATCCCGCGTGTGTGTCTATTCTTGAGTGACTGTGATACGTGTGGAGTGTGCGTGTGAAGCGGGATCCCAGACCGGCAACCCCTGTCCTTACCAGCGATCCCTCTGGACCGGCGACCGACCACCTGCCCTGCCTCGTGGCCCCCACGGGTGGCGACCTCTGCTGCAGGAGATCCAAGCGGAGGGCCGGCGACTGGCTGCCACCTCCTCCACGGGCGGCTGCAGACGGGCGACTCCCGTCGGTTAAGATAACACTTTTGTAGAATAATCTTATTACAACTAGACTTATGTCTTTCAAGATATGGAAGACAGCTTTTTCAACCAAACAATATGAAGTTCTGTCTTCCTGGTTGATGAGGCTTGTATAAAACACTGATTGGTTGGACAGCAGTCTAGGAAAGCTTTCCTTAAACTGAGCACTATATACCTTTCACAATGGGACATATCCCACTATAATCCATATTCTTAAATCTTCTAGTAAAAGAATGTAAAAACTAATATAAATGAATTTACAAAATCTTTTTTTTTTTTACAAATAAAGATTCTAACATACTGATTATTTAATGTAAAGCTGCTACAAACATTAAAATAAACATGCACAGGTATGAATAGAGCCATGAGAACTTATGAGCCATACTGTGTTCAAATGCAAAGGTACAGAAGCTGGAAGAGGAGAGTTACTTGGTTTTTAAATCTAAATGAAAAACTTTAGGATGATTTAGCTTTTCCCTCTTAGTAATACAAACTATAGCATATGCAAGAAACGAAGGTTTTCTTTATATTGCTTATGTCTAAATGACATACTATCCCTGAATAGTAATCTTGTGGGCTAAATTTGGGATGTTAAAAATGTTGTTAAATTCTCAAAGGATTTTCTAGTTGCTATCTAGAAGCAGTGTTTTCCTGTATCACATACTTGTTGGCATTAGTTCCCTTCAAAACCTGGAAGTTAAGTAGCCTTAATAAAAAACATCTGTAGCAGACATAGTGATGATTTTCTACATGAAGTGATTCACAACAAAATTATTGCTTATAGCGATAAGCCAAAACATGTCTCTTTTGGCTTCAGCTGCCTCCACAAGGTCTTGCAGGTTGTAGTAAAGGAGGCATCAACATAGCTGAAAAATCCTCATCTTCCTCTAGTTGTGCTCAGTGCTTCTATTTACATTCCATAATGCATGAATTAGGTCCAAAATGCTGGTCTACTTACTTATTACTATGTATTTAACCGTAAGCCAGATTTGCTTTTGTTTTTCTGGCTTGCACTTTTGGCTTTTGCAAATATTGTGATCTCTCTGTGAGTCCCAGTTCCAAAGGTGATGGCTACCTTCTCAGCTGTGTCCAAGTACCCCAAATCTGCTGGGATCAGGGTTCCCCCTCCACTAGTGAAGTGGTCCTGGAAGCTTCTCTGGTTGGTTTCCAGTTAGAAACAATGGGCGTCTCTGGACAAGGTTTAGAAGCAGTTTTCAAGCTTTCTCTAGGAAATTACAATTGCTCATCCAGGACAGGCACTTTAGTCTCCCCCGATGAACAGACTTTCTGCAACGGAGCGACAATGTTGTTACATGCAGGGAGATAAGCAGAGCCACATTGTACGATTATGAACACCTACACATGCAAGGTCAAACTCTGCCTAATAGATACTGTAAGGAACAGAAGAGGGAAAAAAAAAAAACCACCAAAACTAATGAGTCAATAATGCACATCTAGATAATTTTAGCAGTAGATTTGCAAATCAGCTGGAAAAAAGTCATTTATTTTTACTAACCATATAACTTTTAAACATCACAAAATTGCTTAGTATAATTTTGTAAAGCAGTTTCTGCTGTTTTAAGGGAATCACATTTTAACTCAAAATTGTTTTTTACATCAAAAATATTCTTTTCTGCCATCTCAATCGCATTTCTCCCATGCTCTGCTATTAGAAGAAAAGATTGTCAACAAAATTTGTTGCTGTTGTTGCTTGCAATATCTTACATTAGCCAGGGATACGACTACTGAGACTCTTGAAGGAATGACTCCCTCTGGTAATACCTTCAATCTGTGTCAGTCCCAGGAATGAAAACAGACCAACTCAGGCTGTAATGCAGTAGAGTAATGAACATTTGGATAACATTTAGTAATTCATAGTCCCAGTAGTGTGTGCGCCTAGGAATTACTCAATACTTAGGAATAAGTATACTTGCTTTGCTGAATTTGAGTCAATAACGACTCCTTCGAATAAGTCAAGCATTGTTATGCTGCTTATTTTATGGAGCCTTGTTGTCCTTCCCTTCGATGAGGGAATAACTAGATCAGAAGAATTTCAACTGAGAACATTCCAGTGTTCAAGGCCAGAAATTTATTGTTTGCAGTCCACTTTAAGTACCTGGATGAACACTCAGCCCTGACTGGCCCTAACAAAAATGTTATGCTACTAAATGGTCTGCCTTTCTGATTTTGCAACTTCTAACCATATATCTTTATTGCATTGTATAAATACATATACATATATTGCTTATATTCTGCAGCTGGAAACCTCTGATTACTTGAGAATTGCAACATAATATTCTGAGAAGTATATGAAGTAACTCCAGGTCTTGGGCAAAATACCCTTTCACAACAAAATTTGAGAGTACTATACACACAATGATGTGTAGACTAGTTTACGTTACTTTTTCCATTGTAGTGTTAGTGCACCAAAATATTGCACTTGAGTTTGAAAATATCTTGCTAGAGAACCATTTTATTATTAATTTTTCTTCTCTATTGAAATAGATAATCAGAACTTCCAAGAAAGAGCCAGAAAAGATTAGTAGGATGTTCATATTATGAACCCAGTGTCATAATAGAGAGTATTGCCTGGAGTTTTCTTGGAGATACTTCAGAGATACTTGGGGGCCTCCTTAACTGAAATAAGAAATTCTAGGCCTTGATGTGGTTGCACTACGTGCAAATGCCCCAAATTGCTGGATTAACTACAGTCTGGATAGACACAGCTGGATTCACGATAGGTTTTCTCTTAAAATTGTTGAAAATAGTGCCCTGTACAAGCCCCATATACCGTTTATCACAGCAATCAGCGTCATCATTTTATAGAGGTGATCTATTCCTCTGTAAGTGAAAGAGTAGTGTATTAGTTCTGACATTCCTCTCACATTCATTTTGTTTTTTCACTGAAAGGATCATAGCTCTATTGCAGACACCTTGATGTTGCCACTTTGAGAGGATTACTGGCATGATGTAGTCCCCAGAGTCCTTGCAAACTGTTTGTGGACTTCTCCAAAAATGGATGATTTGCTGCCTGAGAGGCAGTGCATCAGTTCTGATTTGCTGACATTGTATTCATGTTATTATGTCAGTGGAATAACATGTCCCTTTGGGCTTTTATGGCTTGTATTTAGTGATCCCAATGAGAAAGATTTTTGTAGGCTAATATAACAGTACTCTTTCAAGGTCTGTTTTACTAATACTGAACTGGCTCTTAATTTTGGTAGGCTGCTCACATGTGGCAATAATCAACCCCCACATACAGCCCAAAAGCATCTTGGTTATCTGTAAAACAATCTTACTAGAAAATAATTTTGCTCAGAGCAGCTAGAGAGCAGCAAACTCACTGGAATTCAGAGTTAAAGAAATCGCTACTTATCTTACTATTTGTATGGCTTCATTTCCTAAATGAAGTCAGAAGAAGTTACTTTGAGTATACCATTCTTTCTTGTTGCCTCCTAACCGGACTCTATTTGTGTGAATCACGATGGTATGTACTAAGAATGCAGGAGGTGCTAGAAGATAAAATCAGAGTGGCAACAGCCCCAAACACTTGCAGGGGGTTAGAAAAGGAAATGATCGTTTGGAACAATTATCTTCAGCTGGACTCTGCCTAGTTAGGAAGAAGTCTCCCAGATCCTCTTTTGTGTATGCATGTTTGTGGGGTCTATTCTTCCTTGTTAAGTTAGATTTCAGTAATACCTTGCTAAAACTTGCTGGAGATTTGCTAGGGAATATCTAAGTGCATGCTTAGAGTACTGTGCTTGGCTCTTTTGCTCCTTTAGCAAAAATATGCAAGCATCTTCACTGTGAATAGTTCCCACAACTTTGGTCCAGTGTTCAGTGGGACCCTGTGCTCTAAGTTTTGTTTTAAAAAATTGCTAGTGCTCCCCTGGCACAAAAAGGGGTAGAAGTCTTTTAACACGTGCTTCCCTCCTTTGGTCTGACTATATTCTGTTTTAAACGGGAACAAAATCTGACCCTTAAAGCAATCTGTTGTTTTAAATGTGTGACAAGCTGAGAGATGAAGCAGATGTAGCAAAATAACACATACTAGCAGCTGTTGATCACTCAGATTTACTTCTTGGCCTGTGTTTCTTCACACAATGCACAGTATGAATTGCTCTACAGGATACCCCTTCTAAGTACATTCAACTCCAAAAAGTCCTCTTGCTGAGTGGTGTGCATATAATAAATCTCGCTGCCAAATGTAAGCTTTCTAGGAAATTTGTTGATTTTTCTTTTTCTCTCTGTGGAAATCATCTGGAAAATATTTTTTTTATCCATCAGATCTTTCAATACATTGATCGTCATTTATTTTCTAGTTTCCCTAAGGTTTCATGATGTAGCCTTTGCTATCAACTATTCCATTCCAACATCATTCTGTAGTTTGGTTCCCTTTGTTTTCATTATTACAGATGGATTTTAGACAGGCAAATCAGAAGTGGAAAAAATCTATTGAGATTTGAAAAGGTAGTGAATCTTTCAGTGTGGTGTGATATGTTCAGTGATTAAATTACTTTTGCCAAATCTAATTTATGTAAAATGTATGCTGAGGAAAGGATACATTTTAAATGTTGCAATAATTTTGTTTACTGTTTAAGTTTGTTTAGAAACTTAAAGCACCTAGGGACTCCCTTGGTTTTGTTAAAATTTAGCAGGTCTTCAAGTTCAATAATTGACTATCACACACGTGCATAGCAGCAGGTTCCGTCAGCTTTACCTGTTATGGATAAGTGTGACTTCAGAGTTGTAGACAATATTTGCCCAATTTGTGAATTTCCTTATTTAATAAGGAATACATAGAAATTTTTGTAGAAACAAGCTAATAGTGTTTGCAATGATGAGCATTCCAGAAATAGGCAAATTCTAAGATTTTGTTTTTCTTTGCTAGCATTAACTCAAGCATATTACATATTTTGTATTCTCTATAGGAAAATTTGTATTCAACAAAATGGAAAGGTAAAAGAACAGGTTGCAAAAAGGCTGTACAAAACAAAGAAACAACTTTCTGATTCATACATCCTCTGAAGAATGGTTTGTTCATCTAAAGAAGCTTTTTCTTTTTTCCAGGATGCCATCCAGAGCTCATATGTAAGTAGTTATAATGGACTTGATAATTGCTTCTTCCTGTTGAAAAAAATGGACCATGGACTTCCCATGTCTGTCTAATTTGTTTGAAACTATGGTAATGAAAAATGAGGCTAAGCTACGTCTTTAATTTAGAATTTCCAGATCTTTCGATACTTACTGTCATAATATTCATGCAAGGCCTTGGTATTTATTTATTAGTAGTGTGCCAAGATTGGAGGGGTTCTCTGGTAATTTTTGACTTAGGAAAAGGGGAAAAGAGAGGGTAAATGATTTGAGAAACCTCTGGTGAAAATTAATTTATAAATGCTATTTATTAACTCAATATCTACATCTCTTTCTCAATTTTTTCTATAACTTTCCTCTGAAACTAATGAAATATCTCTCTGGTTTCTTTTCTATTGGGATGGATATGTGTTTATGTGTTTCTGGGGTTTCATTCACATACGATCAATCACTGCAGTTTCTCTCTGACTTTTGGAAACCTGTGAACCTCTGATTTTTTTTCAAGTCCAAATATTACATTGGAATGTTACTCGTCTCTTACCAAAATTCCTTTCCTGTAAGCCCCAAGCTTAACCTTGAGACAAAAGACTGACTTCACCTCTAATGTGTCTAAATTGCCTGACTTGAGACAGATTATTCTTGTGTTTTTGCTGATCCGTCCAAAAGTTCCTGGAAAATACTAGTTCTCTTGTTTCCGAGGATGATAGATGGAACTTTTATTTTTAAGATGGTCAAGTGCAAGGTTATTTCTCAGCTATCGTTAAGAAGAACAGAACTAGAATTATGTAAGTGCCCATCTCAATCCCTGTTTCTCCAGGGAGAAACTGGTGGCTGACTGATGCAAGGACTGTAGTAAAATGCAGATGACTGTAAAATATCTAAAACAATAAGTTAGACAATATTATTAGCTTGGCTGCAACAGCAGCTAGGAGTGTCGTAAACACTAGGTCTAGAAATGAGGCAGTTGCTGATCCATAGAGAATATAAAGGACCCCACAATTGTCCTTTGTGCATTTCCTTACCACTAAGTTACTCAGTGCAAAGTTATGTTGCTAAGTTACTAAATTAAAGCCAGTGTCACCCTCTTATTTCTAACCTAATATTCAATTATTTATGCAAAATTAAATAATTTCAATAAGAAAGTGATTTTATGACAGCTACAAGTGAAAGCTGACCCCCTTGTTTTTGAACTGTGTCTTGACTAGGGCTCTTAGTCAGACGATGTTCTGATTAGAGCATTTAGTCGGGAAATGGGAATCAAGTCTCAGGGATGTCCTTCATCTGAGGTTTCTCTCTTTATTGACTGCTAGTGTAGCATCAGTGGGAGGAGTCATCTCTACTCTGTGGCTGTCCTGAGGTATGGGCTTGCTGTGCTCACCCTTTTTGCAAGTTGATGTAAGCACTGAACTGTTTCTGAATTAGTGTTCCAAGGAATATGTGGTTAATATAAGGTAATCCATCCAAAGTAAAGCAGTTATGTTCTGACTACAAACAAGAGATTATGCTGAGTTACTTAGGCTGGGACAGTTCGCAGTATGTCTAGAAGCAGAACTTCAGATACTTCAAAAACTCTAAATGTACCAAGGTGGTACAAAGGAAATTTGACTACCATCACGATGAAGGAGCGATTGTGCAGTTCTGTCTGTGCTGGAATTCAGACA
Source organism: Eudromia elegans (assembly GCA_003342815.1). Lineage (NCBI taxonomy): Eukaryota > Metazoa > Chordata > Aves > Tinamiformes > Tinamidae > Eudromia > Eudromia elegans. The sequence goes on from PTEX01000196.1 coordinate 693,087, forward strand.
TCTAAATTCTTTGTAGAATCCAGCCATAAGAGCACATTATCTGTGTCCTGTTTCAATATCCTAACCAGAAATCTGTGCTTCCTTATTAAATACTATCTTGGAACCAACTATTATCATCTCACAGTAGAATTACAAGCGTTTGCCAGAATCGGATTTTTAAAATGTTTATGTTTAAGTGATTCATACTTCATTTTTTCCACATATTTAGAAAAGTTTATTTACTTTTGATAATATTTATTTTAGAGTTAGGTGATGATTAGATGATGATAAATCTATCATCACCTCATTAGGTAATTAGAGTAAAGCTTAAGATTTACTCAACAAGTTGTTAGGATTTATCTTGAAGTAAAATGCCTTTCAATTTACAAGCCAAATGCCAGCTCTCAAGATGTCTAGTATCAATACAGGAGTGATATCTTACAGTCTTTGAAAAATCTTCTTTGAAATGATCATCTTTTACTTAATTTGAGTATAAAAAAGTGACATATGACATGGGAAAACTCAAAAGGCCTAACTGCAATCTTCAAATCTAGGCATGACACCTGAAAATTTGTTTTCACTATGAATTGCTAGTCGAAAGTCAGGGCAGACAGTTACTCCCTGCCATACCATCCAACCATACCAACCAATCCAAATTTGGTCATTTGAGCAACTAAAGGTCCCACTTTCATTGTTTGAAAACTTGTCACCTAGGTATAGGGAGACTCCAGAGGCAAAATGTCCTCTAGACCTAAATATAGACCTAAAAGATCTCTTAAAGTTGTGGATAATGGGATGATGGGTGTGGAAAATCTCTGTGAATCTCTGCAATTCTAGTGTCACTGAGATATTAAGAACAGGGATAATATTTGGCATACTAAGAGGCCAAATTGGCACTAAAGGCAGCAACCCATGGGCTCTATGCACCTGGGTTGTTGTCCATTTGTAGCGACAAAGGCTGTGACTATTTCTGACTGTAAAAGAGAGTTAAGTTCAATTTCTAGCATTGAAAGCTATGGGTAGCTTTCATTACAACTCCTTAAAAAAATATATCTGGATGGTGGGAAAAAAAACTGTAAAAATCATGAGTGTGCTTTGTGTTAACAAAAAAGCAAACTTCAAACAGACAAACAAATTTGAAAAGAAGACTAATCCCAGGGAATAGGGCTAAATGCAGTGTCCTCTTCATCCATTTTTCCAGTTGGCTTTTCCACTGGAAATGATAAAAAGTTATGAAAGAGAATCAAACAAGTATTAAAAAAGGAGTGTGCATGGGAAAAATATGTATGTCTCTCCCATAAAGAGACTGGTTTGTCACTGTTAACTGTGTATGACATGATTATAGCTAGATCTTTTATTTCTTTCTTAAAAACGATAACTGTGTTATGCTGTGCAAGTATACCACAGTAACCACCTACTAGCCTTCAGCTAAATACCACAATAAAGCATTCTCTGGCAATGTTTCCACTCAAATACCACATAAATGCTCCTCCCTGTGGTGTTTTAGTTTCTGTAAAAGTGTAGTAGCCAGAAGTGTCCTACTTTTGGAGAAAGAATGATTTTTTGCATTCTTTCTGATAAGTCACCAGAGGCTACTGCAGATGATAGCATAAACTCTCGTTTTGCTTTAGAGATTGAAGCTTTCCTTTCTCTGTGTGATCTATGCATATGACTGGTCTATAATAGAAGATCTTTATTCCATATAGAATTGTTTAATAGATATGTCTCATAGAGATGTCATGATATTGTGAGCTGTAGTGAATCCTTTTCAAAACCTGAAGCTGAACGTCCTTAAACTATAAAGGATGCAGTGTTTTGTTGAGTTGCTTGTTGTGACTCTACCATTAGTACTTAAGCTTTCCGTTCTTAAAATAGCAATTCAAGGTAAAGTGCATTCAAAGTAAAGTGTTCCAAAGGAATTCAAGGAAAAGAATTCCAAACTAAACTTCTTCCTCCTTATTTCTTTATATGCTCTTTGTGACACGAGAAAATATTCCAGTGAGCTTGGTAGTGCACAAGGCTGAGATGTCCAATGTAATTTCACAGATCCATAGTGGTTTGAGAATGTCACTGTAGGTATAAGACTGGATTTGGACAAGGTAGCCTCAAGCTTAGTCATTTATCTGTGATTCCTCTGCTTTGCAGTGGTTTGGTAATCTTTGTGACTACTGAATTTATGGTTTTGGCAGAACTGTAGAGAAAAATCAGTTGTCATCCCTTGTATGATATTTTTGTGTACCAGATAATTACACAGTTGCTGTACAAGTTGTCTTGCAGTGGCTGAACTATCAGAAATACTTGTTGGGATCTGGATTTTGAGATGTAAGGTTGAGTTAACCCACATATAAATATTCCATATGATGGTAACAACAAAACCAAAAAATAGTACACTTGCTTTTTGCTCTAACAGTGTATCTTTGCAGACACACTATTCCAGACATACTATTTCCAGAGATTTAGTCAATGCTGATTAATTTTATCTTTCCTGAAGCTCTTTCTGGACAGTCTACCTCAAAGAAAGTAAATAGGTACTGCAAGTAGATACAGTACATTTATGATCTAAAATAAATACTAGTCAGACTGGACAAGCCAACAAATGTGCAAAGAATAGCCCTCAAAGAGATAAAATATAATAATGCAATAACTGGTAGGGATTGTTTTTCTTAGGGTCACAGAGAATGAAAAGACAATGTTTCATGCCCTTTATGTGATTTTTCCAGATTTAATAAATGGCAGATATGAATGGTGTAATTTCATCAAGATTAGAATATTCAGGCACTATAGTGTGTTTAGACAATATTATAAGAGAAAACTGGACAGGTTCATGAAGGAATAACCCCTATAGAGGCTTCCTAAATATACAGAAATCACATCTGGCACAGGAAGTTCCTAAGCAGCAAATGTTTAAAGGCTGGAAAAAACTTGTAGTCTTCCTGATGCCTGTACTATCAGAGGCAGGATATTGGGTTAGACAGCTCTTTCATTTGATCTTGTATAGTCATACTAGATTAAAGAACAAGTTTATTTTAACTCTATCTTCTAATGTCTTCTAATTCCAGAGAAATATTGCTGTGTTATGTCACAAACATGAGCATCTTAAATGAAGAAGGCTCCTCTATGGCATGGTAGTCCACAGAATGCTGCCAGGCTGTCACAGACATTAAAAGACTTTTGGACAGTTCTGCAAAATCTCATCTATGTGCTTGTAGATAGTGCTCATTTAACCTCTAAGAATGTTAGGCAATGTAGCACTCTCAGATTGGCCTGCTCACCTTAACTTTGCAAGCTGTGTTTGGATGACCCTGTCTGCTGCCACTCTACTGATAAAATTTGGAGGGGAGAGAAAATAAAAAGTTTGACTACTAGTTAACTGATGTCTTTGTGTGTCTAGAAATCTTTTTGTGTGTCAGGGGAAAAAAAAATTGCTGTTTTCTTGTCAGGAATTTTGTGTATGATGGATTGATGGCAAAAGGTCAAATGCACTTGTTCAAAGTTTTACTGATACTTGATTACAACTTCAGATCTTTCCAAATGATTTACTTTGAGATTTTACATTTGTCATTAAATACTTTGTAAGCTGGCTGATAAAGAAAGGAGAATCAGATTTAATAAAAGATAACTTCAGTATGGAGATAATCAATTCTGTGTCTGTTTGCCACCTACCATGCTGAGACTCGTGTCTTAGCTAGTGTATTTGAGTACTACCAATGTCTTAGGTGAATACCGTTGATCCAGAGGAAAAATCTGGTCACTTTGAGAAGATTTAAAAAATTCAAGAAGAAATAGGTGGATAATCTGGGAAAGGCATAGAAACTAAGACTTCTAAAACATAAGTAAGCTATGGGTATGGAGGTTTTGGGGAAGTTTAGCTGAAATTCTGAAGCTTAGCAAAACTTAAAAGCTCATATGAAGCCATACAGATCTGAAAATGTAGCATGTCAACAGTTAAACTGAGATTATTATTACATTTGTGTGGGAGAAGAAAAGTGCAGAAGAGCTTCTCCTGCTCTTCTAATCCTTCCCAGACACTGGAAATAATCCATCTGGATAGAGAGCCTCCTGACTGCGTGTTGAGGAGAAAGGAGTCTGTGGCTAATGGTCTCCAGCAGTCACCAACAGAGTGGGCTGGTGTGCAAGGAGAAAGATGCTTTTAACAGCTATATAAAAATGTTTAGCTGGTATATTTATGTTGTAAAACTCCTATATTAATGCCTCTTTGAACAAGAACTGGCAAAAGATACTGTAGTTTCAGGCACAAAGCTATTGTTTTTCCAGATAGTTATATTTTATTCATTAGAGTCAATGTGCTGCAAACGGATAACTTCTGGTATACCTCCGCTTGTCTGGCTTTTTATTAAATCTTATTTGTGTGGTCTCTTTGCTATTTGTCTGCAGTACCTACCTAGCTATCAATAAAACATCTGGTAATCATCGGAACACTTGCATCATTCAATTCTCCATCAAAGCAACTGCTACAAATTTGTTCTGGAAGATGCCCAATGCTTAACTTAAAACAGACATCTGTAGCAAGAGGAGTGCCAGAATGTGTTGTAATTGAATTAACATTTTTACTCACCCAATTTCAAATAAGCTTTGATGTCCTTTAATGTCTAATACGTACTTTTGAAATGTCATGTCTTGATGTATTTGAGAAATGATAGCTTGCAGACAGTAGAGTGAAAAATCAAGTCTCATATCACAGAAAAAAATTATCCTATCCTCACTCTTGTAAAACTACCTCTTCATAAGACACTTGGAGAAGGCAATCTGTTGTATAGAGTGCAGAATGGGACATGGGAGGGAAAACTGTTAGAAACTGTTGTAATTGTTTGATTTGAACTCACATGAGTGAGATAGGTGATTCAAAGATGGTGTGGAGGAACTTTCTGAGCCCTTTCTCTTTCTGAGATTTCATCAGAACATTTGGTCAGTGTGTGCAGGTTGTTAAAGTTGAAACTACTCATGGAAAGGAACTTCTTAACAACAAAAGCCTAGAAATTGCCAAATATCTTTTCTGATTCTTTTACACATTTTCACCTTTTGTTCCAAGCTACATTCTTCATTCATTACTTTAATATTATGTAAAATAAATACTAAGGAGAAGAAAATGTTTGGTCTGATTCATATTTTTGCCAGATGATCAGTTTGCAACACTGTCAGATTTTCTCTTCCCTTTCTTTCCAGCCCCCAGACAGACCCTTGATTATATCTTCAGAATAAGTTCTGCCTTCAAATACACCCACACAAACTTTGAATGAACTTTCACATCCTCACACAAATTCAGCCAGCTGCAGAGATACTTTATCACTTTTTTTTTTGATTTAAGTATCTTCTTTATATAGATCTTCAAACACTTGAAATATGATAATGGCATCCAGATTAATAGTCAGGCACTGGAAGAACATTGCAAATACTAAATACAAGATCAGATCTCCTGCTTCTTTGAATAGAGTATCATATAATACACAGCTAAAGAGAAGAACTGTACCGGAAGTCATGATATGACTGATACACAGGACTAAAGTATCAGCTAAACAAAAGTTTCTGATGGCATAGGAAGAAGTAGTTATTTATATCTGAATTTGTAGTCATTTATGGTGAGATATAAAATAGCATTCTTCATTGAAATGACTAAAAATATCTTGTAAAGCTATTTGCAAAATGTAACCATAACTAAAACCCAAATATTAGTTTGACTTTTTTTTATTAATAATATTTGTGTTGTAAAAGCTGTTGACAAAATATGATGGAATTGGAATTGGATCTGAGACATTTACATTTTAAAAATCCAACAGTCCCAATTCTAAATGGTTTAGAACTGCTTGGAAAAATTGTGTTGGAAAGGTAGTGTATGAAAAGTACAAAAGGTTTGGAATCATCAAAAGTCAGTTCAAAAAAACAAACAAAGGCAATCTAATTGCATATTAGTTTACTAGCTACTTAAAAATTCTCCTGTTACATAAGTTTAAAGTATCCTAATTCACTGCCAAAGCCTGACAGTAAACAGACAGCACCGAACTGGGCTGCTTTTTACCATTTTTTACAACTTCCTTTTTCTTTTAGAGTACTCCTCTAAACAGAACGCACATCCTCTCAATCATATGAGACTTTAGATTAAATCTCTAAGCAACAATTTCAGTATAAAATTTAAAGATAATTTGTGATTTTTCTTAAAATTAAAATAAAAATCACATTAACTCAAGTGCAGCAAAATACTGTGTGTAAAATCTCTGCTACCACTATGCCATGGATTAAACAGTGGGGCTTTCACCAAATTTGTGTTTGTTTTCTCCTTTCTGTTACTCTCTGTATATCTTCCAGATGATAACAGGAATGCTAGATAAATGATTTGACACTGTGCAAAGAAGATCTAGAATCTATTTTTGTAGTTGAGGGACTGTTCATTAACTAAGAAAGCCAAAAATATCCATGTGCTACACTTAAGCTCAGGTTTGATCCCTATCCGTCTGAAAAGTACTTCAATTTATTATTATTATTATTATTATTATTATTATTATTATTATTATTATTATTATTATTATTATTCAATTCAAGTTATTGCATTCATATCTTTCTGAGTGCTTTTATCCAGTAAGGGCAAAATCAGTAATTTGGAGCAATTAATAGTTGTAGCAATTAATTAACTATTTAAATTATTGTTAAGTAGCATAATTCAGCTACAGACTTCTCATTAATTACTAAATAATGGAATTTATAGTCAGGAAAACTTTGAAAAGCTGCTTGATAACTTTGTGAAGACATTGTAGTACTTTGTGAATCATAAATTAATTCAATTTTCATTTTTCTTTACAGAATAATAAAATAGGATTATAGAAGATATTAAAGTTTCCAGAATGAAGGCTTCAGAAAGATTTGAGTCAAAGTTGAATGTGCAATTTGATTGACATACTGTTTTTTAGCTGATCAAAGAGCACATTTTCATCATGAAGAATATTTCATGCATTTACCAAAGCAATTCTCTGTCACCTCCCAGATCTCTTTTATAATTTTAAAGAACAGCCCTAATGAACAAATGAACTAGGAATCATTTGCCATAAGAAAAACACTCCTCAGTGTCATCTACTCTAACAGAAGTAAATTTTGTGTAATACAGATGTGTCTGTCAAGACGTAGTACTTCAAAAGAAAAAATTTATTTGCAAATACTAAGTAATGATTGCTATTTACCATTTGGAGAGTGGAATAAAATGTTCCTTTGAATGAAAGAGAACATGTCCCCTTACAGGCTTAGTTTTAGAAGTCCATCTGGATATGCATTTATTCTGTTTGTTTTAGAATTTAAGTTGCTGTTTTAATCTTGATTTTTTTGCCATTGTGAAGTCATTTGTTTGTGAGTATTGTGTAGACAAACTTATTTCTGGAATTTCCAAGTATCTAAGCCCTGGCTCCACAAGCTTAAATAACTTTTTTTTTCTTTTTTTTTTTTTTAATGTATGCAATGTTATATATATATATAAACTAAAATATGACTTTCTTTGGGGATTTAGAACAACATTGCACTGATTGATGATATAACAAGCCATATGTAATTATTCTGAATCAAAAGGAACTGAGTATTGTGCATAACACTTTCAAGCATGTAGAGAAAGATGCTTGTGAAATGTTAATAAATCTTTCTTCGTTTGAAAATCTTAAATATCTAGCATAAATCTATACTGAATTACCTCATGTACAAACATGTAGGTCTTCTGACTGCCTGACTGATGATCTGTGATGTCATGACAGCTGAGGCCACAGTCCCAATGATATACGGAACGTTAACAGTATTAAATTAAGTCAGTTGATCCACACTATAATTGAGATCATCCTGTAAATAGGGTGAGGTGCCATTAAGCTATCAAAAAAGTTTTAATGAATTTTTAGATACTAGATATAGACTTTGTGTTGTGTTTTGATTTGCTTGCTTTTTGAAACACACTGCAGGATTCTGTTTTTCAGTCAATTCACTTACAAAGTCAGCAATTTAGTCATACATTCTCTTGCCCTGTGGTCTACTACACACTTACTCAACTGAACTGGTGCTGTGTGTGGGCATCTGCATGACATTGACTGGAGTTTTGAGGCAGTGAGAAGATCACTTATGGGTCAGGATTGTCATATTCTGGTTGCACCTTTTTTAAGGCAGCTTGCTTTGTAGACTGCTCACTTCACAGTTCTTTCTAGTAAACAAAGCGGAATGAGAATTGGGTCTAAAAAGTGTCTCTTCAATATTTCATGTAGTGTTGTTACACTTCACTGAGTAGCTTCTCAGTTCTCAGATTTGCAGAAGAAACAGCTCTTCTGTGAATTAGTTCATGCCCATAAGGAAGGCAGCAGGGAAATCAGATACTAGACACATAGAGAAGTGCCTGTAAACTTGTATACTTCTACATTGTTTGGGCATCTCCTTCTGCAAAATCTGGTTCATAGCACCGTAGGTCTCTCTCAATCCACACAATAGCCTTCCTACTGAGGAACTGATCTTCAGCAGGTTATGATGGGAACAGAATATTGCTTTGGGGAGAACCTATGGGGGAAGGTAGGAGCTATAGTCGATGTCTGCTCCTCTCTCTCACTTGCAAGTGCTGTACAGAGAGAAGAAAATAATGGTCTGACTGATTTTTTTTTTCTTAACTCTTCATGTCTTTTGCAGAGATTAAGGAGGTTTCACAAATAGATTCTCATTCTTTCTCTCCTGTCCTGTATAACAGCATAATTTTGGACATAGTTTGTCTTTACATAAATATTCAAGTAAAATTGCTTTCCTAGGTAGGAAATTGTAGTAGACCATTTAAACTGAGATATAGAACTTTCATTATAAAGAAAAGGTCAGATTTTCAGCTTTTCTTTGCTGTTTTCTCCAGGCAAGTAAGTTGTTTTGCAGAAGTGTACCTGCCTGCATCAGATGTGAGTTTGACTAGAAGCTGGTAAAGCAATTTACCATTAGAAAAGAACCTCCTGGAAATGTCTTTCCAAAGAAACTTTTCCATATTTCATAAACTGTGTAGTAAATGGCATGAGTGAACCATGCCATTAGAGAGTACATTGGAGACTATGTACTACTGTCTTTGTCCTGTGACTGAAATGAAACTTTTTAGATATAGCTCACAAACATAATTTTTCCCAGACAATACATTTCTTTTATTCCCACAAGTCACAAATGTCTAGAGGAGCATTCCAGATTTACAAAGTCAAACCCAAAAAGCTGTAAGCTTCTTTGGAACACAAAGTCTTTGTTATATGTATTTTTAAAATATCTTTGCTAGGCAATGTCTAGTTCTGAGTATGTCTAGTTATATGCTGAATTTAGTGTAAACTTTGGGCCATAGGAGTTGGAGAATTACCATAAGCACTACTAATGCCTGATGAATAAGAGAATTGCTTTGGTATCATTTCCTAGAAATAGTACTCGTTGTTTTAGACATAACTACCAATTACAGCATGAGAAGAACAAACGCAGCCCTGGCAGACATCCTATAGAGATGTATAAGGACATAGGTCTGCCAGAAAACCCTATTCCAGGCTTCCCTTTCCTAAGAGTCTGCAATTTGCACTAGAGCATAGTAATATGCTTATGGTTGAATCTACAGGACCAAAATGCTATCCTTTAAAAGGAGTAAGACTTTATGCTGTGTTTTGCTTCCCTCCAGTGAGTCCCCTCCATGGCATAATCTTTTCTATAATGCTCATCCAGCCATCTGTACTCAACTAAAGCATTGTGTTCAGTGCATCTGTACCCATATGCTTTCTTTTTAATTTCCTCTTGCCTTACATACTGCACGGACTTTCTGGTGTAAAAAATGAGTACGGAACTGGCTGAATAAAATATGGTAAAATATGTGACTCTTTTTAGGGAAAAAAATGAGCAAAGAAGTGTCATTGGTTTGCAAAGTCTATATTTGGTAAACTCTATCTAGTTCTTGTTTTTGAGGATTTATTTTTAACAGACTACAACAGACTACAAATTCCAATTTTAGTGGTATAGATGTGTTTCAAAATGGTTTGAAAAATATTTGAAACAAAGGTGATAGTCAGCAATATTTGCTCCAGTTGCATAAACTAGTACAACACAGCTAGGGATGCAATTTCATTTTAAATTGGAATCAGAATCCTCGCCTTCTGGTGTACTTAGATACATCATTTTCTCTTTTAATGCTCTCCATAGCTCAGTGTCTATTTCTGTAAAAATAATGGAAAACCTTATTTATAGTGATGCAGTATATGTATGATTAGTCATTCCAGAAGTCAATAAAATCAAAATGTGTATGGCAAATGGATAATTTTTTTTCTTTTTTTTTTTTTTTTTACAAAAGCACAACCTCCCCACTTCCCTGGCTAGAAACGTCAGAATGGTGAAAGATGTTGCCAAGAAAATATATATCAGTGTATCATGAAAACATGTCTGAGTTTTTTGCTTGAGCGCTGATACTCAACTTACCTCTATTAGGCTTGACAGTTGTGATAGACTTTTCATGTGTTCACACTTGATTTTTTTTCATTCATGTGGGGCTTCAAATCTGTTGTATTGTATGTATTACATGGGTGTGTGTGTTAAGTGTAAACCCATCTAGGTTTAATCCCCAGTTGGTGGTATTCAGGATCTCATAGTGGCATCAGTGAGGGTGACAGAGCACTGGAACAGGCTGCCCAGAGAGGTTGTGGAGTCTCCTTCTCTGGAGATCTTCAAAATCCACCTGGATGCCACCCTGTGCCACATGCTCTAGGTGTCCTGCTGGAGCAGGGGGATTGGACTTGGTGATCTCTAGAGGTCCCTTCCAACCTTAAGCATTCTGTGATTCTGTAATTAAAATAAAACTAGTATGTCAATAGCAAAATCTCCTTTACTGCCTACTTTGTTCCTGTCTCAATTTGTTACTGATAGATAGAAGAGAAAAGGATAAAGAGAAATCAGGATGTGAAAATCGTGTGCCTATATACCTAATAAAATGCAAATGATCATAGCTGTAGATTGAACTTATGCTCATTAGACGTTCCTAGGCCTAGGTAGAGTTTGAGAGATTCTCACTTTTATTTGGGATTCCCAGATTTATCTGTGTAAGCACTGGGGAGCTGGATATCATGAAAATCTAGGAATGAACAGATCCATCTTTGTAGTCCATTTCCTGATGTTGCCAAAACCAGCCATAAATATTCATTCTTCTGCACTTCTTGCTGGATAATGAGACATACCTTTCCTATAATGCAGAGCTGTTGCAAATTCATTTGTATTTTGTTACTCTGAAATGAAATTAAATCTCATTGTGCTCGGCATAGCAATAAAGTTGCAATCAAAGCAGTATGTGCATACAGTACATGTACACAGCACACAGTGTAGGACTTATTAAGACAAAAGTTTGTGGAAGATCTAAAGTTCCTTTCCGCACTTTTATTACTGCATCAATTCTTCAAACACATATCCAGGTATCTTTGCAAACTGGGTAATAACTTGGTTTGTGTCCCTTGCTATTATTAAGAGTGTTTCACTAGTACTGCTGGAGAAATTTCCAATTTGTAAAACTCTATGATGATTTTTGTTGATGTTTCTCCTTTTTTATTTTTTTAACCACTGATGACTCAATTATTTAGCATGAAAGTGATTTTTGATGGTTCCTTTGGGTGTTGCAAATATAAATTATATTCACTTCAAAGTTTTAGCATGTACAATTAATTTCAGCAGTGGAGTCACACTGTAAAGTCCTTTATGTTATTGTTTTTAAACAGGTAAAACTTTTAAAATGGTTACCATTCCTTTGCCTGCACACTAGTTTCCAATCATCTGGAAGCACATTATATGAAGAAAGAAATGTAGCTATTGCTTTGGACACAATAGTTATTTTCAGAGGCAAACATAGATAGGCCACTAGTGAGATATCTAGTGATATCTCTGTGATATCTGTGATGATAGATAACAGTATGGATGCAACTCTATCTATGCCTGCTTATGGGCTTCCAAACAAACTCAAGAATCTCACCCTTGTTTGGTTAATTCACTTCCTTTTGCAGATGCCCCAAGTGCCAGATCTGCTCTCATATCTGAGAACAATGCTAATGTTCTTACATAATAGGGTTTTTTTTTTTTTTTTGAGAAGAGTGCACATGGGCAAATTTAACCTTGTGGCAGGCATGCTGCTAGTTCCTGAATATATTCCCGTAGACTCATGTGCTCTCCTAGGACAGAATGTTACATGCTCTCCATGCAGTCAGGCAAAGGTTAGCCCTGACCACCTGTGTTCACATGTGTTCCCATCCCTCAATCTGACACCAATATGTAACACATTTCCTGTACTGTGTTTGTAGGTCCAGACATCACTACCATCAGCCAGACCACACATGTATAGCAAAGGGGATGGAAGTGACGACCATTGCTTCCCAAAACTAAGGTCTTTGCCATTTAAACTAAAAGCGAATTAAGAGTTGCTGTAGAATAAAGATTATGGTTTTGTTTTGTTTTGTTTTTTTCAGTTGATGACCAAGCCAATAAACTTGGAAGAAAATTCACCTAAGCCAAAAAGATGTATTTGTTTGTACATAACTTCTCCTCGCATGAATTTGACTCAATATGACTAGCAATTTTAGTTCTGTCTTAAGTGATCATTGGTGTCCAAAACACTTTCAAAGGCATTTATTCTATCCTTCCTCTGTAGTCTTTTTTTTTTCTTTTTTTTCCTCCTCCTCCATTCTGAGACCGTACCTGGGTATCTATTGTAGGTTGACCAATCTCATCGTAGATGAAAACACCGATAGGCAATCTTGATTCTAGAGCCATGGCAAAGTGTTTGTCATGCTTCACAGTGACCTGGTTATCTAGATCAGAAAAAGGAAAAGCTTGCTCCTCTTTCTGCATACAACTTCGATTTGCAAAGGACTACCTCAGCTACAGAAACTGCAGTTTGCAGCTGAAGCTGTGTCACAAAGAGAAGAAGAGTTGGAGGTTCAGACTAGGTCATGGTCCCTGTGAGCCATCTAGGCTCTGGATATGCAAGAGGGTTAGTCATAGCCAAGAAGCCCTCAAAGGTTTGCAAGGCACCAAGGGAAACAGTGAGGGAGAGCAGCAGATCTGTCTGTTATGAGGAGAGTTGTTGCCAATAACAAGAGTGTGATGTCTAGGTGAATGCCTAAATACCCCTGTAGAAAAACAAAATTTTACACACTTACCACCGACAAAGCTCTTGCCTTTCTCATTTTAGCGAACTGGTTTTACTCCAACCTTGCTTTCTGTGTTTCTTAAATGTTTTCTCTGCAGATCCACTAGTTCTGAAGCAAGGCCAATGACAAAGCCTCTTACCTTCCCCTATATCATCTGCAACTTCTTGATTTATGACCTTTCTTCCCTTTATGGTAGTTGTCCTAACCAGAAACCTTTAGCTGAAACAGGCAGTGCATCTTAGTCAGAAATGACCCTGCTATCACAAAAACCACTCTTAACAGTTTTTATCAAGCTGTCGTTGATATATTGGCACTACAATAGCAGTCCTTTTTAGGCATAAAAATTGTTTGTTTATTTTTTCCAGAGTGTGTATCATGCATGTCTGTTTATCATAAATTATGGGAAGCAAAAGAGTAATACACTGTTACATAAAGTTTTTAAAGGATTAATCAACAGCTAAAGGATGATAATTTTACTGACTTCATCCATAGAAATGGATGAATTCTAGCCTGCAATATTTAACCCTTTATTTAAATACCCAGTCATTTATTACAATAATAGCTGTATGAGGAAACCTTAATAAAAAGTGTGTGAGAGCCAGGGAATTCCATACTGAGGAGAGGAAATCAATTTTGTTTTATCTATACTATTTTTACAAACTTATCCCTCTCAACTAATACTTTAAGAGTAGCTCATTATTTTTACGTATAGACAGCGTCTTCCTATTTTCACTGTTCTCACACTTCTTACTATTGTAAGCTTCCTTCCCATTTTCCACAAATATTATCTTAAAATTCAAGGAAACACCTCACTAATTCCTCTTTTTCTTTTGCATATTTGCTTAGTGGTGCTACATCTGCCATGTTGGCAATATGGAGGGACCCATCAGGTTAGTATTGTTATACATGGTCCTGAGGGTATGTGAAGTAGCTCTGCTTATAGCTAGCACTTGCACACACTTGTTACTTAATATTTGCAACCTCAATTATCTCATGCTTTAGTCTGGCCAGTGTTTTATTTCACACACTCGAGCCTGGCAAATTAATGTTTTAACCCAAAAGGCACGAATGCTTCACAGGTCATCTGCTAAGGAAGATCACTGGTTCTCATTTTAAGAGAGGGAAAAAAAAAACAAAAAACCACCTACATTAGAAATGAACAAATCATGAATCTTGGTTTAAGTGGTTGCCAACCTGGAATGCAGGAGAGAAGGACAAGAAAAGGAGTTAGCTTGCTCTTCGACCAAAGTATTTTTTTTTCCAAGTCTTAAAGCTGAGTTTGAAAAGGAAAAGGAATACATTGCATTTCAGTTTAGTCCATATTTCACTTTAGTCAATGTGAGATTTCATTTAAAATAATCTTTTTTACTCCTTTGATTTTTTTACCTCTTTTTCAAAAATGAAACTTTCAGTTTGATTCAAAAGACAAAAAAGTACAGTTAAAAAGCTGTCTACATTTTCACATTTGGAAAGCTATTTGAACACTCTTTCAGAGCTTTCTTCCCTTTGCTTCTGCAGTTTCCATCCTTTTGCAGCTGAATTATCACTGAACTCAGCCCAGATTGATATATGCCTTTGATCCCTTCTGCACAGTTCTACATATTACTATATTACACTAAAATTCAATATATTTTCAATTTATTTTTACTATGACTTCATGGCAGAAACCACTATTACCAAAATTCAAATTCCAAAAGCTTTTGCATACAATTACCCCAAGCTATATTAAATATGTAAAGATGAGCTTTGTTAGTTTTCAGCTAACAATAGAAAACACAATAGAAATATAAATCAGTAGCACTGGGGAAGCCAAATAGAATGATCCATCCTTTCTTGAACTCAGCATTTTATACTCCAGTTTTCCTGACTGCATAGAATGTGACTCTCAGAATGTTCTAAACCTAAGTTGTTGAATAACAAAGCAAATTTTTTTTGGCTCAAATTATACCGTAATCAGATTGTGCTTTAACTAACTGCTATATTACAAAAGGCATATTTTATGTCCACAGTCACCACAGACGAATTCTTAGAAATTGTACTGTCCTAATTTTACCTTCAAATAAATGTGCAAAAAAATTAGAGGTCTTCTATGCATTTTATCAGATACCATAAACAAGGATCTGATTTTGTTAAAAAAATAAAATATATATTTTTTTCAATTTGCCACTGATGCAGACAGAAAATGCCTCTTTAATAATTACTTGCAATGCAGGACACAATACTCTTTAAAGTTTAAGACCACTATGCTTTGAAAATTAGAATCCATATTAATGGATTTGGCATGCAGACAAATGCAGCTTGTGTGCCTTGGGTTCAGCAGGATTTAAAAGCAATACTAGCACAATCTTCTGTTCCCTTAGAAATTCTTACTGCTTTGCCTCTTAAGAAAATAACTTTTCATTTGTAGCTGTCAATAACTATATGAATATGCATGCAGATGTATGTGATGTGAAATGGCATTCTGAAAGAGGAAGAATAGGGCTTATTGCTTAAGGCTCCGGTAATGTCTGTGTGCATTTAAATTTGATCTCTATCTCTTAGAGACTTATACAACTTCCATTCTTTTGGTATTTGAGCAACTGACAGCTTAAATGTGTGTATGCTGGTAGGTAGGCACTCTAATTCCTGTGTGGCACCTGGAAAGCTGAGGCACGGAAAGGTTAAGTGACTTGTTCATACATTATATAAAAGCAGTTGGGCTTAAATTAGTTATGAGCTCCTTAAATTAAGAGAAAATTGCACAAAAAGAGCTAAATACACCAATAATGTATTTAATCACTAACACATTACTGTGATCCAAAACACACAAGATAATTTTAGCTGCATAATGTCTATTCCATATGCAGTTTGGCAAGGGAATGTCAGTGTGGAAAGCTAATTGAAAGCAGGATAGGAGGTACTGCTGTCACTTGAATGGTGAGGCACTTTACCACAGAATGAATTGACATATAGTATTTTTCAGCTTTCTAAGAAGACAAGTACTTAAAATGGCAATGCTATTTCCAAGTGTAACTTAATCACTTTCTAAAGCTCCTTCTTACGTTATGGAGGGAGAAGGGGAGTGACCAGCTTTGTGCTTGGGAGTTCTGTTTGCTTAGCAAGAGCTTATGAAACCGTAGCCCAAGTCTCTGTTAGCAAAAGCCAAATGCCATTTCAGTGGTTAACCTGAACCTGTTGCCTGTCTGTATTTTTTTACTTACCTGTCTCGTAGGTAAGCATATTAAGCACTGGTTTTAAAATAAATAAATAAATGAATAAAAAAATGATATAACTCCTGAAACCTGTGAGAGCCTGCAATTCAGTAGAATGTTTGCACTGTGCTTAAAGCAAGCCACTTCCACTCACCTCTTGGGTAGGTCTTTCTGTTTACTTTAGGGCATTTCCCCTTGAGCAAATATCAGCACTTTCAGTGAAATTCCGTATGCATATCAATACATCTTTAGCTTATTTTCCTTGCTTGAGATGCTGAGGTAGGAATCTGGTTGGATATTGAAGCGAGCGCTGAATTTGAACGGCTCTTGCAAGTGAAGGTTGAAGGATTCTGCAGTTGAGGTATCCATTTAAAGTATGATTTGAGAAAAAGAAACTTGGGCAGTTCAGCTTGTTTGACTAGTTCCCTGCCTAGTGCCATTTGGGAAGCTTTGGAGTGTCTGAGATATCACCACTGAGGCTGGTGGATCTGTTGTGGGCACCTTGGGAAGCCTGCAGACCTCTAGAGCAGCATGGGGACTGGGCGTCTCAGATGCTACTGTTTACGCCACTGAACCAAGCTCCACACCACTCACTCTAGAGTGAATTTCTGCAGAAAAGAACAACTAACTCACTTTGGGGCATAAAATCCTTTTGTAAAACCTCTCATTTGCATGTGATATAAAATCTAAAATTAAACATACTTCCCTCATTTGTTGTGATATAATTTTGGCAATGAGCAGCACAAAAATATTTGTGTGTCATAATTAAAAAAATTACTTCATATGACATTTCAACTTTATCTTATTTAACTTATGCATTCTTTTTTGTTATGAAGATGAGTTTTAGTTGACAGGTTGAATTGCCATGAGTTGCCATTTTTACCATGCAAAATGAGGGGTTTTTTTTACCCTGTAAATGGGAAAATTATGCTATGTATATTTTATGTATGTATTGTGCTATGTATCATGTTTGTGTTGCCTGTTATGTCGTTACTATTGGAATAAAGATTCTGCTAGTCCAAAGATGCCAATTGGCAAAACACTTTCTAACATCAATAATGTCAGAATTTGGCCCTTCAAATGAACAGTTCATCTTTTTTGATTAGGGATAAAATAGCATTGTATTTGAGCTCCTGATTTTGTTCTAAAATATGGAAAAATATTTGTGAAAGAAAAACAAGCATATTTGTCCTCAAGTAACCCAAGAGAAGAATTGCTGAAGAAGAAGGTGCTGTTTGTACTCATACACTCTCAGCTTTCTCTCTCCACATTTAGATTTTTTTAAAGGAAAATTTAACATTCAAAAATGAAGTTCTCCTTTGACATGAGAATTAAAACTGCTTAAAGTTTATATATGATGGAAAATGCTAAAAGCTGAGAGAAGCAGTCATTCTGTTCTATTGAGGGCTAAGATGATAGGAACCGATTGACTCTTGCCTTCAGGCAAGAACTGTATTTCCAGTCCTTGGCAACTCTGTAAGAATTAGCTATTCTGCATCACAAGTAAAAGTTCAGGCTATAAACTGAAGAGTTTAAATTGTAGACTGAATTTCCTGAGACAAAAAGGATTTTAAAAAATTTGGTTTTTTAATTACAATTCTGAAATCTTACATTTAAATGACTTGTAATACAGTAGTAACAATAGCTCCTCAAAATTCGCTGTAAATGGAGATCCCTAGCAAATAGAAAGCATATGCCACTAAGTATCCTATTTCCCTCAAGGTGCTTCATAAAACTTAGCATATGCATGTTAAAATGTAATATAGCTGCAGTTTAGCCAAAACTGATGGCAGCAGCAGAGAAACACAGTTCCTTAGAGACCCAGTGAAAAAAAAGGAGGCAAAGTTTCTCTGTCAGCCTATAAATGGGGTAGCGTGATTGTCAGAGATTATACAGTAGGTGACTAAGCAATTGTAAAATAAAAGTCTAGGGGCCCAATCTTGCAAAGTGTTCAAGTGCCTCAGCTCTCAGAGGCTGAAGCTACTCAGCAGCTGTTTGAGCCCTAGAGCTATATTACAAATGATAACTGATCAAAATTCTTATATATATAATTCTGTTTCTCTGTCTCCTTTGCAGCTTTGTGGCATTTCCTTTTGTCTAATCAGTTTTAATGTGCTGCAATGTATTAGGAAGATAACAAACTTTTTGAAAACTGCTGAGCTGCAAACTTTTCATTTGTTTTGTTTGTCAGAGACTGAATTTTGTTTTACCCTTGACAAAGAAAAAAAATGCATGTTAGTGCTGAGTCTTTCAGCATGCCATGTTTAGGATGCACATATGGACAGAAAGATTCTTTCAGCTTTTTCTTTTCTCCTCTGACTATTTAATACGGGAGAAGATTTATGTTTTGTCTAAGATGTAGTTTTTCTAATAACTTTTGACTGGTGATTAAAAAAATGATACTTAATCAAATAGTGAGTATTTGGCGACTGAAGATACTGCCGGAGCCTAGACGATATGAACTTTGTTTGTAGAAAGGAGGATTATGTGTCTTTGGCCATTGAAGATACTACCTGAGCTAGGCAATATTAGCTTTGTAGAAAGGATGATTATGTGCAACTATACTTTTCATGACAGGGCTTCTGAAATAGCAGTGTTCTTCTGTCCATGGTAGGTTAATCTGTAGTAGGATCATTTGTGACCAAAATGAGGTATTAGGGAAGAGTTACAGAACCACCGTTCCACCTTTAAGTGACACACTTCATGGAAATGGTCAAGTCTCTTTGTTTTGACACTAGTTTTTTTTCCTCAGCTCAGATTCCCTGAAAAACCTCTCAGATTTGTTCTGCCTGTTATTTAAATCCATGGATAGGTGGTCCTTTACTGTGTCTTAGGCCAGACTTTTTCTTTGCTGTATAACCTCAGTTAAATCAGAAGCAACAAGTATCATGAGGCCATAAACCTTCAAAACTTCAGTAGTCACCTCAGAAAATGTATGGAAGTCTTTGTAAGTCAACACTGTATTTATTCTATACAACATATCATGGAACGTGAGGAGTCTACGATGCAGGCTTTATCGTCTTTTTTTGTGGGGGGTAAAATCAGATCTTTAATAGTGCTTCAAATCATGTAGTAGCCAAAGTCATCTATGAAGAGTACAAGAAATGAAAAAAGAATTCATTATTGTATCACTTCTGTCATTCTATCGCCTGAAAATTCAATCACTGGAGCATATGCTTAGCTGTTTCTACTCTGTTCATTATGGGTCACATCATCCATTGCTAAAAGGTGAAAGAACCTGCCCAGATTTATAGCAGCTGTGGATAGATCTTAATTTTTTTTTCATACTTCAGGGCTTTTGTCTGCCTCAGCATATCATTGCATTCCAAATTATGGTTAACTGCTTTTTCCCTGTCTGCGATACTTTTGCATGCATGCATGCATGTCTGTTTCTGCCACTTGATTTTCTGGAAAGCCTTGTTTCTGATCTGTCATCGTAGATCATCTTGCTTCCTAAAGCTAAGGCTCCTTTGTAGCTTTACTGAATAACACCCTTTCGTTCCACTTTGGTGTAGTTATGCATTTTTCAAAGTGGACCAATCTGCATCTGTAATATCAAGTGTGTCATTGTTCTATTTCACTTTCTTCGACATCTCTAGAATTCAAACAGATCAAATGAAAAATCCACAAGCATTATTTTGGTGTCTTTACATTGAAATTTGGATTTTCTGAATATTTGTATTGATATGATTAACTCCATCTCGTCTTTAGAATACCGATATCTCCTCTTCATTTAGAAATATTAATTTACATTAGAAGTACTTTGAATGAACATTTGTGTTTATGTGATTTAATTTTTATTTGCTTATATTTTCATCTAGTTTATATATAGGTAGATAAACAGTTCTAAAAGGCCAGTTTCTGAGGTACAGGTGTGTCCACATGTTGAGTAAGATGATGTGTCTCTCTTATTTGGCTAATTATTTGGCTATAGATATCTTGCTACACCAGTAATCCCACTGATTTCAAAATCAGTGAAGACCTTTTTTTGTGTAAGGCAAGAGAGGGAGAAAACAGAATTTGTTTGTTTATCTCTAAAAACTGATGTTCTCCAGTATGGAGTAGGAGCATGTTATTTTAACTGTATGCAGCTCTTCACATTGATTAGTCTAAATTGGATAACTTCCCTCTAATTGGGAAGATGAATGAATATTTATTTTTCATGTTACCTAACATCCTGAGACTTTTGTGTCCAAAGGTAGAATAGTTGTATTTACAAGTAATTATTGCAAGTAAAGTAAGTATTACACTAAATTACAAGTACTTTCAACTGTAATAACAGCTTCTTTCCATCTCAGGCAATGTATATGAGACAATCATTTATTTTCTTTTGTTTTTCAAGGGTGAAACAGTTTACAAAGTCAATGTTAAAAATAACGACGCAATAATTTCTGTATTATGGTCTTCCTGCTTTAACAACCTGAGTCTGCACTTACCATGACTTTGACTTTGTAGTTAGTGACTCCAGACTTTACTTTTAATCTATAATTCTGTAGGTCAAAGAATAATATATTGATTATAAAGACAGAAGTATATTAAACTTTTTTTAAGTTCAGCTATGCTTGGAGAGGTTCTTTTGGCACACTATTTTTCATGTATTCTCCCCTCTTAAGGGATTTGGACTTGTAACAAAAGCGTACAATACACGGTGAAAGCAAAATTCAGCCCAGCTCAGTATGAATGAGACTTCCTTTGCACATCTATTATTTCTATTTCTTTAAGAATCAAGGAATCTCAGTTGACATTCAATTCTTCAATTTTATAACTTCAACACAATTCAGATTTAGGCAATATGAAGCCCAATGTAATGTTGCCTGCTATATTGTACACAAAACCCATGTTACTGTATCTAACCTTTAGCACATGGACGATGCTTCCAGCTTCACCTTAAGTCCCTCTTTTTAGGAGATGAGTATTATAGTAAATCTTACATTTATTACCTATCTTTTGAATTAAAATGAACCACTCCATTTTTTTATTTCTCAAAGCATGATGGATCACACAATTCAGAGCAATTGGCAAACATTAATAAAGAATCCAAAAAAGTAAGAGAAAGTTGCCCAAATATCCTTCACCAAAAAATCAAGATTTGGACTGTAGCCCGCTGGCAGATCAATGGGTTCTGAAATCATCTCATGGCCCTTCTTCCATTCTCCCATGCAAATACATAGAGGCAATCTATCCATCACTGAAATGCAGCTTGCAAGAGAAAATGCACCCATCTTCTCTGTACTAAAGAGCTCTATGCCTCTAGAAATTTCCTGCTGCTGAGCATTTTTTTTTTTCCAGGCAGATCTCTTGTGTAGCAGCTCAGAGTATCTGTCCAGATCCAGAGAGCAGATTATAGACTAGTAAGGCAGCCCTAATCTGCAGCTTCTCTTAACCTATGCCTAGCCAGAAGCAGGAGATAAAAACAGAATATAACCAAGGGGCCTGCTTCTTGTCACGCTGCCAGATCAGGAAATCACATCCATACTACATGCTGTGCTAAGCTTAATAATTGCCATTGAGTAGGAGATGACAGGTACTGACTGATAAAGCCTGGCTCTTACTCTGTAAAAGTTAGGCTTACACAGCCAGCTTCTGTCCTCTTTCTTTCAATAAGACAATTGAGCACTAGATGGTTTTTTCTTTTAAATATCCAACAGGTTCTATATTTCAGTTTATTTTTGTTTTAATATGCTATTGTAATTTATTCTGAAGGTACAGGAAAACACGTGCATTTGTCTGGTCCATTTACTTGTCTGTTGATGGTTCTGGTTTCTGTCCTTCTAGTTTTTCTAAGAGAGTTACTAAGATAAAACAGCAGGCTTAACAAGTCACATAGTATGGCTCAGTTAGGAGCATCTGCTGCTCTTTTTGCTCTCCTTTTTCCTTTTTTTTTTTTTTTACATCAGCAAGGTTTCCTTTTTTCATAAATTTCTGGAGCTGTATATTCTTACTTTCCTGCCACTGTCTGTCCCCTTACCCTCCCAAGATACATGTTTTATATGTATATTCACATTTCTCAATTTTACTCTACTTGCCTGCCTAGTCCATTGGGGTTTGCACATTTTTTTCTCATTCTTGTTTCTGTTCCGTTCTTTTTTTTTTTTTTTTTTTTTTTTTTCTTCCCTCGGGGCGTTTCTTAGTGCCCTCCTTATCCTCTGTGTGCCTACTACAATGCCCTACAATTCTGCATTATTTTTTCTCTTTCTTTGTTGTTAACAGTATTTGGAGTGAGGAAGGGCAATTTTGTTGTGGAAGATGAGAATTTGTGTCCCAAGATGAAGTTAGGCTAGGTATTACTTGTTAGAAATGACTAACAGAGTAACAGGTCAAGGTGGACAAACAGAGGTGGAATTTCAGTATTATTATGTTAAATCTGAATTATTAGATAGAAACATTTGAATGGAATGTAAGACCACTCAAACTCAACCAAAAGAAAAGTACTGTTATATTTGTGCATGCACACAGTGGTTTATTTTGGTGGCTGAATAATGGTGACAAATAAAATTACTAAAGCTAGGGACCAAAACCTTAGCCAATATAACAAAGAGATAAGTTAAACTGAGAGTCTTGTGGTTAAAATAACAGCGCAATTCACTCTCTGGAAGTCAGGAAGGCCAAATTTCTTTTATGTACTACCATTCTCTAAAAACATGTGGTTACCTTGGTGTGCTTCTAGTTGCCTACCTTAGCAAAATAGTGGCATTAGATGCTGACATTGACCTACAAGTTCTTTCTTTGCCTGCATTTTCTTCTACAGAAGAAAAATAAAAAGAAAAAAAAAGAAGAAAATTGATGTATAGTTCATAAGAATTCATGACCAAGTAGGTATACTGAGAATTAAATCCTCCATTCTTATTGATTACTAGCCTGGTCTCTGTCTGCTAGGGAAACTATCACTGTAAACACCTTATCTATGAAAATCTTTATTTCAGCTTATTATTATTGTTATCTGCTGAATTGCCAACAGTTTGCTTGGCACTATACAAGAGACTGCATACAGACACATGCTGCCTGGAAGAACTCACAATGTAAACAAGATAAGATTTCTAACAATTCAGCACATAATTATTTCTTTTCCTTTTATATTTTCTCTTAAGCTTGGTAAACTGATATTTAATTACATAGGAATTGCCTTTGCTGTTGGTTAGAGTTGCTTAATTTATTTACCACTTCTACTTACCAAACGTCAGCTCAAGCAAGCTGTCACGCGTTTGTGGGTTATAGATGACAGAAACCTCTCTTCTGTAGCATTCTTTGCAAGTCCTTACATTGGTTTTGGAGTAATATTTTGGAATTTGCTTATCGATCTTGCTTTCCTGCCTCTCTTGATAAGATTATGAAAGGCAAACCATCAGTGGATTTTCTTTTGCACAAAGCACTGCAGACTAGGCCATTGCCCTCTTCTTTTTTCAAGCAGGATCCAGAAACAACATAGTTTTCCTCTTCCCTTTGATTTTATTTCTGCTTTCTCAGGCCTCAATTTTTCTCCTCTTTTCTGGTGGTTAGAACTGGTTAGATTATTTTTTTCCTTGCTATAGCACCAGACATTCGCTTGTTGTTGGGTAGAGGACACTGCACCCATAGCAGGTATGAGAGAGGTTACCTCCTATTCCAAAATCCACCCGCGTCTGAGTTTGCACAGTCATTTTAAAGGCTGTTTCACACCGGCAGTTCTTTTTGTTCTCTCTCCATTTCTGTTACCCTGGTGATTTTTTTTTGTTGTGTTATGTAGTAGTGCATGGAAATGTCATCTTTAACGAAGTCGAATTCCAAGCAGGGATGGGAAGAAATGGATCATAAGCCAAGTGCAAGCAGAAGTTATTACTACCCAAGCACTTAAAGAAACATATGAAATTAATTCAGATAAAAGACCTATAAAGTGTATGTGATTTTCCTGCACGTAAGAGTAGCAAGTTCTAATACTTGAACTGCTAGTTCTAATACTTGAACTGCTAGTTCTAATACTTGAACACTATACTGGCGATACCAGAAATGGAATAAGAATAAAACAAAACAAAAAAGTAGAGTTGTAGGATTCAGAATCTCAAGAACTGTTATGAAGATTTTTTTTTCTTTTGTTGTTTTCCAGGAATTCTTTTTTGTGTGTGCATGTATATTTTTAATATTTTTGTGAAAACTCCTGTCTGCAAGGAGTGGCCCTTTCCATAGCCCCAGAGGAAACATTTTCTAAAAAGAGATTTCAGAGGAAAATAAAATTAAGTATCAAAACAGTTTAAATCTGTTAGATGGAAAAATGCTAGCTGGCATGAATCGTTTTATACATAAATAGGCAGGCATCTGGAAGCAGGTCCACCATTAACAGTTGGTACAAACTGGTATCCCATAATATGTTAGAGTATTTGTTCCTTTGAAGTACAGATAGGATAGGAAGTTACTGGTGACTGGAATTGCCCTAACAGAGACCCTAAATAGAGACTTCCAAGCCTTGAGGTTATAATCACTCTGTCTGTCTAGATCTGCATTTTTTACCAAAAATTTAAGTAAAGATGCTGATCACATGTGAACTGCTCTGCAACTGAATAACTCAGCACTTCTGAAAATGAGGCAGTATATTTAGATGCTTTAAGTCTGTATTTGAGGAATCTACTCTTAGGTTCCAAGCTTCATATTTCTGACAGTGAAGACTGCAAGATCTGCAATGTGATTAGGTTATACAGTGAACTTGGTGTATTAAAAAAGGAAAAATGCTTGCTTAAGTAAAATTGCTATCTAAACATAGCTATCTTTAGTTCATTAGGCAGCCAACACATTATTATTTTAACAGAGGGAAGACTGGTTGGAGCCTTCTATGTACAAATACATAACGAAGGGATTAGTAGACTTAACCTATGGTTCAGAGTAGGACATGCTTTGGATTAGGTGCAGGAGATCTTAGATTCTCTAGTAAAAAGTATTTGAGGACAAACGTATTTAGTTTGTTGTATGTTAATTTTAATTGTGTTTTAGCTGGAAGAGACTGCCCTGACTATGCATTCCTAGTGAGGCTAATATATCCCATGATCCAAATCTTTCCGTTTGTGCCAACTACACAGGGCATTATCATTTGAGACAATCAGGAAATCTGAGAATCATTTTGTGGGTTATCGTGCCTTGTTGCTAAGGAAAAGCTCTGAAAGGGTCTAGAGCTAGAAGTCTAGATGGGCAGGAGTCAGGAGAGGACACAGGTTCATCCCCAGCTTTTTCTCCCTATTCTTGAAGACAGCATGGAGAATCTTTCTCAAATACTGTTGCAGTATGTCCCAGGGATAGCCATGCAAAGAACAATTCAGTTAGAACTGACCTTTACTGTAAATAACCTGTACTTACATTAGCTCAGATGCTAATGAAAGGCACCCTTTGGTGGACTAGGACTTGTCACAGCCTAGTAACAGGAGAGAGGAAAGAGAACATGCAAGGTTTTGTCTGTTTGATTGATTTTTGTAATTGCTTTCCTTCTGAAAAAAATGATAGTTTTTTTTGGGACTCTAAGTGTTTTGGTATCCAAGGTACAAACAAAGTAAGAATAGCAAGAATTTGAATATAGCAAATTAGGACCTTGTAACTAGGAGCTGAGGTTTCCACTTGGATATTGGTGCCTTCTCATCTCATATTGGTCTCAAGAAGAATTGCTACTACCTTCCTGACCTGAGGGCCACTGAATGGTTAAAGCAAGTGTCAATGTCAAACTTATTATTGATGACACTAGATTTCTTCAATTCTCTTATTTTGAATGATTTCTCCCCTTTTTTTTCATAATTTTTCCTTTTTAATTACAAAGTTCAATATGGGCTTAGTTGCTGTGTGTTCTGTGGACAAAGAGTTCTTGAACTACCTCTGCAGATAGGAAGTGACTTTTTCTTGTCTCGGAAAGCTTGCACTGAACAGCTGAATACATGGAGGGACACACAACTACCCTGAGGAGACCTATTAACTGGCAGGCAATATATTCAATAAGAGAAGAAACCTTTCCAAGTCTTTCTCAGATTATGAAGAAAATAAATTTCTTAATACTCAGACATTGAAAGAAAAATATTACAGCGTATATGTAAAGTATCAAATTAAGTCCTTTCTTTCAGAATGAGGTGCTAACGTGAAAACTAATTAAGAATCACATTTTTAAAGGATTACTCCTGCCTAACAAATATTTCTTTACAATATGTTAAATAAAAATACTGTGTTTTAAAATATGCAATAGTATATATTTGGCAGCATAATTATGTCAATTTATACAGTTCTTTATTTAGGTCCTTGAAAACAAATGTTAATAACACAAAACACACGCAGAGGTGACATTAACTGTCACTGGAGATGCCTCTACGGAGCAGAGTAACAATGAAGTGAACTGGCACAAAGACAGAACCTCTGGGATTCCATTTCTTCTTTTCTCAGAATATAGTTTAGGCAATGGATTTCCTTTTACAGGTCTGGCAATCTGGTATCGTTCATGTACCTTGCTTCATTTAGAGTGAAAGAGAGGGAAGCATGAGGCTGAGGGAGAAAAAACAGAATTAAAAATGTCTGCCAGATGCAGTCTATGAGCTGTTCATCCCTGTCCTGTTCCCTGTCAGTTCTTTCTTGATCCTACATCTATTTTGACTTCCATTCTTTTTTTAATGTTGTAGTATGTGGGCTGCACCTGCAATTATTTTTTAGCATTTAGAGGTGTGTTTGTGTGCATGCTTTGTGGCTGCAAACTGGAAGCAAGTTTGGAAAATGTAGCTGTAAATGTCTGATTGATAACATTAAGGGAAATATTGCCAGATGGCCTTTAGAATTGGTTATCGTGAGACTAAAATGAGGACTGTTGTTCTCTCTCCTTCTCTCTCCTTCTGCTTTTATTTAAAATGAATAATAAGTCTTCAAAGTGAATTTTATTCCAAAATAAACCACCCTAGGATTAATTCAGCTAAACAGTTCAGAGACTAAAATAAATAGGACAGTCAGCTTCCTGGCTATAATCAGCTACCACATGGCACTTCATGTTATGCTACCTCATGCTCTGTTATATGATTACACTTCTATTATTTCTTTCTCTTTAATATTAATCTTAATAAATGCATGTTGATGAAAATTTGTTCAAATGGACAATGTGAGCAACTAAAGCCCTTTTAAACTACTGTTGGATAGCAACAAGGCATACAAACCTTGATGACCCTCTGAAGTAACTCTTCTATAGTATTTCTCATATGTAGGAATGTAAGGGCTTGACAAAGAAGCTTTGCACTTCATAGATGAGGGAACAGGAGACAGCCTTATTACTTCAGCATGCTCTAAGAAAAATCTTTCTTTGTACATAAAAAGCCTGGAAGTATTTCAGAAAAGTCAATGAATCTAGGATATGAAAAAATATGCTTTTTAGTGATGAAGCTAAAGCTGACTCCCTGTGGTTTATCCAAAAAGAAGTGACTCAAAACAGAAGATGTTCCATGATTACAGTTGAGGAAATATCTGTGCATTAAAGATTTCTGATGGCAAATAGCATTTTACCATAAAAAGACATAACAAGATCAGAGTTTGGAGATGCATTCAGATGAAAAATGGTGTGTCAGTTTTAGGCAGTGTGAGTAAATTAACCATGGGAATAGCAAGCCTAGACTGCATATCTTTCTAAAAAAGATACCATTTGCCCGCTTATTCAAACACAAACTGGAGAAATGAGGAAGGATATACTGCAAGCAAGGCAGAAAACCCTAATCGCCTTTCAGATTAAAAAATTAAACAGCGTTCCCTCCTGTATAGCCATTGTCTTCAACATAATCTCTAAATCTCTAAATGATTAATTAGTATATTATCTGCAGTAAATTATGGTCAGGTGAGAAAATAATGCCCAGCATGTCATATTTCTATCCTGAAAGGGCCAGAGTGAAGGCTTTGTGAGTTTCCATTACAAGTCGAAGCTGGATCTTTCACAGGAGATAGAGGATGCAAATACATGACATCCATCAGATATGAAACATAATGAAGAGTTATCTTTCAAAGACGAGGCAAAGACTTATTTTTCAAAATATGCATTTTTTTCCTTCCCTTTCTCAGTGTTTTGAGCATTAGATGACTTATCCTACAGTGACTCTGCTTTTCTTCGTATGCATCCAGTGAAATGGTATTCAATTTGTGTCAAAGTATTGAGCCAATGGTTTGCACTGCAAGGTTAAGGGTTGGTTCCTGGGCTCTCTAAACCCTGTCCTGGCCAACAAGCTGTACTTAAGCTTTAGAGAGAAACTGCTGTGCTTTAGAAGTAGCTTCAGATAACTGCTTCCAAATCCCATGCAAACAGAGGTCTTCCCACCTGCCAGCTGGACTTTCTTTGCCTTTGCCGGACCACTTTGTTGTACAAAGGTCTGCAGTATTGGGTAGCAAGTCTGGGAGCCTCCTAGTAAAGGTTCTATAAGTGGTAGATTGGGTGAGAAACATGGCTTTGCCCATGGCTTAGCATGTGCCAGATGCATGATCATTGCCGTCTGTGCAAGAAGAGACCCCGCAAGGCTGCAGAAGGCATGAGGCAGGTCTGACGGACATAGTGTTTTGTATGAGTTTGGGTTGGTTTGCTGACACTAGGATTTTCTCAGCCATTCTGACTCTGGGAACTGTATTATTTTAAAGGGTTATTTTAAATGTTATGAGTAAGGCTAAAGAACACTTTTTTTTTTTTTTTTTCCATGTGCTGGGCTACCTTAATAGATATAAACTAGAAGAGCTGATTATGCCTATAACAGAAGAGAGATAAAATTTTTGGTCACAGACTTGTCTTTTCCAAATTCCAGTTTTACAAAGGAAATTTTAGCATCAGGGAACTGAATAGAATGAGAACATGAGCAGTATGAAACGAGTAAAATCTAATAAGTGTAATCTGGCAAATGAAGGACACTGGGAACTTCAGCAACTTGTCAAGATAGGAAAGGAAGGAATACTGGAAGGGAAAGGAAAATAAAAAGAGAAGGCAAGGTGGAAAGGTTGGAGTCCGACACCAGGGCAAAGGCTGCAGGGAGTCAACAACTAAGGAAATAGGAGAGCAGATTTCCATGCATTTTTTTTAAATTTAATTTTATTTTTTTCACTTTCACAGATTTCCCATTTTTGCACCCTCTTCAGCTCAGTACCAATTAAATAAACTGTATTTTTTTTTAGTGCCATCTATTTCAGGAATGGAAAAATACTTGATAGCTATTAATTAATTTGATCTCATAACAACCCTGTGAGAAAAAGTATTATTTACTCACGTGACTCAAGGATGTTGAGAGTCTTGCTCAAGGTCACAAGGAAATCTGTGGCAGAGCCGGGAGTTGTACCTACTGCTCCTGGCCCTTAAGCCTGTGTCTGAGCCACAACATCATGTCCTCTTGCATGCATTATATGTACTGTATCATGTTCACCACTGCCTCTTCTCTTTCATAATGTGATATCTATTGTTGCTTCTATGTAACATTCATAGGAATGTTTCTTCTATGTAACTTCAAATTCATAGGAAGCTACATGACATGACAAGAGTTTGCAGAGTTAAATAGATTAAACTGACAAAAAAAAAAGAAAGAAAAAGTGCATGCCCTTTAACCGCTCTTTTAAATGCATTCAAAGTGTGTTGCTACATATGCCAAAATCAAATAAATTCCAAAGCTTTTGCATTTTTGAACTACCTCACTTATGCTCCCAAAGCATGTGCTGGACAAAATACAAGAATGTGAAATTCTTTCTGGTTTTCTTTTTTCTTCTTCTTTTTTTTTTTCTTTTTTTTTTTTCCTCTATTGGTTATTCATATGCTAGGTAGACATCAAAAGCAAAAAAGGAAAGGTGAGGAGGTTAAATTTAGCCTTCAAAAAGTCTGAATGTTTGTACAGATTTTACTTCCAAGTTATCCAAACTCCTCATTGCTTAAAAAATATCTGTACTGGAAATCCCATGAGAAAAAAAAATTACTTGTAAAAATGCTCATACTGTCTTCTTCCATTCCCACTGGAAATATTATTTTCTTAGTCATAGTATTTTGTGCTGTCTCTTCTGGTCTCAGGTTGAGGAATTAGTGATGATATGCATGGAACTAAAAAAAAAAAAAAAAAAAAAAAATTAAATGAACTCATTCAAATTATCATAAAATCTCCATCTGCTTTTTCAGTGTAGGCTTGGGTTGATCCCTATGTTATCTTAACTATTTCACCCATCTCGAATATTTGTCCACGTTGTCAGGATCTGTGTCTCTCATTTGGATGCTGGTAAAACTTGAGGCTTTAAATTCTTTGCGGATTAAAGAAAATGAAGAAAACCTCTGTAAAATGGGATTGACTAGACTTGATTTTGGCTTCTGTATCAAACTAGAATTTCCACATAAAAGGATTTAAACATCTTTTATACTTTTGTGATTTGGTGTACTTTTAACGCTCAGTTCCCTCCTCCATCCCCCATTTTTAACATACCTGTGTTAGTCTTCTGATATTCTGATACATCTTCTACTTTTTCTTTCTTCGGAAGTTGAAGTAGCACTTGAGCTTACAGAACAAACTTTGCACAATAAAAGGCAAAAGCATAGTGATTCCAGAGGCCTTAGAATCATAGAATCATAGAATGGCTAGGGTTGGAAGGGACCTGTAGAGGTCATCTAGTCCTCTAGACTAGTCCTTGCCATAGGCTTTTGCACAGCTGCCTTTGCCTCCAGAGAAGGTGGTTCTTGTGAGTCTCAGGCTGGTTTTGCTCTGCTCCCAGCCCATCCAAGGGCCTCGTGTTGAGTCAGGCAGCAATTCTGCTCTGCTGAGCTCTTGCATGCAGGCCATGAGCTCCACCGACTTATGGTCCTGGCATGGACCGCATTGGCAGAAAGCTGTAAGGAGACAATTTGGGCTCTTATTGGGCTCTGCTTGGAATATGCATCCATGTCTGTTTTCAGGATGAACTAACATAGTATCAGAAATACAGTCACTTAAATTAATGAAGGAAATGTGACTATAGCAGGAGCCATAGGGCAGAAATTGGGAAAGGACCAAATCAGTGACAGTTACATGCCAGTAGTCTCTAAACTTGTCCATTATCTACTCATTAGGTTTTCTCCCTTTTCTGGCATCTGATTTTTGTGTTCAAATTTTTACATAGCCTCACTGTGACGTGCGTTAACTTGCAGTTTTGTGGGATCTGCTCAGTTCTACATGTTCTGTTCCCTCCGTCATGTATTTAATATCCTGTGCACGCAGAATATTTCCTACATGGGTTCTGCTGGCTACCATGCTTTAATTTTCATACCTTTCTCTCCACCAAATCCCTTTAGCAGGAGTCTTTTGTTGTCAAAATTTAAATATCCTGTTTTGTACTCTCTATTCTCTTTCCTAATTTCACACAGTTTGAAGGCGTTACTTTGGTATTCGAGTCCACATACTCTGAAATCTAAGATGAAAGAAACATACAAGGCTCTTTCTAGACATGTGCAAGCAAAAATGGAGGTGAATATTCATATATCCAAAGTCAGTATCTGAGAAATCTTAATATTTAAACTTCCCTGAATTTCTGAGCTAAGTTATAATTTCTCGGGGGAAAGAACTTTCTTCTTACTTCGAGTCTGTAAAATAATATATGCATGTACAATATAAAGACAACTCAACTGAATCTAAACCCTCTCAGTACAGTATTCATCTTTAAACTATTCTTCACATACAGATGAGAAACAGAACTTCTTTTTTTTTCTCTGTTTTGAAAGCAACTGAATTAGAGAACTTCTCTTGCTCATGTCTCATAGTGATTAATTCATAACCTAACAAAAGAATGTGTCATTAAAAATTACTTAGTCTTTTATGAGATACTCAATAGCAACTAAATGATTTATCCATAAAATATAAACCAGGAAGAAATTTTGGAAATTGTTCAGGCCTTAGGGGGAAAAAGCATAAGAAAAAAATGATTAGCAAAATGAATTATAATTTAGTTTAATTGTAGGTATCTTGTCAAAGGATTATGCTGTTGCTTAGGACTTGATTAAAGCACAGTGAGGACAAAGGTGGCCTTTGTATCAGCCTCAATGGGCTTTGGGTTGGACTGAGGCTTTAATTTCTGGACACATTTGTTCGTGAGCAAAGTAATGACTCAGTCTAACAAATCCTGTAAATTCTCAATTTTAATGGCCTACACAAGTTCATTAAGTGTTCCATTTTAATATTTTAACTCACATATGGATTTATTTTTTTGTCCTTTTTTTGGATCTTTTGTGTGGCAGGATAGGTGCCTTGGCTTGCTATCTTTCACGAAAGTCCAAAATATGCAGCTGTTCACTGGCATCTAGTCAAGCTCTGACTGACATTGTACTTGGCTACATATTTCAAATGTGGCCTGGTGCCTGGATATTTTTAACCATATAAGGGAATGACATAAACCATAACGGAGTCTTCACACTTTCCCTCTCTATCCATCCACCACGGAAGATATGGAGCAGGTGGATCCTTTGCACCAGTGTTACAATAGCATACAAGAGCTCTGCCAAGTGAAAGCTGCCCTTAAGGCTGCTGCTTCTTATACCTGCAAAGCTCCTTAGCCAACATTGTATCATTAGAGCTTGTTGGCCTTCCCAGATTAGAGCATCACACAAAAAATGGAGCAACTCTGTTCCCAAATGAATGGTGCTGTAGGCCCTTAAATGCTACAAGCTGTCTTTTGGCACAGGAACTTTAAAGAAAAGAAATGGGAGCAGCACCATAGTTCATGCTAAGAATGTGTTAGGTGCTTCCAAAACTGAAAGAGCAAGCTTGGATTATTCTGTCTAAATTAAACACAGTAGGTTTTTCCCCTAAAAAAAGAAAGAAAGAAATGGAACAGCAAGATAGGGATAAAAGATTATGAAATTCACATATATGCTTAAGAGGCTAGCGAAGTGATTCAAAGACAGCTCATCATTGGCGAGACAGTTGTGTCATTGTCTTGCTACAGTCATTACATCAACATGGGCAATGGTCTGTGGCCTGATGCCTCCCAGAGCCAGCGTGAACAGGCTGTTGGTGGGAGAGTTTTACTAATGGATGGAGCTGGAAGGATTGTCCCTCACCACCTTCGGTGAGGCAAAATTGCAGCTTATTCCCATGGGATTTCCTTCAGCCTCCATGTGAGGGAGGGAGCTTTGGGAGATCCGTGTCCATGCTCACTGGCCAGATGGTCAAGTGTGGTCCTCTATCACTCTTACAGCCTTTTTTTTTTTTAGCATTATGTCATTGCTGAGTTCTCCTTATTCCCTCCTATGATGTAACATTTACTTTTTTTTTTTTTTAGCTTCAAGCCAATGTTTGAGGTCAGCAAACATGGAGTGATATTTTCAAAATGACTTAGCTATTTTACAGTGGTATTTTCAAAGCCCTACCTGGTTGATAATAACAAGTGCATGCCCATGCACAAAGAAAGTTCAACTCATCTCTCCATAAAGAGTATTTTACTTTCAGTTTATTAGTGCAGAGGTGTGCAACAATGCCTGCTTATCTTTCAAAGTAAAAAAATTCAAAATAGAATAAAACAAAGTGTAGTTGATTTCTTTAAAACCTATTCTGACTCTTTGCTACAAGTTTCTATGTCTTTCAGTACTTAAAAAATGAAATAAATATAATATTTTCATTTTTCCAGACTCTTGCAAATTCATAAACTCGCCCTTCTTTCAAAAAATACTTGCAGAATGTTCCCTAATAGTTATTTATGTATCTTATTATAAAATGTATACAAGTTTCCTAGTCAACTGAAGTATGAAAGGCAACCTGATACCAGAACATCTCAATATCTGCTAAGTAAATATTGAATTATATGTTCGATTGTATAAATTCCAATTTGCACTCTGCTTGTACAAGCCATTCAGTCATGGAACAGAAATCTATGAGCTGGTTTAAAGAATGAGTCTGAGCAATGTTTTATATTTCCTTTCAAGTCTTGTATATTTGTAATGAGTTCTATAAAAGATCTTTTTTAAAATTTAAATAAATAAATAGATAAATAAATAATAAAAGCTTCAATACTTTCAACACCAATGTTCTGGTGAAAATTAAGTTTCCTAGAAGATATTATTTTCAAAATTGTGTCCACACTAACAAGGATTCCACAGGAAAACTTGCAATACCCATACGCACAAGGAGAGCTAATGGTAAAATAAGCATAATGACAATTAAACATGTTGCAACATAGCAGTGTGATTCTTACTGGCTCTCTTAAAAGATGAACCATTTTGTTTTATTTAAATTTAAACAAATGATCCATAGATGAAAGAAATTAATTTTATAGAGAAACAGAAAGGAAGGTAGCAGTGTATTGTGGTGGATGGTGTAGAGAAGATGGAGGCAGATTGTTTTCAGTGGTCCCCAGATATAAGACAAGAAGCAACAGACATAAACTGAAACACAAGAAATGCCTTCTGAACATAAGAAGAACCTTTGTGAGTGTGAGGGTCACAGAGCACTGCAACAAGTTGCCTATAGAGGTGGTAGACTCTCCATCTTTGGAGATATTACTGGATTACACAAGGTGGTCTAGGTGACCCTGCTTTGAGCAGTGGGATTGGGATAGATGATCTTCAAGGTCCCTTCTGACCTCAACTTTTCTGTTATTCAGCAGCATGCTGTAAGGAAAGGGAGGAAAATTTGGGGTTCTGATCCATCCAAAGGGGAGTGTAAAGGTGCCAATGTGGTGAAGTCAGTGATTAAAACCAGGAAATGCACGGGC
Organism: Eudromia elegans; assembly: GCA_003342815.1. Classification (NCBI taxonomy): domain Eukaryota; kingdom Metazoa; phylum Chordata; class Aves; order Tinamiformes; family Tinamidae; genus Eudromia; species Eudromia elegans. The sequence continues at coordinate 728,050 of PTEX01000196.1, forward strand.
AGATGGGAGGCAGAAGGAACAGTGATGACAAATAAATTTTCAGAAAGGTTCACAGACTCAATTTCATGGATTTTTTTTGTTTTTTGGGTTTTTTTTTCTTTTTCTTAATGTCCTCTTAATTTCCTCTTCATTATGTAGGTTCTCACATTGTTTTTGTTGGGAAAGATTCAGTGATTATTTTCAAAGTGAAATACCATTGATATTGCATTTAACCAGTCAAGAATGTCTGGATTTTACTTCATTATATGCACATGCAGGAGTACTCACATATCTTTCAGGCCTGTTCAGACGGCATAAAATTTCTTTATGAATACTGGATGAGAGGATGCAAGGAGGAATTTAAGAGAGATTTCGATGTTTTTTAAGTTTTAGAAAGCATAGAGCAGAGGGTTTTTTGATACAATACAATCCAGCCGTAGCTCTGTACCCTACCTCTTTAGTTTAAATAGCAATTGCTTGGTTATGAAACATCTCATTATGGCTTTGTGGAAATTACCTAAGATATGAAGCAGCTGCAGTGTTCATTGTGTCCCAGGGAATTAATTGGGTGTGAGCATCTCTTAAGTGCTGTTGTACTGTAAACACTACACGTTAGGAGCAGAGGAATAATCCTCTACTCTGTTTCACCACACACACCTTTGAAAGGGTGACTCAGATTATTACGTTTAGTAATACTGTGTCTATTACTAATCCTTTGTTTCCTTATCTATCACTTTTTTTTTGTTCTTTTGTTTAAGACTTATTAACAGCAGTGCTTAGGTAGCCCTATCAAGATTGAATGCTTGGTACGGTAACTGCATAACAAATTAAATTTTAGAATGGTTTCTTCCCTGTAGAACTAAAGTGAAATGTAGCCTCCCACAAAGGGCAGAAGTTGAGCGGAAAATATATATGAGAGGTCTTAATGCCCAAGCGTACACGTTTATTTCCTTGATTTTGTGCATCACAAATACTCAAAGGTCAGTTTTAACAAAACTTCCCTAAAACATGTTATCGTTCTGCAGGATTTTTTCCTGGCAAACAGAGCAGATCTGAACTGTTATTTCTGGAAGAAAATTCCAACCAGAAGAGAATGCAATTAATGTATCAATAATCTGAGGAACATGCAGCAAATGATGTTTGAAAAGGATAGAACTGCCAGTGGCAGGGCGCCAGGTAACGTTGTCCTGTTTTGCTCACTGAACTCATCGTTGTTGCTAGGGGTTTTTGGTTTTGTTTTGCTGCTTCCCCCCCCACCCCCTTCCCACTGCTTTTCTGAGTCCAAAAAAATTGTTTCAATGATATTTTTAACTTGGTCTTCATGTATCTGTGCCTGTGGCCATCTATTCCACTGTATCTCTGATTTTTTGGATTTGTTTTCCTGATCATCTTATGTTTCTCAGTTTGTTTATTCCTTTTATAAGAATATTTTGATCTTGCCGTTTAGAGTTAAAAGACCAACTGGTGAGGTCTGAGTAAAGAGAAGCTCTGACATTGTTTCAGATATGCTGAAACAGCCTACTGCAAAACCTTTAGACACTATTGAATAGATGGGTGCAAATCACTGACAATACTGTACTTTTATGTCAACAATATTCTTTCTGTTTGTGTTCTTTCTCACTGGAATATGCTGAGTGTAGTTGTCTATTTGGAGTAGCAATGGAGAAGTAAAAATGAGGAAACCAGTCTGAATTTTGTCACAATCCAGGAAAAGCACAGCTAAGCTGAGAAGTTCTTATGAAAAAGCTTACATGTTATTGAAAGCGGGAAATGTAGGTGCATATGTTGAACCAAATTAGTTTGAGTGCTGGCTGTAATAGGAGTCAAAGGGAAGATGATGGTTCCTTCTATTTATTCACTTCACTTTCTTTCTAAATTACAGGCTTCAAAAGATGTGGAAGAGATAGTAAAGCCTATGAATAATTCATCTTTCATATATTCTTCCAATGACCCAATCTGTGAATTTTACAAGGTCGAACTTATTTTTTCTTTCAAAATGTTACATGACTATTTTCCTGAAAAGATCTGTTAGAAACATACTGTGCCTATGACTGTTTTTAATAGCTGCTCTATGTCTGAATCTGAGGACCTCATGGCCAGGAGCAGCACATAAGAAATCAAGAATGGGCAGAACAAAAGAATTCCACTGGAAGGTAATGCAGAGAATGTAATATGGGAAAATACTGCAAGCTATCATGAGGCTGAAAGGAAAGAAATTGGAGCTTATTGTTGTTCTGTGCAAGAACAGAACAAACTGATGATTCAAAAAATATGGAAATTGATCTTTTTTCATTCATTTTTGGCTCCTCAATGTAGGAGTCAGTAACCCTGATGGTGTGTGGTTGACAAAGTGTGTGTTGATGTCACAGACTGAAATATCGTAGTCAAGTTATATGCAGATGCACTCCTTGATTAAGTGGTATGTGTATGTGCAGTATTCACTCAAACAATTAACTGGTACAAACGTAAGAAAAGATGCATCAGCTCTCAGCATGTGTTCAGCTGAGAGCCAGAAAAAATATGTTCATGCCAGTGTGAACTATAGTTCAAAGAACTGGAAAATTCAGAAGACTGCCTGAAAGTTTCCATTATTGTTTTTACTAAAAATACTTTTGTTCAAACTAGAAGTATACCTTTTTATAAGGTAGACCATTCCACTCCTTTTTCTTTTTGATTTAAGAAAGTAGACATAAAGGTTGTATTGTTCTGTGTGACATTGACATGAAGTAAAATAGACGGTAAAAGATCATACTAGCATCAATCTTTTCTCTTAAGTATAAAACATTAAAAATGTAATCAACCTTTTTATTGTTGTTATTATTATTATCATTATTATTATTATAATATAGATCTCAGGTATGTAAAACAGATAGAGGAGCAATATGGCTTCTCGGCAAGGAAAGTAATAAGAAAAAGCTAAAACTGGATCTCTCTACCATAATCAGGCAAAGCAGTCATTTTTTTTTTGTTAAACTGCATGACTCTTGCTAAAAACCTCTAGCATCAAAGGAGAAAAACAGTTTCAAAACTTTCTAAGGTCTCCTTCAGAGTGTCTTCCAGTTACAATACATGTACAACAGAATGAGGTGAACTTTTAACTCTTAGTCTCTTTTGCGCACAACTGTCTAGTGAGTATTTTTGGAAAGCATTCAAATTTGTAGGAAAAAAATCCATCTACACAATATACTCTATGTATTTTCTAATATTGACTTTCATGGATGTCATAAGCCGACCTGTTTGATTATTATAGTGCCCTCTCTATGGTATGAATGCCTTTAAAAGAGCTACTTCTCAACAGAGCTGGACATAATCAGTTCCCTGCATAGAATATCTATATTTTCTTTCCAAATTATTGTCTCTCTTATTTCACCCTCACCTTTTTAATGTGAGTTTTGGAAGTTGTTCTTCCCCCAATAGTAATCTTAATGAGCTGAGAGGGTACTGCTTCTGGAGAGGTTTTTCCAGGGAAAGATAATGTATATGACACAGAGGAGAAAACTGTGAAAACATGTTAAAAAAATGACAATTCTCATTTATTGTAATTTTAGTACCTTGCAAAAATACCTTGCAAAAGTTTAGGGAACTTAGAGGAAATCTATGAAAATATGGGAACTTAAAGTGTAGGTGCATTTTATAACAAGCGAGATAAGAGGCACTTTGTGACTCTGAGGCCTTTCTTTTTGTGACTGTAAATGCATGTCCGTCCTTGTTTGCATGTATATCTCTGTATGTGTGGGTGTAAAAGGAGGCTGTAGCTCTCTGTCAAAAGTATACTTTGGAATGAGTAACTCTTGTGCAATGTCTTTAAACAATATATTTTTAAACAACTTGTTTATCCCACTTTATTATGAAACTGTCTGTGAGCAGAACTCTGTGTTGGGAAATTGATTTAAATAATGATCCCTTATTTAAACACCTAAAAATGTGGAAAGGCCATTTTCCTTTCTTTTTTTCTTTTAGGATAAAACCAGAAATGAACATTCATCTATAAGAAATAAAGGTTTAAAATAAAACCAAATGCAACTAATTTCTGTATACATCATAAAACAGAATCCAAGACTCTGAACAGTAAATCACTAAATAACAAGGACCAAGATGAGCTGGGTTAAACATAGAAATATTTGAATTCCATTCTTTCCAAATTTTCTTTCCCTCCAAATTCCAAATGGAACTTGAATCTTAAAAAAACAGAAACTATTTTATAGTATTTCATTGTTGGAAGGTGATCAAGAGGATGTAGCCTAGCCTTGACAGGCTATGACTGGCACCTGAGGTTAGACCTTCAAAGAACAAACTATTGGCAAAGAGAGGAAGAAGAGAAAAGTGAAATGTCTAGTGTATGGGCTTTGGATTATAATTATTTAATAAGTACTTTCTGTCCAAAAGGGAACAGAGTGGACACTTTCACATGCGCGGTACTTCCTCTCAAAACCTTCTTTATTTTATTCCTTTCTTTTAACCTAAATGATTAGAAATGTTTCCAAACTTGGAATTTTAATGAAAAAAATATGCTGCTAACATTTGTTTGCTTTCTTTGTTTATGACCTTTGAAAATATTAACTGCATATTTCTTTTTTTTTTCATGTTTACCAAAGTGTTTATTTGCTGCTTTTCTACAGATAAGATGGAAGCTCTAATTCAAACATGAGTAAATACAAAGAAAGCTGCCCTTGTTCTATACAAGATGAATGAGTGTTTAGAGGTGTATTGGTCCTAATTTGGCCAACATCAGCTGCAGGTAATAAAGACATCTCTCCTATTAACTGTTTATGTCCCAGTTATGTCCCCTGTGTTTTCTGCTGAATTTTCCAGAGATGTAATGACTAACTGTGAGCTATGTCATTTTCACTCTTAGGCCATGCTGTTGATCTTCATCTTTCTTTTCCGCAGAACTTTGTAGTGCAAGGATGATGAGTGGAGTTTGCTCTCTAAGGTAAATGTTGCAGGATCTATGCCAAAACTATGTCCCTGAAATAAAGGGCATCATCCTTTGGGCAAAATGGCAGGGTGATACAGCAGTGTGTAGAGGATGAAAGCACTGATACTGTACTCTAATCCATTTAGAGCTGGGGATAGTCTTACACCAAAGAAGTTGATCACAGTTGGCTTAGGCAGTTGACTTGACCCATACTTTGGTAGCCCATTTTAGCTGGGTGCCTAAGGAGAGGAGCTGCAGTGCTAGATGCTCTTTGATTGCAGGGGTGGAAAGTTAAGAAGAAGGCTGGCTGCATCACTCAGGTGAAGCAGGTTCCACAGCTTCATGGCAGGGACCAAAAGCTCCAACAGCAGAGCAGAAAGAAACAGCCGAACATCTAAAGCCACTCCAGTTGCTTTTAAAATGATTGTGTGCTGGCATCCTGAGAGCGAGTGGAGCTCGTGATTGCAGTGGATGATACAGCTGAGTGTGGTGGTAGGATTTCAGTACCATAACAACTCTGCTGATTTCCATGGCCATCTATGGTGGCTTTATTGACTTGTAAAAGGAAGATACTTTGCTGTACAGATTCACCATCTTCTAGTTGTCAAAGCTCATAGTAGTAAAGTTTTCAATTAAATTCACCCTGTCTGCTTGCTACCATGTTCAATGTATATTTGGGGCAGGGAAGAGTTTTGTTTGGTTGTGGGTTTTTTTGTTGTTGTTGGTTTTGTTTTTTGTTTTTCAATAGTAAGGAAGAGGAATTTGAACAGAAAGTTTATTCCTACATCCTCAAATGCCTAAATCCTCAAGTGCTAATCTTTGAGAACCTGTGAACATAACAAATGAAAAATAGAAAACATATATAAAGTCTTCTCTAATTTAATTCTCTTCCCTGATGTTGTTTCCTATGAATACTCACTATTTAAATCACCCCCTCCATGAGGCATAATAGCTTTGTTACAGAACTGAAAAGTCCTGGACAATTTAATCTCTCCTGATGCAGTATCCATTCCTTACATCTCATAATTTCCATCTTTCTCTATACTCTTTCTATATTTTTAAATCCTTTCTAAAACGTTCTACTGGTTTTAAAAGTTCCTGTCTTTGGGATAAAGTGATCAGCACTACATGCAATATTCAGTGTGTGGCTAGATCATAGGGATTCCTTCTATTATTATTAATCAAGTATAACCATTGTTATAACATCAAGGTCTCTTTCCACAGTGATAGTAATATTATAGAGCTTATCATTGAGAATATGTAGTAAGGTTTATGATCCTATTTGCATTTATCAATATCATATTACATCTACCATTCTTTTGCCCAATCACTCATTACTGTAAGATATTTCTCCATCAGTTTTAGTTTGACAAGTCTGAACGATTTGTTTCACTTGTATGGTGAATATGTCCTTTGTCACCTCACTATTTTAAACTAAGTCTGAATAATTTGTATATATAGGTTGCAGCAGTGATTCCTGAGGATATCCCTGCTAACTTTTACTGTTGTAAAAACTTTTCTAACCCTATCCTTTTTTTGATCTTTTGCTGTTATTAATCCAGAAGAGAATTTTACCTGCTAACCTGTGGCAATACAGTTCCTTCTAATTGCCTAATTCCTTCTAATTGTACAGAGTCCTGTCAAATGTTTTAGAAGTCCAATCTACCTTTTCCATATGCCATTGACTTCTTTAGAAAGCTAGCAGAGTGCTTGTGCTTGCTTGAAGATTATCTTGTGTAACCATCAGCCAGGGCTTGTTTCCAAGGAAAGATTTTTTTTTATCCTTTGTGTTTGTGTATAAATAAAGTATTTATGATCAAGTGGTTTGTCTTCTAAAAACTGGACAAAAAGTACTTTTAAACAGAGGGAAAATATAAGCATTTTTTTCATCCAAAATAATCAGAATATTAAAAGTGGAAAACTTGAGGAGAATTAAGATCTTAGAGTCATGGGTCCATAAATGAACTGATTGAAGGGCAAAGGAAAGCAAGACTGATTATTCTCTGGCTGTGGGAAATACTGCAAAAAGACACAAGGAGGGAGAATCTTATAGCTTCTACAAATGTAGGTCAGTCATCTTATTAGGCACTAGGGAATACACACACTTAAGAGAAACCTTGAAAGTAGGGAAACATTACTCGGGCTTTTGTTTAATAGGAAACCAAGTTTCCTTAGCACCAATGCTCATGGAACGGCTTGTTCCTTAGACTGGGAAATCTGTGTACCTTACAAATGATATGTGTCTGCTTGCAAATAAAAAAGAAAAAAAAATATCTAACCAGGAGGTTCTATTTCTACACTCTGGATGACTTAGCTGCCTCTTGGGCATATACGTAGAGAAGCTAATAAAATGATAGATGTCATTAAAAAGAAATAAAATGGTTACTTATGATGGATGCTGCAGTATTAATTTGGCCTTATTGCTGCATTGCAGTGATTTATAAGCTACTGAGTCTTGGATCAAAACTAGCTGGCTATTGCTTATTCAGACATGATGCAAGCAATATTATTAGCTTTGAGGCAGCAACAAGCAAAAATACTAGAGAGATTAACATCAGCCACCTTTGCTGGATATATTTGCTACTTATTACTTAGATTTGGAAATCTAGGAGTTTTCTGGATCCTGAGGTTCTTTTGTAGAACTGAGGCCAAGATGTTTATTCATGTCTTTCTTCTGTTACCTCAAAATTTAAACAATGTGGCATGTTCTACCATTCATGTTTTACAACTACATGACGGAATAATTTTGAAAGTTTGAAAGAATGTTGCTTCTTGCTTTATGTTGAAGATTTTATAATAGTAGACTCTGGAATGCATTAAAAATTCATATTACATATTTGATATTTAAGTTATTTGGACACTTGTATTTGGAGTGTAGATTTAGTTGCACTTGAAAGATGTCAGTAATGTTTTTCTTATGAATGTAAGGCAAGGCATAATACAAGAGCTAGGAATAATTGTAACGCTAAACTGTTTATAAAGTACATTTCCCTAAAATATCTTCCCTGAGATAGGCAATACATTTCTTTCAGAAAAAAAAAAAAAAACCCATAGATTTTTTCTCTATGGTTCACAAGATACAATGCTATTTAAGATTTCACACACTCTCTTACCCTACTGTCATTATGGAGAAATTCAAAGAAAAGCTCTGAGATAATACATCCTTTATGTAACAACCAAATATTTGTTTATTATTTACTTTGATCTTTAGGGGTTGAATTTTCACATAACCCTCAATGACTGATCATGGCATTTTCAGTGGCCAATAGGAAAAATTAGACATACTACAACAAGCTTTATGTGACCTATTTTAGTTGTCTGCTTTAGGATGACATATATCACTTCCTGGAAGTGTCTCTCTAGCAACTATGGGATGACTAATTCATACTTTGGTGCACACAGTGCAGCTTTCTACATTTGGTCAGAGGAAAACCATCGTCATTGTCACAATCAGCATCACTAAGTGAGGAAAAGAGAAATTCCCGTTTAGGTTTCTGGTTTTTTTCTTTTTTTTTTTTTCTTTTTTTTTTCCTGACTATTTTTTCTTCTTACTTAGCAGAACCAAGAGAGTAGCTAGCTAGCAGAAAATACTGTAGTATAATGAAATATTTTTTACTGCTTGTATTCAATCCTCTGTTTACGCCTCCTCCACATAATGCATGTGATGGCTTACAGATGATCCATTTTCTTCATCTAAATAATAGTCTCCTCAAAGAAGGCACTAAAGATATTTTTGGGTTTGGAATAGAGCAAATCTATGTAAATTCGATCAAAGAATCAAATCTATCATGTCTTTAAATGCTGAAATAGTTAAGGAGTATAATTTAGTGGAGTTTTGTCTACAGTGGGTGTCATGAATACTTTTCCTTCTGATACAGTAGCACCATCCCTTACTCTGGGAAACTGTAGTGTTTGACTTTTTTTTAATAATTAATTAATAATAAATAATTAATAATAAGCAAACTCTATAATAGCAGACCCAGAAATCCTATCTTACCTTATATCCAGTACTTTGTGCTGTATATATTAACAAGTGATACAAGCTTTATGAACATTTTAATTGTGCTGACAGCTCAGAGAACTGGTCCTTTGAATGTTGAGCAGTGTGTTTTAGTAAAACCAAGCATGTTTAACTTGACCATCCCGTACTGACATTTTCCAGATACAAAAGGTAATGAAGATTGCTTTGGAATAAAGAATGCAGAAGTATTCAATGGATGTAACTTGAAAACAGAAAAAATGTAATTACTTGCCTATATTACTAACTGAGATTATTTGCTCAGTCAAGGATAATACGCTATTCATTGTTTCACTTGCTATTTTTCTATATCCTTCACCCTGTAATTTAAAGGGAGTATTACAACATCTAATTTTCACAGTCATTTTTGGAGCAAGAGTCTTATTGCTCAACACTTCCTGTTGTTAGTGCGGAAACTAGCTCTTGGCTCTAAGTATAGTACAAGCACAAGAGCCTTCCTGTTTTCTGTGCTAACCCATTGACTAGGGACAATATCCTCATTCCCAAGAACTGTGTAAAAAACTCAGTATCTAAAGAGGAAGTAGCAAACATCTTATTGGAGCATGTGTTCATATTACATAAGAATCTTTATATCCTGACAGCTCTGTATCCTGACTAGTAAAGCTGTTCCATTTTTCTTGCAGTTTATTTATAAACATTTACTATTGGGAGATTAGAGAAATATACTGAGGACATAGATGAGAAAATTGTGCTTGACACAGACAATTATTTCTGAGGTACTGGGATAGCTGTATTAAAAAGTAGGAAGAATGCATATACTTCTAAGAATGATTGACTGGTGAGCTATAGCTACACTCAAATAATTCATAATTCCTTCCCCTGTTTTGCCAACTCAGACTCAAGACACTATAGGAAGAATTTTCCTAATAGCTCACTAAGGCTTATTTGGCTCACATAACAAAATGTGATATGGTAGTATTTTCAGTTGTCAGCTTTCTTAAAAAATATAATTAAAAAAATCACATTTGAATTTTGCATATTTTGGTTAGAATGTATGACCTTGCTGAAATGAATAGATTATCTCAATACAAAGAAAAGTATCTCAAAATAATTGAGGTTGCATGGATAGACTAAACCTGGCCTTTCCTAAATTCTGCAGTGTTCAACTACATTATCTGAAAGGTCTAATATTTACACACAAGTTTTGAGACAGCTCCTGGGATCTTATGTATCAGCACTGGGAAATGAAATCTAAATATCCATTCCTGAAGAAGTGCTTGAATTACCCAGCTGCCTACCTCATCAGTAAGGGGTTTTTTTTCTCCATAGGGAAAAGTGAGACATAGTGGGTCTTATGGACTCTGGTTGGAGCTTGTCTAGTGTGAAGGAAGGATGTCCGGGGGCATGTAGGGATTTTTCCAGAGAGAGGAAAAATAAAAAAGGAAAGAAAAAAAAGGAAAAAAAGTAATGACTTGGATCAAATGCCACGCTAAAAAAGTAAAAGAGGTTGTTAAGAAATCCAGGGTTTTCCACCCCCACAGGAAGACTGTCTGCTTTCATGGGTCCCATTCAGGCTGGCTGTTGCATGCTCAGAAGTTAAGCTGGTAGGCCGCCAAAATGTTGCTCATTATGCAAATACAACTATGTAAATACAGATTTTCAGAGGGAGAATAGGATTTTTGAAAGAAAATGGCTATTCTTACCTCTCAGACAAACCTGAGCATCACTCTGTGGGAAAAAAAATAAAAGTAGGCATACCTCTGAATATGGGTTTTCTAATCTACCAGATTCTAAAGCTTCCTTATTCTTGGAGTGATAAGGTTTCTCAAAGTTTACTGGCATCTGGTACACAGGACTGTGTTAGGAAGACTAAATCATTATTAGGTTTTTGTATTTATAATACAAGAGGCTGTATTCAAAGGGGGCGAATCAGGAAGAACTGTGGACAGTTTAGCAGCATTGCCAACTGTTGTGATAAAATTTGTGTGATACATGTTGTTTTTCTTAAAGCCTCATTGCTTGAACTCATCCTATTATGTGAGAATGTCAGCTTTTGTTTAAAAACAAGTCCATGTCTTGTTCTTGTGGCTAAAGAGATTAAGTGAAAAATATGATGTTCAAAAGGTCAACAGCAAAAAAAAAAGAAAGAGAAGGCAAATAAAAGGCAAACATTTTGTATTCATTGAAACCCCATGATTATGAGGGAAGAGGCTGACTCACTATTTTTCAGTGCTTGGAGTTGACCATCCTGTTCTGACACAACGCATTACATGTATTCAAATCTGGCATAAAGGGTAGAAAGTTCAGACACTTGGCCTTTTGCTGGAAAACACTAGTACTGGTCAGAAAATTGCTCTTAATTTCTGTCCCTATTACTAAACTTTTTGGTGACATTTTTCATCTTTTGTCCAGCTCTACTGACATTTGATTGGAAATCCTAATTTAAGACATGATTTAGTTTACCCTTATAGAAAGGGTTAAGATGACTTTTTAAGAACTTGTGGCTGAGAGTCATTCCTAAACCAACGGCAAGCAAAAAAGCTTGTGAATGGCTTGCATACAAGCTTGTGCAGGTGATACTCTAATGAAAATGTTCCAAAGGAAAGGAACGGTAAAAGCTTCCTGTACCTAATGCAATTCAAAACACTCACAAGTGTGTTTCTTAGTCATATTTGAAGAGGCTGTTTTCAGGAAAGCACTGGTCCAAAAAATTATGCTGTGTGCTGTAAGGTGAGGTCCGTGAGAGCTTTGCCATTTGTCTTGGAGGAAAGACCACTGTGCTTTCTCCGCTTAAGCCCGAGGAGAAGCTTTCCTCATTGCAGTTAAGCAGCATGAAGCAGGTGTTGTTTTTTCCTCTTTGCACAATAGAAAGAGCACACATGAGCCAATGGGTTCAGAAGCTGGATGCTCAGTAATCTACATTTGTTAAGACGACATAAATGCTCCTGTTTTTTTTTTTTTTTTTAAGCTGTAGCAGCTTCCAAAAAAATCAAACACCACCTGCCTATATCAGAAATTACTGAAAGGACTATAGGATTATACACTTGCACCAATCTAAAAGATTCAAGATGTGGAAGAGGGATTGAGAACAAGCGGGTGTTCATTTCATACCAGCTCTTATAATCCATCCATTATCCAGTTGAGAAACTGTAGTAAAATATGTACTTTATATATTGCCATTGGGTATCTGCCAGTTAGCATGGACCGTCTGACTAATAGTTCTAAGAATCACATGAAAGAAATTGGTAGGGGCCAAAATGTTGAAACTTTAATAATACCTTGAGATCAGAACTGCATCTGGCCTAACATCATGTACTGTATGATTTGAAAATTCATCACGTTGGGGGCAGGAAGAAGATAGTAAAGTAAGTTTAATGACCAAATGAATATTAATTTTCTCCAATGCACCAGACAAACTTGGGGACATTCTGCTCCCAACCTTAGGCAGCTATTTCACTTTCCAGCAACATCCTGCCACAGCCATATGGCTGGATTTTCAGAAGTGATTTGAAGTAGGCACCTGAACCCTCAGATGGTATTTCAGAAGCCTGAGTTAAGCTTCTCTACAATATGGCATCAGTAGCATTAGACATCTTAGAGCTGGGTCCAAAAATTACTAAGAGGTTGCCAAGAGGAATCAGCACTTTGAGCCGCTGGTGGCTGGCCAGTAAGAAATGCTGAAGATAGAGCTGGAGAGGCACCTCAGGATCCACAGCCCGGAATGGGCAAGACCTCAGTTTTGTGGTTTTCAGTACTCACCTGGGAAGAGGGAATCTCAAATTGCACTCCCTGCTCCAAGGACTGCTCAGGCATTTTATTCAATGTCTTTTTTATTTAAAGTACATAGAGAGTTGTTGTAGACACTTCAAATCACCAGACACTTCACTCACTGACCTGGGTCACCTGAACTTTTTTTTTTTTTTCAAAGTGAAAAAAGCTTCTAAAGGGAAGAATGAAGAATACCCCATTTACTTTACTTCCTCCCTTGGCCCCACAGGAACAGAAACAGTGATAGAGTGACCATGGTGCAAATCTTGTATGCTGCTGTTGATATGGTTTTCAGGTAGTTCCAGTGTTGCAAAGGATGTGGTTTCTGCTGTGATCCCTAGCTCCTTGGAGCTACTGTGTTCTTTCCTGGAGTGACCATCTGTTTTTCATATTGGATAGGGAGATCTGATTTAGGGAAAGAGTGATAAGGGGGCAACTAGGAGAAAGGGAAGAAGGTCAGTGATGACTTCAAATCTTCCCTCTGTTTCTACCAGTCCTTTGTAGAAGTCGGCATCCTTCATTTAGCATAACTTATATATGACTCCTTTAACTTCCTGGTCTCCATTCTCTGTGAACTTTTCCCTACTTGCTCTCCTATCTCTTTAAAAACACAGTTTGTAAGACAAAAACACCCACAAGCATAGCTGCAGGGCAGACAGTACCAAAGTCCATTTTAAATCCCCTTTCCAGAGGGATGAACCTCCTGTTGGCCTTTCGCACCAGGAACCAACCAGGAGGATAACAGGTTCAGCTGTGCTTGGGGTCCATGAGCATATTCTTTGAAAATGTGTTAGCAGTGACAGTGATTACAAGGAAACTCCAACACAGCCTTTTGAAGCTAGCATGCCCTCTCAAAGGGAAAGCTAGAGATACCCAGCAGTTACGCTGTCCTGCTCTCCCCATCAGCCTCTCAGCTGGCAGTTGGGGGAAAATTCTGTAATTTTCCTCCATTACAATGAATTGCTCACTTTTAGTTTTTGCTTCTAGTACCTTTCACTCACCGATTCTTGAGCTGAAATGTGTGGAATGCAGAAGCTGAAAGGGAATGCTCAAGCTCAAAGGAGGAACTGTTTTCCTTGGATTTATAATATTTATAGGAAATTAAAGTTTCCTAGTGAAGTAGTGACAAGATGTCAGTAAATATAAGGCCTAAGCTACCTGACAACAGCCTTTGAAGGCAAATATTTTCTGTATATGCAAACCAACAACGGCATAAATTATAAAGATTTCATCTGAATAAGTGTACATTCCTTACTATTTTTAATAAATAATCTCCTGTATTTTGTTATAGAAAATTTAAGCGTATATCAGAGTTGCTGGAAATCTGACTTAGGAGCCTTTGGTGCAATTTTTCCAGCATGCCACATCTTGAGCACCAGCATTTTTCAGCATTATCAGTGATTTGACAAGAACAGTTCACTAAACTCTAGCAGAGACTGAAGTTGATTAATAACAGCAGATAAAAATTCAATAGCCTTTTTTCAGTTTGGTGGAAAAACACAGCCCCCTCACCAGTGGAATATAGTGGAAGATAGATTCAAAAGGTCATTTTTTTCTAGCATCCAGGGGAAAGAGATACTTTATAATCTGCCTTGCTGAAGCCTTATAGGTGAACCACCTAGTTTGGCACAATTGGCAGTCATCACTGAGGCTAAGCCAAGACTGGAATAGCAAAGCTGTTGCGTAGGAAGTGCACTGGCAGATGATGTGTGGAGAAACTAGGATAATGGGAGGCTATGTTATACCCAACTTTAACTAATATGCTGTCTTTTGCTACAAGGTTCAAGCTGTACTTATTTTCTAAAAATCACTTTATTTAAACAGGAGTACAACACTTAAATCAACAGAAAGTTTCAATACATAAGGCTGACCAAGAAGTATTTTTGATTTAATATCTTTGAAAAAAAATTAAATAAGGAAATATTTTTAGATGTGCTTGCTGGGCTTTAAATATTTTACCTGAAGCAAACAGTATGGATTATTCATTAAACAAATTGCAAAATGTTTTTCCTTGCCTAGCTAAACATTAAGGTTCTCATGTAATTTTTACCTGGTCCTCATATAGGCATCCTTGCTTTTATCTTTGAACAGGGAATAGGCACAGCTTCTATTTCGTCTTAAAAACCATATCCCCATAGAAAACCTTCCAGAACATTTAGTAAATGTGTACTGTATAGTTAATCTGAATAATTAGAACCTGATTGGGACTCGTCTATGGCTCTGGACAGAAAAGCTCTGTTATGTTCTTGGAGTTTCAATATTTGTTCTCATACATCTGACCTAGCTACAGCTCTTTGTGCTGAATTCCAGTCGGCTGTGTCAGCCAGAGGGGAATGTGCTTGCCTCTCCAGGGCAACAGGATGGCGAGGAGGAGAAATAAAATTGGGGTTAGGAGATGGGGGAACTGTGAGTGCAGCAGAGGCTTCTGCTTGTATTAACCAGCTTGAGCTAAAAATTTCACTTAGGCTTAGACCTTTTTCACAACCAAGGGAATATCTATGTGCTCAGCGTGCAGATCATCGTGTGCAAAATTAGGCATTTGTGTATTTATGGTCAGCGTGGGTTAAACCACACATAGATGCAAGTGAGGCATCCTCTAGTCACTCTCCTGTGGCAGGCAGTTCCTGAGGGTCCCCTCTGCTACCATCTATTCTAGCTTTCCTTTTAGGCTTCAGTTTAGTGGAGTTAGAGGGCAAAAAAGACCCTAAGTATTGCCAGAGGTGCACAAAGAACAACAGATGGCAATAAGCAACCTCTCCAGGTAACGTGGACTACAGGAGATTGCCATGCCAATACAGGTGGTTCCTGACAGTGCCCTTAGGGATGCTCGCTTCCCTTCACCAGCTCCTACAGCTCTTCCCATGGCCCCCTATTTCCTGAGGCAATACGTTTTGGAGATACGTAAGCTGGTCCAAGGTGGGCAGACAAAGGAGAAGTCCTGAGAGGCATGGTATGGGATCTCTTTGGGAACACAGAGTTGAAATAAGTTCCGCCATTTTATACACACTGAAGATTTGCTCCATAAATTTGGAAGATTTGCTAGAGGTTTGCCAATTTCTGCAACTTGAACATCTGATTTTGAGAAAACACCATTGAATGATGGGGGCAGAAAGAGGAAAGGAAGCGAAAGATCTTTTTTTTTTCTTCTTTTAAATGAAACCTCATTATTTAAAGGAGCAACATCTCCAGCTGACTTTATATCACTCTGAACTCTGTCATGCTCCCAGAGAAAGAAAAAAGTCGTGGTTCAGAGGGAGGTCAGGATGGCAGAGCTGCAGTCTGAGTGCTGCCACGCGCGGGAGCATCAGCGCACACGGCTCCGACAACTTGCAGTGGGCGGCTTGGATTCCAGCGCCTGGTGTCAGCTACTGCAGCGCTCTTTGCAGCAGCTTTTGGGCTGGAGCTTTCATTAGAAAGAAACAGCAGCAGCAGCATTTGCACAAACTTTTCCATCGGAGCTTAAAGTGAATTTTTCCCTCTGCAAATAATAATTATTGGTGGCTGACATTTTGCACTTAAAAAAAATGGGAAGTATTAGTATTGCAACAACTGTGTGGTGTTATTTGCAAGAAAAGGCATGAGCTCCCAGTCCTGGTGTCTGAGCACGTTGTATATGATGAACTACATTAACTCTGGGCCAAATTCTGTGCTCAACAGTTCTGCTGGCGCTTCCTAAGGCAGCAGTTCCAGTGACAGAAATGCTGAGACTGCACAATTTAGTGAAGGTACTGAGTATCACATGGGTGGACATTAGAGGCCACATTTGTCATGGTTTCTGCATGATATGTGATTGATGTTCATTTCTGGTCAATTTATAGTGTGTTTGGGGGGGGGGGCACTTTAAGAACAAATTTATCATAACTCTAAACCACTGCCCAGTGGCAACGGCCTGAGAAATTAGGTTTTCAGATTTAGCACTTCTCTGACTTAAACTAAACAAAAGCTTGTTGATCAATTTCTCTCTTGTTCAGCAAGTTATTAAGAGCTGAGAAGCAAAAACTTCCTCTTTTGTTTCCTTGGTGCTGCTGAATATTTGCAAATGTCTTTCCTTCCCTGCTATGAATTTTTACTGAGTGGCCTACAGCAAAAAGCCAGCCTTAGAGCAACTGAAAACAAAACAAAACAAAACCCCATTTTTTTTCTGAGATTTTTCTGTAACTCTGACTAATATACTTTGCCCATACTGGCTAGCTAATTATGGAAACTTCCCTCTGATTAGTCCTCTCTCCTCACCTTTACCTTGCTTAAATTTCTACTTATCTCCTGAACTCCCTGTTCTCTACCTTGTATCTTTAATGTTCTTTTGCTTTTAATTCTGTTAAAGTTTTCACATTATTCACTTATTTTTACTATTACAACCTTCCCTCTTATTTTATACCTGTACTGTGTATCTAGGCTATAAACTCTAGTCTGGGACTTGATTGTACTCTAAATGATACAAACAGGATAGAGGTGGATGCTTAGGCATTCAAAAAAGACATGCAAATTTTTAAATGCTAAATCTGCCATTTGATGAACTTTTTTCTTTTTTTCGTGTGTATCCAGAAATAATATGTTCAGCAGGTAAGTTATCTGCAGCATATACACTACATCTTTTTAACTTTTTGCAAAGTTCTTACTTTAAATTCAAAACTTTCAGCCTATTTGTTGCTTTTAGAGAATATCTACTCTTGCCAGTTGTTCCCTTTGCCTTCCTTCAGACACCTATAGACCATTACAAACTCACTTTGCAGGCCATAGCAAAGCTGCTTTCGATTTCAGTGAGTCCAGCTTTCACATTTTCTGTCTATAGATTTCTCAAACGAATGCTACAATTTAAGATATGTTGTCTCCGACATAAATACTGTGCCTACAAGAGCTATTGTCCTACTTTTGTTATACACAGGTTTTTATTTAACACATTTTAGGTGGTTAAAACAAACCACCTAAATTTTTTAAAATACTAATGTACATGAGTTTAAAAAAAAAAAAAAAAATGCACAAACCTATAAGACAGTGCAAGGCTCCAGTTCTATTGCACAGTAAGGAATAAGATCAGCAAAGTCACAGCACAAACATATGGAGCTTGCCCCCCTTTTAAAAGACAGGATTATTTTAGCATTTTACTTAGACTGGAAAGAAGGAATGCTCCGAAAGCCAGCAATAAAACTGGTTGCAATTTTTCTTCACTACTTTTTATCAGACAAGCCATTTTGATAGTATTTTTGAAGGAATTTGCCCATATTTTGATGAAACTACATGTATGCATTTAATTCGTAATATTTTGGAAAATATTAATTCACTTTTTACAAGATATTTTATTGCAAAACAAAATGGGGAAATGGTCAAATTTGAACTCAGTTTTCAGGTGTTGGCATTTCAGGAAATAGAAAGTGCAATTTTGATCAATTCTATAAAACAGACACATAATTACTTCTGTTTGGTCCACCCTTTAAGTAGGAGGGGCAGTTATCTTGAAAACTCTCCTAAAAGACAATGGTGGAGATTTAGCCTTGATATTGCCAACTGGACAAACAAGTTTTAATTGAGATGCACCTTCAGACCTGAGTTAATTAATAACTGAGTAATGATTAGCAGGAAATGTACTTTTAGAGGGGCGGGTGGTCACATAGGAAGTGTGACAGAAAAAAAAAATGGGTCAAAGACAGCTCTAGAATTTGTTCTAAATTTTCCTCTTGGTTAGGGTATAACCGGTACTTCACTGAAGCTGTTCATTACAAAAGGATAACTAAAGGATAACTAAATATCTTGCATTATATACCAATGTGGCTCAGTCTTCAGCCTTTCTGAGGGATCAAAGAGATTTACTTTTTTTGCCAAATTCCTTAACTCTCTCTTTTTGTTGCTGTAATTCCACAGATTCCAGTGCTGAAGTATCTGCTTTGTAATTAAAAAAAAAAAAAATCGGGCTTCCCGGGTACTTACAAGTACAACTTCTGGCCACAATACTGCACTTAAAAATCACCCTGAATATTGGCCTACATGCACAGAAGACAGTGGAACCACTGTACTTTAAAGCCTGTGCTGACATTCAGTTCTCCTGTGTGACCTTTTCTAGGTCTCTTATAAGGCTTCATCACCATAACCTGATCCTCTGCTCAACCCCATGTTATTTTAGTTAACAAAAACTTTGCATTCCTTTAGAGCCTTTTTTCAGATGAAGCCTACCTTAGAAGGTTTAATGATTTGGGAAGCAAGAGCAATTCCTTTTAGTGGAGATCAAGTCCACTGAACCCCTGTCAAACACGTAATTCAAAGGCTCTGTGGACATCAAAATCTCTTTCCTACCTTACTGGTACAGTAACAACAGGTTGTTTCCATGGACTGTGCTTTATGTGCTAGTGAAAAGTTGGACTAAATTAATATCTTCTTTTCTTTATCTCTGAATTGATTTGTTTTCATAGCCTTGAATTGATTTGCATTATTATATGGACTATAATTACTTTGATTTCCTGGGAGGTTTTTAGGCTATCCTTATCACAACAATCAGAAAAACCTCATCCTATCCTTTTGTCTTTATCTAGGCTCCAGTTCCTTTGTCCTGAGACACCATCCGGCATTACTTACCTTTTATTTCTGGCAACTCCCTTCCACTTCTCAGCTCACACTTGTAATTGAGCTGGTGACCTACTTTGGGCTTCCCAGGGTTTCCTTTTTCTTTTTCTGTTTCTTTTTCTTTTCCCCTTTTGGGTCTTGTCAATGTAGACTTTCATTGCAGAAGGTATAATTCGCTTCTGATTTTTCCTACACCTATTTATTGTCCTTGGGGCCACATGCCTTCATGCTTTGTTATTGTACAACAAATTTTCATGCAACTCATCTGTGGCTTTATTTGCTTTGTCTTTCCTAAGGTTCCTTCCCTTTGGGCTAAGCTTCCTGTTAGAGCAGCTAGTATACACTCTGCCGATTTCTTTTTCTTCACATCTTTTAAAAATCAAAACCGCTGGCAGTTTCGTATTTATGGTAACCTGCAGGTGGTACAGGATATTACTCAATCACTGAACTCATAATGAATGATTTTTTTTTTTTTTCAAAAGGATGAAAAGCTCAATTTCTCCTCATTGCTTAGTGCTACTCTCCCAGAAATATCCAGTGTGCATATCTTAACCAACTTCTATGCAAGAGTTTCTTGATTGTAGTCATTCACAGTAGCACACGAGCATGCTATATGTATTTTTTTCCCTTTAGGTACTTTACTCATGAATACCTAATGTAGTCGACAATCACAAAAACCTAAAGGCTTGAACAAAGTGACTTCTGGAACAAAGTGGCTTCTGCGCTGACACTCTTAAGAAGTTCTGACAATCTATATCTCTCTTAGATAAGCATCTACACTTATGCCAGTTTTTAAGGTTTTACAATATTTCTATTCTGTACTGGAATGAAAATAACATGTTTGAAAACTGTGGAAAATCAAATTGTCAAATGTTCTAAATGAAAGTTATAATTTGTAATTCAGAATCCATAAAAGATGTATAGGAGGATTAAAAGAACAGAGGGAGAATCTATTTCGTAAAAAAAAAAAAAAAAAAAAAAGTCAGTCTTTTAAAATATATAATGATATCTTTTGCATTTGGCTACATTTCATTCTATCTAAAGTAATATAACAAGATTTTATATTAGGATGTGATTTTTATTACTGCGTTCATCTTCAAAAGATTGTTTTCCATTGTCATTTTGCAATTATACCTTTACCAGGAAGAAAAGAAAATACAGGATGTTAAAGTTTGTAATTTCTGATGAAAATTGCTTGGATTGACAGTTTTCAGTTGCAGTGCATAAATTCCTGATTATTACAGAATATTCAGAAAACACGGATCTGTGAATTAAACAAATGTGCAGTTCATGGGCACTATACTACCAAACATGTTAAAACTGATATTTCCAAAGGAGTCTTAGGTCTACTTGAAATCTTTCAGTGTCAGCATATCCAAAAAAGACAAAAGCTATTGGCTTATATTCCAGAGAAAATGCTTTCTGAGATTTCCCTAAGACACTGTCATCCAAAATACTGATCTTGTTTTTTAAATTCTTGCCTTTAATTTTCTATCTGCTCTCAAATTGAAGTACAAATAAAGTAATTTTAATATCTACCTTTTAGAGATTTAGATATGACCAAAGTCATTAACTTGTACAATTCTGAAAGCTATGCTCAGAATTGAAGGCAATCACTATATTACAGGTGGAGCAGCTTTTAAAAAATGTGGATTTAGGGGAACTACAGTGTTGTCCATGGAAAATAGATCAGCTTGTCCTGATGCAGAAGAGATATGACTTGCCATTACCATGTTGTTTGCAAGATTTTGTTCATTATTTTAAAAGGATGGTGTGTCAATTTATCTGATTTTATAAGTATCTGACATCAAGTATAACTGTTTATGTAACCTAAATGAATGTTTCTAGCTTTTTTTTATGTTTCTAAAAAAAGGACAGTTTACTGCAATAGTATGCAAGATGGTCATAGTATGATGATATAATATTATTATTAGCAGAAATTCACACTGCTTACTACACATTTTCTGAAAACATTCTTTGTTAATATCTATTTTTACTCTAGGATTTCATCTTAAAAAGTATGGCTTTATATATTCCCTTGGTACAACCTGAATGGTTTGTCAGTGAACCATGCGGGAACAATATTTAATTTTTCCACTCTAGTATTATTTTAGTAAGGTAAATTTTATATGTGCACTTCTGTACTGTCCCAGAATGGTTGAGGTTGGAAGGAACCTCTGGAGATAATTTAGACCGAATGCAACTGTTTTATTCCCAAATGGAAAAGTGTTTCTGCTATGTCAGAGACATTCTGTTGGAAGACACAAACCTCACAGGATTCACCTTCTAGTTCTGCAAGGTGGAGGCCTAGTCTGCCTTTTAATCTCTCCTGAAGTCGAGATGTATTTATAATACTTTAAGTTAAAAATCTAAAATAAATGAGGAATATCAATATCAAAGTATATATTTGTGTGAAAAAGTTATAAAAGCTTTTTTAATATCAGCACTACACATTATGGGTTTTTTTTTCCAGTGTCAACCAAGAGTGTTAGGAAAAATATCATAACAATTGCTAGCTCTCTGTAGAAAGAATTATTTCTCATTTTTTGCTACAGCTTTTAAAGGTAAAAAGAAATGAACTACCAGCCTGTGTTTCATTGTTATAATTACCAGTGTGAAACTCAGAAGAGTAGGAAATGTATTCCATTTTTATCATATTGAGTAGCAGTAGTATCATGTAATATTTACCCAGTGTTTTTCTAAGTCATTAGGAATATATTTCCCATAAAAATTACATATAATCCTTGTTGTTGCTTAAGATATATTCAGTCATTCAAGTTACTCTCAAAGGATTAAATCTAGGAAATTCAGACTTAAGCATATATGAAGTCCCAGTATACTGACACCTGGAAACCGTATTCTGCCCTGGGTTAACACAAAAGAACAAAATAAACAGATGATAATGAAGGCATTTTCTTACTTATGGACCTAATATGAGTGGTTTCTATTTTTTTTAATATTATAATATTTATTTTCCTCCTCTCCTTATTTCTAAAATGAGAATTTTATGTAGAACCTTGCTTTCATAAACTTATACCTATAAAACAGTATTTCATGTGTCTCTTACACATTTTTCTTCAATGCAGAGCAGCTCTGTTAACTAATTATTCAGCTTAGACATTTTTCTTTTTTATTCTTTTGTTACATCTGCTATTTGTTCTACTTATATACAATCAATTGCCTTTTTTTTTTCCCAAAAAAAAATCTAACTCTAAGACTTGACTTACCTAAATGGAATGAACCAAATTTTGAGCAAATAGTGGCTTTTAAAATGGCACAGGTACTGTTACTACCAAGAGAGGTCTGTGATTCCAAGACTTAGATCATCCCTTTTGGAGGAGAAATCTTTGTGACATTTCTGACGATATTTTCAACATCTCCTTAAAAAAAAAAGAAAAGAAAAATGAGAATGGAAAAGATTACTAACTTTCGCAAGCTTTAACTACAGTTAAATACTCAGTATTTCACTGAATGTACCTTGCACTGGCAGTTTGAAGAACTCATCATTAAGATTAGCTAAAGACAAAAAAGCACATCTCATGCAGGGCAGTAAATTGAGTTATAATTGAGATATTATTTCAGAAATTTGTGGCTCTTTTTTTTTTCCCCCTAATACTTTAATAGCCAGGAACAATAGTCAGTATTTTGGGGAAATATGTCATATCAAACCAAAGAACCAACGTGAACAACTGAGCCCTGCTGCTTACTCAGTTAATAATGACCGTATTAGTTTCTGTAAGCAGTCATTTGAATTCATGCTCATTCTGTAGGTGTTATTGCTTTCCTGGAGGCAAAAGGGCATAACGTCTATCTGGGGAGGAATGTGAGACAGGGCGAGCATGTGGAACATGAGCAAATTATTATTGCACCAAGAACTTGAACTAGTTTTCACTTAAACTGCGGCATCAAAGACGAACTACATGCCTGTTTCAGTTCCAAGGCTCTGCACAATTGTGTCTTTTGTTTACCGTTCTGCTCTCGTTTTCCACAATGTGCCAACACTTTTCCTACCTGAGGCAGAAGCCTTTTTTTTTTTCACCTTTTGCACACACTTCAAACTTTCCATCTTGATCCATGCTCCAAACTGGGAAAAGAAAAAAAAGAAAAGCAGCTCTCAAATAATCTTCCGTCAGCCCCTTCCTCCTACTCACTTGAAAGCTCCCCAAGGCCCACCTGCTTGGTGGAGCATTCCAGCTTTCAAGGTCCACACCCTGGCTGTGCATCTGCTCCGCTTGGCATCGCCGGCATTGTGCTGACTTGCAGGCTCGGCTCCTCGTGGTAGCAATTCTCTTATCTGTTTGGCAGAGACTCCCAGAGCTCTTTATGATGGCAAACCAATAAGTTATTAATGTAAGGAGAATGAGAGTGAAAATAACTCCTTTGATGGGCTTTGATGTTTTCTGGGGGAGCAGGAGAATGTCACACCTTTTGAATGCCACTTGGCTGCAGGTAAAGAATGTTACAGCTTGTGGGACTGCCAATTCAAGCCCTTTATGACCCCTCTTACTTGCCTTGGCATGAAAGTGCGTAGTGGAAGTTGTATATTTTTTTTTTTTTGCAAAATGGAGATATTACTTCAGCGTGCAGGCCTGAATCTGGAGATGCCATTAAATGGGTACCTGAGGTTTTCACATTCGAGAAAAAATATCAAAACAGGCCATCTAACTTCAGTCTCAGTTTTCACAGTAATCTAACACTTCTGTAGTGTTTTGTGACATATTTTGTAGGGCAAAGGCCACAAAGGTTTTCTAAGCAGACTTTCAAATCTAAACAAATTAGCAGCAGCTGGTGAGGAAGGCAAGGCATAACATTAATGATATGTGGATCCGTGTGTCTAAGCATGCATATTAGGACATATTAGGACAGTTTGGGGTTTTTTGTTTGCTTGAAAATATCTCACCATTCTTTGCAGTTGTATATTTGCATGGTATTTGCAGAGATAACAACTACATTGGACCGATGTCTAATTACCAATTTTACATAGAGTAAGGTGCTATGCTTGCTTAAAGTACTTGTATCCTGGTTATGTTGTGAAGTTTGAAGGGAAATACACTTTCAATTAAGGCACTGGAAGATACCTGTGAATGGATGGGAATGCAGAAGACCCTGTGATATCTGAATGTTTAAAGTGACAGAAAAGAAGATTGAAGATTGTTCAATAAATTTATCTCTTCTTTTCTTTTCTTTTCTTTTCTTTTCTTTTCTTTTCTTTTCTTTTCTTTTCTTTTCTTTTCTTTTCTTTTCTTTTCTTTTCTTTTCTTTTCTTNCTTTTCTTTTCTTTTCTTTTCTTTTCTTTTCTTTTCTTTTCTTTTCTTTTCTTTTCTTTTCTTTTCTTTTCTTTTCTTTTCTTTTCTTTTCTTGTAGTTTATACTATCTCATAATTCATGTGCCCACAGACTCAATTATAAAGTTCAAGGTTAAGCAAGTTCAGAGTTTGGATAGATAATATAAATTTACTGCACTATACAGAAAATATATTATTTTCAGTATAATGATGTAAGTATGGGTTTATATGTGTGTATATATATATATTTAATTGGATATTTCAAATGCACATTTTGAAGAAAATATAATAGCCACAGACTAATTTTACCAAAGACTCAAAATTCCCATAGCTCCATGTTTTAATTTCATTTTTGAATTGAATTAACCACATATGACATATTAGGAGTCTGATAGTCCTCAGAGTAATTTATAACATAAACCATCACCAAAAAGAAAGGAAAAAAAAAGAAAAAGCTATGCTAATATGTTAATAGCTGACCTGCTATACATAACTCTCCATAAACATATATAAATTAACTGAAAATAGGATAAAACATAATTACTATAGGTCAACTTGGTATCATTATCAGGTCTTTCTTTGGAGAAAAAAGCTGCTTTGTTATATAGAAAAAAAAATCAGCAATTAGGATCCACAAACCAGCTTCTGATAAACTTAATCAAAGGCAGCAGTTCCCTAGCCCACCAACCTTTATGCCCATCCAGATAATGATTTCCTACATCCCAAGAAGCCCTAAAGTGAAATCACTGCAGCTGCCTCCACATAACTGTGTTTGTTTGTTTATTTGTTGATAAAACCCTATCTGGCCAAGAGAAGTGCTATTTTTTTTCATACAAGTCAAAATTACTAAAAGCTTTTAGGAGTGCCTTAGTCAGTTGGTAGGACCCCTGGGAAACTGGGGATGAATGTGTCAGAAAAACTCGCTCCTGGTCTACCCGAAGGGCTTGGAGAGCCTCCTCCTGCCATGTGTCTTCTGGGCTCCCTCCTGCTCAAACCCTTTGCTGCTGTCACCTGTATTTAAGCGTCCTGTGCTTAAGTGCAGGGAGAAGGAGAGAGGCAAAATGCTGTAGGAAGGGAGACTACTGAGGAAAAAGCCTCCTGACAGGAAACAGGAGCCGTAGGTGCAAAACAGCCCCTAAAGTCTTTGGGCATAAGCTATGTGGGTATCACTGCTTTTCGTAGGTTACAAACTTTTTAGGCTTTCTTTCACCTAGGCTCTTTTTTTTTTTTTTTTYYYCYTWWTTT
>PTEX01000196.1:753788-790867 GCA_003342815.1 Eudromia elegans
AAGAATACTGATATATATCAGTATTACCATGAACTTTGAAGTTTCAAGTGCCTCTTTGTTAAGAAGAAACTGAAACTCTTTGCTTTGTTTTCTCCAGTCCTGAAAAACTAACTATTTATACAGTAAGTGAGTGCCACCAGTAGAAGTCTGGCTAGCAAATGCTTTAGAGATACTGCAGATCCTTCAGCTGACCGCAGAGTATCTTCAAGATCTCTCTGCTAGTTCCAATTAGCATGTGAAGACATGCTTGCATGAGCTGCTTTGTGTGTTTCTGCTGTGAATGTGAACTCACAATCATTCTTTTTAAAAATGTCAGACCATTCAAACTATGTTATCTTTCTTTTCGGCTTGCAACATGAAGACAGCTGTGTTGTGTTCAGTTTCCTTTCCAAGGATTTCCAGATTTCCAAAGATGAACTGACAATGAAACTGTGACTCCATGATCTTTAATACTGGATCTGTGTATGTCCGCCTTTAGTGGCATTGCAAGTTTGACCCAGATTGCATTTTGAACCCCACCAAGGAAGATATGCCTGATATACCAGTGTACTGTGTCCACCGAAGTAATTTTGTGTTTGTTTACAAACAGGTTAGCCTATGTGCAGATGTTAACCTTGTTGCCTTATTGGCAATTGGGGTGATTGCCACAGAAGATAGTGTTCTGATTTTTAAAGGTTACTGGGCATGACCATTATGGGGAATAAGGTTTAACAATAAGGATTGTCAGGAGAGAGAGGCAGCTGACTAGAGATGGTAGGATGTGTACACATACTTCTTGGGATGAAGAGTTAGACAACTGCAGATGACTGTCCTGCTTGGCAGGCTAATATTCCAGTGTATGTTGCCAAATTGATTCATCCCATTGCCAGTCAGTGAAATTTCCCCTCCAAACCAAGAGGATCTCAGCCAAACATGACTGAATACCTTTATTGCACATGATGTCTGTAGATGTGGAGATCTGTTATCCTCAGAAACATAAAGGGGGTGCTATTTCCCCACCTCATCCTCAGTTTTTTAATCTCTAATGCAACAGCTGATCTGTGCTCACCTGTTCCCTGGAAGTTGCCATGGAAATGGTCAAATCTCCTAGCATTTTCATTCAAATCCCTTTGGAGGGACAAAGACATTGTCTGTGTGAACATCTGCATTCTCAAAATTGTCATCATCTGGTTAAAGTAGGAGTTTGAGAGATACATCAGATCCCAGGGTATAGATGAATCTGTTCTTAAGATTATGAGATGGGTCAGATGTGTCAGTTTTTGTTTGAGAAACATGAATTGACAAATTGACGCCAGCTTCCTGCAATTGAAGATCCCTGATTCCCAGAAAACTACTTATCCCATACCCACTTTCTGATATCCGCTTGCTCACATGACTATTGTCCTCATGCTTTCTGCTTTCTCAGGAGAGCCGTGTAGTCTTCACAGAAAAGTGAAGCCCCAGATGCTATGCAGGAATCCACATGGTTTCTGTAAATATCCTCATTCAGGCTCCAGCCAGACTCCCACAGAGGTGAGGCCATTCCTGTTGTTCCTCTGCGCTGACCTCATATTTTTACCCTTTTCTGTGTACTCAGCAATGAGTGTAAGATTTGTCCTTAATTTTCACCGAGGACCCTAGCATATGCATCAAAAAGCACCATCCTTTCTCCAGAATCTGACTAGGATCAATGTCTCCACACAGAGCAGTTGAGATCATGAGCAACATGAAGAATATGGCAGCATAGGAATCATTTTGGGCCGGGCTTTGGCTCATCAGTAATGAAGTTTAACATGGATGAGTCAAGTCAAATTGCTAGATTGTGGGGTTATCTGCATACAGGGAAAGAAAGATCCCAGATCAGTAAGTGATCATATGAAAGAAAAAAAATAATGGCCCAAGGCTGAACATCAGAGAAGGCAGTGACATGTCTGGATAGTGACCTCACAGCAGTAAGAGAAGGGTAGAAAGAGGCTAGGCCATCTTGAAAATCTCAAGAATGTCTATTCATTGAGCAATACTAAGCCATGCCCACACAGCAACAAATTCCTTTCACCTCAGAGTAGCAGCTTCAAAAGTTTTGAATAACTTGAACCAGGAGAGCAACCTTATATTGGATTTTATGTTAGCATTACATGCAATAATAGCACACGAAGAAGATCTCTAGAAAATAACTCAGCGATAGTTTACCTAAGTTCCCATATTTAACAGTATTAAACTGTATTAAATCATTATTTGCTAAAATCACTGCACTTTCCTTTCAGCCACCCTAAGAAATACTTTCAGCAAATACTCAAAAGGAGTATAAAGATATTCTGTAGAATAGCCCAGGAATCTACCTCTAGAAAAATGATTTCTTGTCTACACAGACAAATTTGCCTTCCATCACTGTAGCAAGTGGAATGTTGACATCAAGGCTTCATTATTTAAAGCTTGAGAATATGGGGAACTGTCGGACAAACTAGGCCAGCCTCTTTGCTTTATCTAGACTTGATGATAAGCACTTGTCACTATTGGTTTCCAATGTGCTTTGCTTAGATGTTCAAACCAACTAGGGAGAATCATAATCCAGTATCTTGTTAAACTAAAATTGCTGCTATAAATATTGAGTTCACTTTGTTTTAGTTGAGAGCTGGTATCAGTGCAGCTGAGGTGTAGGAAGGGAACACACTAATGTGAGTAGCTCACCAGTGGCTTTCCTTGTTAGACCAGTCAAGAATGTCTACCATGATATGATGACCAGAGAATGAATTCCAAGCTTTGCTTGAGGATGGGTTTTCTGCTGAAACTATTTCACCCTCTGCATGGCTGAAGCGTGTGGGCTAAGCAGAAAGAAAGGTGGCTTTAAGCAACTTAAGTCCATTCCTCTGATACTTGGCCAGCTGGGGACTGTTTAGTCCTGTGTATAATTTAAAGAAGCCTAAGGCTGTGCTTTCTGCCCTGCGCTGACTTGTCCTCTTCAGAGAAGGTGGGGAGAGCAGGTGGTAGGGAGTGGGCACAGCCATACTTGGATTCTGCTCTGTCTGGAACACCTCAGCTGCCCCTGCAGGGCAGCTTTCTGCTTGCTTTTGTGCTGTTGAGGCAAATGTTGCAGTAAGTGTTGAGTTTGTCCTATCTGGAGCAGTCAGTTAACTTGAGAGATCTATTTATTTATTTTAGCATAAAACATTCTTGAAGGCTTCTGATCTAGATGGGTCATGAGTCAACAAATGCTTTATTCCAGTATCATACCATGTTGCTGCCCTAGGCTTGTTTCTGATCTTAGGCACTTTAAGTGCAGTTTCGATAGCTTTCAAAATCAGCAACTCAGACAAAAGAAGAAAACTAATGAAGGCGCAGCACACTCATCCAGCATAATTGTCTGACATCTGTAGCAGTTAATTGCTGGAGATGAGAAGCAAATAAATCTCTCTTTTATGACTATACAGAGATCAGCAGCATTACAAAGCAGGATCTGTTTCACGTAATGGTCAAGGAGCAGGCTCAAATTGATTTTCATTTGCATTGTAAATAATTTTGCAGTGCTTTACCATGGCCCTTGGAAGACAAGCAGATGGGCTCAGCCCAAGATGCTTTCAACTTCTCCTCCAACTATGTAGGTTAAAAGTGCAAAGAATGACTAACTCATCAAAAGGACTTTGCTTCAGTCTTTGACCTGAAACTCAACTCTGTTTGTTCAACCATAGTAACAAACAATGTTTATTTATAAAATAAATTCTGTTGAAGACGTTTAGCAACGTCTTAGTAAGTCAAGCAGAAAAAGCTTGCAATGTGTTAACAGGCCCTTGCAAGAAGGGTAGAGCAAAGACAGCTGATCTTTCCTCTATTATTTTTATAGCATCCATTGTATACAGAAGAGAACTGTGTGCATTTTCATTGGGCTGAATCTCATGTTGGTGTTGCAAGTCTGTCATGTTACCAATGCTGATATGGCCAACTCTCAGCCTTTGAAACAAATGGGAGTCCATTCATCTATGTCAGCAGCCTTGATGTTCAGGTCCTAAACTGCAGGAAAACCAGTCACCATATGTCTCATCTATTATTCTCTCTGTCTAAATATAAACCATGCTATTGCTCACAAGCTGTGTAATGTGCTCACTCAAATTGGGCAACCTTCCAATCTGATGTCATCACACGGGACATCCTGCCTGCCACAGTGGGTGCTTCACTGAGCCAGCTGGACCTGCCATTCCCCTGCATGTGTATCCTGCTGCAAACAGAATCCATATTTTGCGACCATCCTCAGGATCCCTTCTTATGGATTTTCATTCCTTTCTCTAAAGGAGAATGTTCTCATGGACTCTGGGGCATAGTGGAAACCACTGGAACTGCTTGGAGTAAAGGTCTGTTAGCTTCCTCAAGTCCAGATGTCAGGGGGAGTTCATTATGTACCTCCTGCAGCCTCATAGAAATTCCTATCAAGAAAGGAGGCTGGAGGGGGCCGAAGCAATTCCTCCAAAGACAATTCACAGACTGGCAGCCACAAGTGTTCACTAATTATAAATGAAGTCTACAAAATCATGTAGTTACCAAAAATAACTCATCTGGATGTCTTTCTGTTTGTGAATTTGTGGGGCATTGCAAGTGTCATGAATCTAATGTGAATGATAATGTGTGCATGATAACTTGACTCCAGGAGCTGGGATGCTAGAGAACAAAACTCTTCCAATTAGGATTATCATTTATTTGTGAAAATTGAAGGCCGTGGCCATAGCTAGCGCTCTATGCAGGCTCCCCTTGTTAGATAATCAACTCAAGCAGATGCTTAATAAAAGAAAGGAGTGGTCCACCATGCAACAACTTGATTTTGCTAATTGCAAGAACTGCAGTAGAAAGCTCTTAGGTAGATATTTGTTAATTAAATGCTTATATGAAGGACAGTAGGAGACATAGTTAAATCAGTGCTAAATAGCTCACTTTTTACAGTAGCTAGTTTTCAATTCAATGAGAAACATACAGATATGGTTCAAAAAAGCCATCTGTCGAAGCATCTTATGGAGATATTGTCTGACATGAGATACAACCTTATATATACAATATGTATATCTGGTTTTACATAAAATTACTGTTAATTTACATAACACTACTTTTCAAATGTAGTTGTCCTTTTTTTTTTTTCTTTTTTCTTTCTTTGTTTTTTTCTGGCAGTATTCTTAAAATCCATATCTTGAAATAAAACAACCAGCTATTCTTAGTTCCTCCTGAGTCTGATAACCAGTAAACCGAATATAAAGTTGAAATCCTTGATCCTACGTTTATTCTGTATTTATCATAGGTGTGTTTTACTCATTGGAACTTTCTTGTGCATTTTGTTAGCAGTGAAGGCTAGGTAGTTCATAGGAGGAGAAATTTTCCTACCATAACCCTTCAAATCAGTAAGATCTATAATATTGTTTCATTTGGGAAAATTCAATGAGAAAAACAGAGACTTTAGCAGCCTCTAGTGTTTCAAGTGCAGTGCTGTGATCTCAGTTTGCTCCACAGTCATAATGTGGCTGTAGTGAAACCCTTTAGGCAAACATAACGGCCATGAGAAAAGGGATGAAAGTGAGAATAGAATAGGAAAACTAGGGGGAAATAGCCTCACACTGTAGTACATTGTTTACATTAAAACAAAGGGAAAAAAATGGAAGCAACTAGACCAGGTATTATATTTTGAAATGCAAAATCAGTAAAATATCAATCAATAAAATCAATGAATTCTTCAAATCGCATGATGAAGGATGGGCATACATTGAAGGAAGAATATGTAAATATGCTAAAAGATAGATCATAAAAGCTCTCCTCATTGTAGGAAGGCAAAGGTGAAGAGGGAGAAAACTAGGATCAGGTGTGCAGTCTTTGATGATAAAGTTAGTGAGGTAGGAGGAAGGAAAAAAAAATCACGTTACCAGGACTTGGACATATTGCAAATAATGATTGAGAAAGAGATCTCCAAATGGTAGTCTGCTGTGTTATCAATATAGTATATTGGCTTATTTTAGCAGTGTATGCATTTCTAGTAATAAAAGGGCTCAGTATCAAGGCATCTGAGAACACTCTGATATATACTCTTATATACCTCTTATTTGTGCAGTTAGGAGTGTTCTCTCTGAGAATGCTTTCTATTCTACAAGCACTAATCCTTCACCATGTTGCCTTGTTGCTATCCCCTCTCATTTTCATAGGCACAATAAGGACTAGAAATGTTTTTCATGCAGAGTACAAGTCAGTTTTCCAAGTTTTTCATTCTCACTTTGCAGCCTGCCAGCACTTTTCTTCTTTTTTTTCCTGCTCCTTTCCTGTCATGCTTTATCTTTCTTTTTTTTTTTTTTCCACACGTCCTGCACATTAATCACTTTTCATTGTATGAAGAAGGTCTAACGGAGCACATGTGGGTCACTCAAGGTAAGCTGAGCCAGTCTTACCTGAACACTTTAAGTGTCTTGACACCCTTGTAAATTAAAAGCAGTATTCATTCTGTTACAGGCTGAAGGGTTATGGCTGACAATAATCACCATGCCGGATGTACACACCCATTCAATCAACTGCTCAGCTTCTTCACAAAAAATGCTAGGTATGGTAATTTACTGTTTAAATATTGGGAAATGAGCTGGTGGTTTTAGCAACTCCTAGTCATCGGGTCTGATATCACACACATGAACAAAATGTCACAATTACTTCTAACTGGCAACCTTGCTGACAATCTCAGCAAAAGCTATCGGTAACACGAGCAGAGAACTTGACTGTTCTCTTATCACAAGGATGAAATATCTTGGTAGAAAAACATGGTAAGCTGTCAGTGCTGTTACTTGTGCTATTCTTCACCTATGCTTATAAATTTTCAACTTCTAAAACTATTAGGGAGTCTAGAATCAGTGGGAGAAGGTGAAAATAGAGGGAAAAGGGCTTGAATGTGTTACTGCATGTATAAATTCTATGCGTAAAGTTCATTCATACACTAGAGTATTGTGTCTTTTTAGCAGAACAGAATACTCAATGTGCTTGAGTGCTAGGCTGGAATGGCCAATATATGCATTATACACCTATATGGTAATGAAGTCCTTAGCTGCTAAGAATACCAAATACTCCTAGAAATCAGGCTATTTACTTGACCACATCTGAAAATATCAGCCAATGAGAACCGCATGCCAGTTTTGGCAGCTAGCCACATCACTAGATTCAGGAGGTAATGCAAAGATCTACTTCAAAGGCCATTAAGTTCTCCTTTGAATTGTGGATTAGGCCTCAGTTAGTCTTAGGTAATTTAACCTAGTACACTTCTTCTGCCACCCTCAGCGTTTAAATTAAATGAGCATAAATTTGCTTGGACTCAGTAAGATTCCTTAAGCCTTGCATCCACTCACTGATACAGATCTTGCAACCACTTATATATTGCTTCTCAATTTGGCCATTGAGTCAAAAGTAGATGCTATCTGCTTCTCTTGTCTACCTTCTGGGATACAGGAAAAAACTCTTAATAGAAAAGCAACATAAGGGAGCAAGTAAGTTAAACTAGTGGGTGACTGTCAGAAAACCAAACCAGGCAAACTTGTCTTTCAGGTAAGGGCAGCTTTCTTTTTTTTTTTTTTTTTTTTTAAGCATGACACCTTATAAAGTCTCCTCTGATGGAAAGTACAAAGACAGGTGATAATTTTTGATTAGCTTAAGAAAAGTCTGATGATTCTGTCAATAAATTTTCATGGCCAGCACTGAGATGCTCCCATTAGTTCAAGTTGATTGAAATAGTTTTCTTTCCTGCCAGACAAAAGAAGGGGAGGGAGAGCAGGGGGACAGGAAAGAAGGGAACACTGACTCAGGCAGTAGAACATACCTCTCTGAAGACATACTTAAACAAGTAAATATGCTCCTATGGCATAGAAGGTGCTTTGTTGACTACTCAATTTGCATATGTTTTACACTAGAAACACACTATTAATGAATGACAGCACAAAATCACAGTTAGGAAACTCAAAAGGAGCTATAATTTATTTTCAAAAATGCACAGCAGCATGCCATGTTATCTATGTACGTCAATTGTCTTATTATTTTTTTACATTTTTATATGCTCTGGAATAAAGAGTTGGCAGAGAGAACAGCGCACTCATAATTCCTGAACAGTCAGTGGATCATGTGTAATATTTAGACTTGTCTTCACCTTAATAAATTCTATCTCTGAGGATGATGTGTAGTCATCTGGTCTCATCTCTGCCTGAAAGACCAAAAGGTTGTTGAAAGTGATAACTTTGTGATATCTTAACCATTTTCAAGGAAAAATATCTCTGCTTTTGTTTATTTCAACATTTATGCTTATTGCCAAAATTCAGGAACTTTGACTTAAAACAAAGAGTTGTCATCTATGATGGATTATACCTTTTTTCTTTGTTCCAGTAAATGGAACAGTGCTGTCATAAAGTTGAAAGACAACGTTTAAGTGGCAGGTTAAATTTACAAAACAGAAATCTATTTCTTAAAAAAAATAAAATGAGGAAAATAAAAAAAGATTCAAGATGATTCATTAGAAGTCAAAGGGAGAGTCAAAGAGAGATACCTGGCAACTGTTTTTCTTAATTCAAAGGGACTGTTTGAGGATAATATTAGGTTACAATAATGGAGATACGGACAGTAGCTTCTTCTTTTACATACAACACAGAATTTCACATATATGTAATGGGAAATTCTACTTAAAAATGAATGGCAGGACAGGACTCAAAGCTGTCTGTGGCAGTGCACAGGAACATTAGTCTTTTTATATCTAGACTCAAATTGAGATTCTGACTGGTAGCCCAGACATTGCCAAAGTAAGTAAATTAAATATTATTATAGGTAAGCAGAGTCAGTGCTACAGGTAGTTCAGAAAGAATTTACAGTTCGTCAAACCAAATGGTCTTTATTCTTCTACTATTTCTATAACATAAATGTCATTGCTAAGAGATATCATCAAATGTGTGCTACTTGAGAGCACTGTAGTCTCAAAAAAGAAAATGATAGCTATCATTCATAATGCATACAGTTGTTTACTAAGTAAGGACCAAATTGTAATACTTCATCTTATATTGAATAGTAACTAATCCCAAAACACTCTTGTTAAAATGAGTGAGGTGATTTAGAGGTAGGGAATTGTGATTAAGGCCATGAATGTTATTAAGACTAAGTGCAATTAAGGACAACAGTCCATAAAACTCCCACTATCAGATGTCTTAAGATTGATTTTTTTTTTGTTTATTTCCCACAAACATATGACAGAATTGCATTATTTGCCTTTGAACTATGCGCATTTCCTGTTTTGAACTCTGCATCTATATAGCATCATTTCTTTTAACAGGGCCAGTTAAACAGTATATGCATCATTTGGTTTCATTCCTGCTGAGGATATTTCAAACTCGACTAAGTCTGTATGTATGTGAAAGAGAGGGATGCCAATAAGATCTGGAAAATGTCCACATTATTTTCAGTGAAATCTAAAAGAAAAAATGCTTAAAGATTTTAGCTTTACAAATAAGGAATTAACAGAAGTTAAATACTGTGAATGCAAAGGGTACTGATTCATTACTACAGTGTTACATATGCTTCTCTATTAAATACTATTGTAAATGGTTCAGACTCAAAAGCTACAGCACATTTTTCTGAACCAGGACAATTTTGCAGAGTATAGAGGGCCTGGAAAGAAAAGGAAAAAATGAAATTTCCTGATAGTTCTGAGCATCCAGACCCACACAAATGACCCTGTATAACAAAACCCGCACAAATGGCCTTGTATGGCAAAATGACCTTCAAGATCTATGAGTAACGTCCTTAATAAAAGAAGCATAATAGTATGTATCAGGAGGGGAGATAAGATCGAATCTTCTACTACAGATGAAACTCTTATGAATCAGCATATACAATGTTGATTCACAGAAATATAAAACAAAAAAGCATTTAAGTTGTAAATTATGGTGCAAAATGAGTGGCACATCCTATCCTTCTGAGCTACAGTTACGTTTCTCACCATAGCTGCCACTAGCAAGTTTGCCATTATAAATAATCTATTTTTTCTTATTATCACTAAAATAATACAACAATTTGATGGATTGAAACCTCAAATATTCAGTTCTAGAAAGGGAATGTAATACAATAAGATCCCTTCTGCTGTCTTAGCAATGTTGCACAGTACATTCCTCACAGCACATGAAAGGGAAAGGAGTAACCACCATGAAGACGGTTATGTCCAACCTTACACAAATAAAATAACCAAAAAGATAATGTGCTGTACAACTGAATTACAGACTACATGAGTTCAAAGAAATCTCTGTAAGGGATAAGATAACACACAACTTAAACGCAGCGCAGAGAAAAGTATGGCAATTTCACATGTTTAGAATTCAAAAACAACTCACAACATGATGAGCTGGGTTTGATACCTATCTTGTTAAAAACTCTCCAGGTATTTATTTTTTACATTCGCCTTGTGATTTTGAGCATTTTC
This sequence comes from Eudromia elegans, assembly GCA_003342815.1. NCBI lineage: Eukaryota > Metazoa > Chordata > Aves > Tinamiformes > Tinamidae > Eudromia > Eudromia elegans. The sequence goes on from PTEX01000196.1 coordinate 764,215, forward strand.
TGTTTAACAAGTGCATATTTTTCTTACTCATTCCTAGAGAATTTATAACTTACTAAAACAGGAAGCATGAGTATCATGTGACACACAGATTTGGAATATGGAAATTCCGAAAAACATCAAACAATAGTGAACCAATTTCTCTGTAAATGAGCTTACAGGAGTGAATTCATACTGGTATTAATTTTGTTAAATAACATCTTATAAAAGACCCGGTTGTAGGAGATATATTTGGAATAAAAGGGCTGAATCCCCTGTTCACTTTGTATTCCATGACAGACAAAATGCATTTTCAGTTTTACAGGAACAAATCTGGAGAAAATGAGTAAAAGTTGGTCAGGTTGTTTATGTACAGCAGTTTAGGATTTGAATATAAATGTAGCTGCACAAAGTCTAAGTGCCAGTGCTACCCAGATCTTGACTTCCAAGCAAGAAGAAAAAAAACAGTGGGAATGGAGTGCAGCCTACTGAAATGAAAGTGTTCATCATACAGGATGTTTAATGGATGTACAGAATTGGAGTGTGGGAAAAGGACGATTAATGAAAAATCCTGAATGTTAGAAAATACAGAAATAAATGTATTTCAGAAGGCTAATTTGGCTACACCTTGGAAGGAAAATCAAAACAAAAATGGTGTCTTTACCAGCTACACAAGAAAAGAACAAGGAGAGAAAAACAAAGTCATTTGACCATGAAAAGAGAGGGAGGATTAAAGGCAAATAAGGGAATATCCTACATACTAAATTAATAGTTTAGTTTTCAGTGGAGTTGAAGACATTTATGATGGTAATGACAGGGTACTTAATCAGGAATGAGAATAGGAATGGTAATTCCATTACCACATCCAAAGTGGAAGTCCTTACTCTGTTTAAATCAAGGATGAAGGAATGGGTGAGAAAAGAGGACCAGCTAAGCTTTCTCTCTCAATACTAAAAAGGATACACAAGAAATTTCAAATTTTATCAATTCAGGCATGAGTGGTGTAAGGATGAGAGAAACTGCCTTCCAACTGAAGAAGTTTTACAGAAGTTTTGGGAGAAGGGGCAGGCAAAGCAATCTAGATGACTACATTCCTACCAGTTTAACCTCATTCTACAAGAGCCCTTAAAGCAGATTTTTTAAACACCAAACCATCAGATGTGGAAGCAAACAGAAAGAGAGCTAAACTGCAATGTGGTTTTCTTTATCATAGGCATATAGTAGTTTGTTTGCCAAATTTGACAAGATAACTTTATTCTAAGATAAGAGTAAAGGTGGTGTTTTAATAACTCAGATCATTCTAAGTTATTCAGTACTTTACCACACAGTAAATTATTGCTTAAATATCAGAACTGGAAGATAGACAAGGCAACATCCAAGACAGAGGCTACAATGGGCATATATTGAAAAAACAGTTAACAGAACGAAGTTATTATCAGTGGTATTGCATACACATCAGTTTTCAGACTTATCCTGCTCAGTGATCTCATTAATGAAAGAGCAAGTTGTGTGCTCATAATATTCTAATTGATTGCTAGGCAGGAGATATTGTTGAGAACTGAGTTAAAAAAGTTTGACATGACCTCTACAACTGCAGCAGCAGCAATGAGATTGAATAGTAAGAAGCATAATGCCATTCACTTAGTAACCATTGATAAAAACATTTGTTAAAATCTGAAGTTTTATCAGCTGGAAGTGAAAAAGAAGTATACAGAAAAGGATAAAATAATTAACTGAAGGAAGACACTATGGTGTGGATGTAGAAAGAGAAAAAAAACCCACAAAATTGTATCATTTTCAGTGAATATAAGGAAGCACCACCATAATCTACATTGTAAAAGATAGTGGTAAGAGCTAGGGTAGAACATTCTGCATAGTTCTAGTTTGTAAAGTCCATGGAAATATATTTAAATTGGAATTAAGACAGAAGGCTATTGAAATGATACAGAAAATGAAGAATCCATCATATAAGAGGAATAGAAGCAAGTTTGCAGGATAGAAATTTAGAATATTTAATTTTCTAACTATCTGTGACATGAAATCTTCTTTCAAACAACAGAGGTGAGAAAGGAGGAGCTCTATTTGATCTACAGTAACTTACTGAAGCACTCTGTAAGATAGTAAAGCATAAATTTAGATGGGGCATTCAGATTAATGTCTTTGTAGTAAGCTTATAACAGACATGAGCAGAAATGCTTTATTTTTAACAAAAGATGTACCATCCTTTTGCAGTGGTACTACTCAATTATCAATATATAGGAGTAGTAAAAAAGCACCCAAATCATCCCATTAGACTAAGTAAGATGACTTCATATATGTATTTTTCTACCTCTAAATTGATTTTTTAGAGGTACAATCTAAAGGCTTCTGTACAAGCTGCTGGCCTATTTTCTCAGTTGTGTGAGGCTGAGAGAAATAGAAGTAAATGTTACTGGCATTTCCCTCTCCAAAGGTAGAACTGCTTGATGATGCTGATGCAGCAGTTTAGGGCTACTTTTATTGTACCTATTTCCTGTTATCTGACAACAGATGTATGCATCTGTTCAGGCATATGATAATTCAAACAGCTGTCCGAGGAAAAGGTAAACCCTAAAGTAAATTCCATCATAAATTATAGGACAGTACAGAACTGCTTTATCACAAGAAGAGAATTTATGATCTGCAGGGCTGGCTGTTCTACAAACTGGAGCGTGGTGCATGAACTGAACTTTCCATGGCAGGAAGTCCACGTCACACAGCACAGCAAGCAATCTTCAAATTAGCACTGCAGGTAAACTAATAAGCTCTGGCTCTTCACAGGACATGAGCACTGCGTGAAGATACTACAGGTAAACTGGATCTGGACCTACAGTTGCTCGCATCCAGTCACTGTCAATACCTCACAAAATGCTTTCCGCACTTCCTGGTCTGGGGTTAGGACAGACAGAGTGAGCTTGGGTGCACCCACACCACTCTCAGGAGGAAGACACCTTCTGAAGGGCAGATAGGAAAGCTAAAAGGCACCAGCTTACGTGCACACAACTAAATCTATGTTTAACCACTATAGAGACACTTGAATTCAGAAAGAAAGTGGTCTTAATATGAGGTAATTTAATACTGCCCTAGATTAGGTGTTAATGCACATTAAGCATACCAGCTTCATGCCTGTGCTTAATTAGTCTTTGCCTTCATGAGCATCTTTGTATCCTGGCTATCACTATTCTTCCTTAGTTTTCTGAGAACACTTTCTGCCCATAAGAAAGATGTGCAGCTTTCTTCACACTCTGTATCATTTGTCCTCTGCTAACCTGCATCCTGACAGGGTAGATAACAAGTTTCAGTTGCCCCCCAGCCTCTTCTTCCAGCAGAGGGAGAAGTGATATGGTTCTACCCTCAGTCCTGCATTGCACTTCAGCCTTCAGTAACTGCCACAGTGCCAAGAGTAAAGCCTTGTAAAGATTTTTCTCTCATTTTTTTGGTAAGTATTGTATTTTTTGTGTTCTTAATAACATTTTGCTCGCTATTCTCTATATTCAGTTTAATGCTTAGCCAAATTGCTGATTTTAAATGTTCAAAACTTAGGAGTTAGGCCCTTCTGCCACATTATTGGATTAAGGCAAGCTAAAGAACAAAAGAAGAACTTTGGAGCTATTTGCTTGTAGTTTTGAAGCCTCTAAAATTCCTTCAGGACATAACATCAAGCCATGAGAGCTAGGGATCTGCTTCTGTTACTCCTCTTCTTAATAAAAGCAAAGATTTTAATTTCATCACTTGCCTAGAGGAGCAGACAATTTCAAATAAGATATCAAGTACTACAAGATTGCGGATCAAACAGCAATAGTTGCTGATGCCGATTTAATCATTCAGACTTTTTCAGATTGAACAGTGAGAGCCTGATAGAAGCAGCTCAACTGAACTTTATGCCACTGCAGTGTAGCTGGCAGGGGAATAAATGCAACTCCTTTCAGTAAAAAGCCTCCCAGGAAGGAGAGCAAAGCCCCCTTTCCTTTCCTACTTTGGCAGTCACCTGAAAGCTGCACATTTAAAAGCGGGGAGGATGAGCTGGTTTTGAGCTTATACACCCCAAAAGTAGTCTGCTCATCTGTGTTTTCACTTAGTGCTTCTGCGGACTCACACTGATGTGCACAAGATGTGCATGTTTTCCTTTGAAGGCAACCTCTTGTAAAGGCAAGGTGAAAAGCTGCAACTGAACTGTATCTCCCTCAGTGCAAGCAAATTTATTCCTTTTTTTACTAAAAGAAATACAATCCTTTTTCACAAGGCATTTGTGCTGCTTTAAGTCCTAGTGAATATTATTCCAGCATATATGAGCTTTGTCTCTGGTTAACTTTTAAGGTGGAGAAAACTAGGTAGTCTCTAAACCAGGTCCTTTGTTCTGTGATATAAACGTTTCTAAACCAAGTTTCCAGAACTCTTGACATCTGCCAATCTCTTTTATCTTTCCACAGAGAACTGAAGCAGATTTTATTTCAATACAGTGAAATCAAAAAATTGCGTATTCTGTTTAAGAACACTGAAGCTGTTGCAGATTGAGCAATCTGGTATCAGTTGAATATGGAGCTATCAATAACAGAGCTTTCTTTTGTTAAAATACATTTTACATTCAAGTATTTCTATTGCCTGTAGAATTTGGAGAAGATGTTATACAAAATGCATCAGCAACAAGTTAGTATTAAATTATATCAACGTGAAGAGCCTTTACTCACATCTACATCATCTTGACCCACTTTTGGACACACTGCAACCATGGACCAGGCAAGACATTAAGGACATTCACATTTTTTTCTGTAAACTGGCCTGCCAATTTATAACAGGTATTGTGACCTGGCCATGTCTGCAAGCAACTAGATGAAGACCAGCTCTCATGCAAATCACCAGAGTATCACTTGGCTAATACAGACATACATGTTGTAAATTGGAAATTTTGAGGATGAATTATGTCTGTAGAATCACATCTCTAGAAACTATTGTCTGCAGAAAAAAAAAAAAAAAGGCACTAAGTTCTCTTTGCAGTTAAATCAGGGCCAACTAGTGAAATATATTGTTTACTGTTTCTAATTAGCTAGTGGAAAGAGAGTATTATTTTTCAGCTAAAGATTCACAGCTCCCATTCCAACTGTCTGTCAAATTCCCTCAAACAACTTTTGAATCAAGTGGCTATTTTTCAACTAAATTTGAAAGTAGGTCTCAAAAGTAGCTAAGTCACAAGTTCCAGTGGCTGCACTAAAAAAGCAAACGTGAACTTCAGCTATTTTACAGTATTTGGCAGCAGCATTTAATAAGCACAAATGAACTATGTGAACTGTCTAGCCAATCAACATGAGTAACCTAGGACCGGCCAAAGAATGAGACCTGTCACTTGATAGAAATGCAGGCATAGGTTACTGTGTTACAGATATAAGAGGAGCATTTCAGAGAACCCAAATCAGAGAGAGAAAAATATAATTGACTTTGCTGCTCATATAGCAAGTTTTTCATTTTTACTAATAAAAAATAGTCTATCTCTACAGAGTATTGTGCTGGGTGTTTTTTCCCCCCAGCAATGCTGGGGTTTTTGTTTGTTTGTTTGTTTGTTTTTCTGAATCCAGTAACTTCCAGTTCAGTTTAATTCAGCAAAAGTACAGAATTTTGTATTGTTTATGTATTCTTTCACTGTCTCAGTGTCATTTTCAGGCTTGTAATGGTTAATTGGTCAGAATTAGGTATATGCATGGATTAAAACAAATTTATAATGCCAAAAACTGAAACATGGTGGCAAAAGCATTATCAACATTCAGAAATGTAGACTGAGCTTTGAGTAACTTCAGATATATGATTAGGAACCTGAAATAGGATTTTACCGAGTTATAATGCGAGTTCATACAAGCAAGGTTTTCCTTTCACTTGGAGGATAAGTGTTGTAAGCATGTGTGACTAACAAGACTAATTTGTGATTGTTTCTAAGATTTTGGCTATTGAATTGGAAAGGATTTGAGGGGTTATGAGAATGGGATTTGATTGCATAACCCATTGCTTCACAGATCCCATTGGCAGGGATTTAAGGTTTCCCATCCCATGACTCTGGTAAAGAAAAAATGGTTGTTACTCACCTATCACTGACCTACAGATCTAATGTGGCAGGGGAGGGGATCAACTGGAATCTCATAAGCACGTGGGAGGCTGGACTGATACAATAAAGACAGAAGGTCCATGTCCAGGTTTGCAGGAGATTGCCTAAGAAGACTGATATCTGAATATCTGAAAGAGATCAGAGAAATAAATTAACTAGTGACAGCTGGTCATATCCATTGTTGAGTCTTTACCCAACTCAAAAGGCTGTAGATATTCTACTGTCCATTTTAGATAAAATAAACAATTTGTTTATTTGGGAAAAGCCAAGGAAATTCCCATTCCAGTCCCTCAGTTTGGCTCTAAATGTTCACTAAGTTCTCAGCCAAGGAACATATTTTTTCACCTCCTCCATATGTTTATCTGCGGTTTGAATTATCATTCGTAAAATATATTACAACATGCTATTTACTTTATTCTGCAATTTCAAGACCTTTCTGTGGCTTTTCCACGCCCTAGAAATTTCACATATAAATCATAGGGAAAAAGAAAAAAAAAATCTCATCCTGTTTTCCTCTTCAGTGTTCCAAAGAAAACTCATAGTAAGAAAGTTGCGGATTGCTAACATAATCCTATACCAGCTCATCCCAATTATCTCAGCTGGTAGACTTGTATCTGAAAATGTTAAATACTTGCCAAAATGCTTGAAAACATGATTAAGGTAAAATGTTCTAACTTGTGTAGATAAAGTTTAGTTGCCAAGGGAAGGCGTAAAAATCTAAAGATGTTAACATATCTTTAGTTCCATTAACATCCCAGTGTTTTTTATTGGCTAGCACTATGTGGCTGTCAGTTCAGTGTTTTTACTTAAGACTATGAAATGCTTAATGAAAGCTATCAAAAAAAGGTGGGCAGATTTCTTTTCTGGTTTTGCTTCCTTTCTTCTGCTAGATGGAGCAAAGGCAACATGCCCCTTGGACTGGATCTTGTGATCTGGCACACATAAAGTCAGAGAGCTGTAGCTTGGAAAATGAATAGGAGACTTATATCTCAGATGAAGATGTGGAATACCATAATTTCCTGAACACTGAATAGTGTCAAAACATTGTTACTGCACTGGTATCCAGGACTTCTTGTCAGTCTTGTATGTGTGGCCATCATGCTGCAGTGGCACCTTTCTCCACCCTCTGATTGAGTATGAGACTTAAGTAGAGGCCTTGCCTCTGAATATGATTCACAGTTATATATATATATATATATATATATATGTTTTCAGTATTATTTTTCACTGAAAGTAGGAAGCAATATAGAGCCAAACTGCTTAGATGCTCTTGGAAAACTTCACAAGCCATTTATGTGCATCTTTACACAGCTAAATATTTTTAAAGCGCTGACCCTGAGCACCAAAATCATTTACCTACATTACAAAAAAGCCTGATTTTCATACCTATTGAGATACCTATTGAGTAATAGTGGCTGCCCTCTTCCTCAGATGCTTAAACTTAACTGTAAGTATCCCAGTTTGCAAATACTGCAGTCTAGCTGGTAGACACACACATTTGCTTATCGGGCAATATGCTTTTGTTTAGGGTGTAGGTATTGTGCACTGTCATTATATTATGTAAAAGTTGCCTTACTGGCTTGCCTACCAACAAAGCTTGTAATGTTTATACAGACTTTTGCTTTAAACAATCATTGGGCACTGAATGGAACATTAGAAGTACAGAATACAAGTGAAAACAAATAACAATAACAGTGTTAAAGTCACGCCTCAGTTTTATTGATATGATAAAGCTCTCTTTAGAATGTGCCTGTTCCGTAAACATGTCTATCTCTGTTGTTCTGTTCTGTTTCCTCTTACCAGTGTAAATTCACGGAGGGTTGTTACTACTCAGACTGACTCTTAAGGGACAATTTGCCACCTCAGCTGTGAAGCTGAGCATAGCAGGAATATGAATACTTCGGGAGAGAGAGCCGAAGGACTGACCTTGTATAGGCTAAGCTGGCCAGCTAGCCAGCTTGCTTAAACGTCTTTGAAAAGTCTCACTTTTCAAGACGTGCAGGATGCCAACAGCAGTACTGGTGGTTGCTTCAAATTATTTCTTCCCAGCTGCTTATAAATGGTGCTTTCCTGTACTTTGCCAATTCTAGAGGCAATGGAAGAGCTCACATATAAATGTTTCTTAGACCATTTGTGCTAAAATTAGCGTGTACAACATGCTGTAACATAAAACAGGTATGTTATACAAACTTGCTCTGGAACATGTTAAATAAGGTTAATGCACATTCACAGCCTAAGCACTTGTTTACCATCATCAAACGTTCCAGAAATGCCATTAATTTGGAAGTTTATCAGAAAATCGGAAAGGGGCAGATGTGCATCATACACCAACATAAATTAAGAATTCTTCAAGGAAACTGAGATGGTGTTTAGTATCCTTTCCCTGTGAAATATATTCCTTAATCTACTTTCTCTAAATAGCATGGCAGTTAAGTTAATGGAGTTACTGCCATATAAAAATGGTGCAAGACCAGAATGTAGCTGATATAATCCCTGTTATCACTATAGGAATGTATCAGCTAATGCACAGAGACCTATAAGAAAACCAAAATCCATCCATGTATTTAAAGACAGACTCTTAGGAGTTCCTCAGTATTACTTAACAGTTGGACTGGAAATATCACTAATGGAGCTTATTAAAGAACTTCTATTTTATTTCCTTTCTCATCCATACATTTACATTCTAACTACTAGCTACAGAGTGGGCTGAGAAAAAAAATAGATGTACTTTTCCCATCCTATTTTGGCCCCTCAAAAACATGGAAATAATCACCTTCTTTCAATACATTTCTCTTTATTCAAAGTACACTTCAAGTTCAATACTTTCACATAGGAAAGCATAATGTAATTTAGTCATATAAATATATCCTCATGTAACACCTTTCAATCAGATTATGTTGACATATTCTCCTTTAATTGCTTGGTTGCCTCCTTGAATACCTCTCTGTTTTGCATACTTCCTGGGCTGTCAGAGCTAAGATGGTTCAGTTCTATTTTATCTATTTGCACTTTCCTCCTCTCAGTTATTGTTATGAAATGAGTAGCTTCTGGGGCTTGGTATATTTTTGGTTTCTTTTATTTAATGTTTTGAAAACCAGAAATCTTAGATACAACACAAAGATAAAGGAAATGTCTTGCCTTCAAAATTAATGGAGGTGCTTTGTTATCAACTGTTTTCAGTAGTCACTAAATAGTGGTCTGGCCCATTAAAGTGCTTTGCTTTGTTTGATTCACTCTGACAGATGAGAATGGCTGCCCGTAGCTGGCAACTTTTAGTTTTGATGAAAGTGTCATGTAGGGTTTAAAGATATGCAGGAATCACTCTACTTAGATTAGATTTAACAAAAGAAACAGGTATGGTATGCAGTAAAACATGTATCTTTAATGGGTAAACCATAAGTTTTCAATGCAGGATAAGAGAGGAATTGGGTGAATGCTGTTGTACAGATGACACTGGAATTAAGGAAGTGTAAGGGAAAGTTAAAGAAGAACTGTTGATCACATGTTATGAAAGTTCAAAAGAGGAAGAAGAAGAAAAAATGATGCTGATGATCATTACTAACCATGGAAAATAAAACAGGTTTTATTTTCAGAGACAGTTTTTACTCAAAGCTAACAGTTCAGTGCTCATATGGAAAGTATCTCTGGTTTTGGAAGAAACCTGTATCCAGTATTGGCCATGAAGTCCATGGGAGTCAGAGAAAATACCTTGCGAGTTGGCTACTGGTCATTTCTGTGTAGCTTTGGAGTTGCTCTTTCACTGTTTCTACGCAAATAACAGACACAGAGTTTTAAAAAAGTAGCTTACACAAATACTACACAAGCTGTTATTTAAACATGTGAATATATTTTGAAGATGTAAAATTCACATGAAAATATGACATATAAATCATAGATCTTTGTAAACTATTATCTAATGAAATAATATAATAATCTAACTTCTGTTAGATAAATATGAATAGTATTATGTGTTTCCTGCCCTTAATGTATTTTGGATTTGTTTGATAAGAAAATACTACTAGAGAAGTTATTTGTTATTTTTTAGATCTTGTTCATTTTCTGTACAGTAGCACACTTTTGTGTTTATGGTTATATTTTATTGTACCAGCTTTGCCATCAGCAGGCACATCATGTAAGCAGTCCTGGAAGCCTAAGGCCCTCTGTGTTTTGTACTTGACAGGGAGAAGCACATTCAGTTGGTGAGATAACAGAAAAAATGTTACCTGGTTACAGACATTTTGGTGATTAATAATAAAATATTGATTTATTTTAATTAATTATTACTTTATTTTTAACTATTAAAATAAAAATACTAAGGAAGTTGGGCTGGTGTTCTAGGTAAAGGAGAGTCAGGGTCTCAGGAGTGGTTGATTTCTAGTTCCATATTCTACACGCATACTTGACTATAGCAATTGTGGAAATGAACTCATCACAAAATACTGTGTGAAAACCAGATGTTTCTGCTTGATTGAGAAGAATAAAATAAGTTCCCACAAACATCACAGAACACTGTTGGCAAAATTTCCCCTTGGCAATATGGCTGAAATTAAAGCCTTATAAACAGTGTGCACAGTGACACTGTGCATTTGTATTGTATATACAAGTTTGTGACTATTCAGACTGAAATTGTGGAAGGTCCAAAAAAATTACTCAGACTTTACAGGAGCAGGTGCACAGTAAGGTGGGAGTGTCCTTCCTATGTGTCTTCTTTGCATGGATCTTCCAGTTAGAGAAGTAATGGGTGTTAGTGTAGAAGAGGCACTGAGCTTAGAAAAGCAATGTCGATTATTTATATATTATTTCTGTGGAGATGGCTCTAAAGTCTTGTGCTGCTTGCTGCAGCTGTGCCATTGACATAATTAGACTTTCCTTTATAGAGTGCTTTCCCAGCTAATGGCAAATGGTGAGTATGGCTCTGCGTAACATTCCTTGCCCGTGCATGCTAATGCCTTTGTATTAAGCCTTGATAGCATTAAGAAAATTCTAGCCTTTACATTCAGATCCTTTTTCCAAAGGTGAAAATTAAATAATGACCCTATACCACTGTTTTTCCAAGTACTGCATTAATGTAATTCTCTGAAACCTGACTAGCAGCCCCAGACAAGAGTCTAAAACCCACTGTACACAGTGTAATTAATCTCTTGTAAATAGTTTGTTATTAGTTTTATTACTCCCCTGCCCAAGGGGGAATGGCTTCGGAGGCTAAATTTCAGGCTAGAAATATGTGGGCTCTCTGGAAGCACAGGTTCCCGGTTGCACAGCTGACTCATGCTGTCAGCTGCCCGCCATCAAGCAAGAAACTATCACGTACCTCTTCACTCTGCGGCTGGGCAAACACTGAAACCTAAAGGCAGGCTAGCTGTGCACCTCCTATGATGGCTCCTATGAGACATTTCTATCTAAATTAGTGGTGCTTTGAAGAGCAATGCTGCCTTCAGATTTAGTGCAGCCTTCTGGAACAGCCCCACACAAACGTGGCTTTTTCAAATGGCTGTTCAAAGGAGCAGAGTTTACCATCTACAGTTACAAAAATAAAGGAGTGGGTGTTTTGTCAACAGGCACCCCATCTGTGGTTCGCACAGAGGCGCAGGTGGCCACCAGCCACGGGGACGCCAGCCTGCAGGCAGCTCATGGCTGCTGCTCCCACACTGGGGGCAAGCTACAAAATTAATTATCCAAGCCCTTTTGGGCTGAAAATCATATATGACAAACAAACAAACAAACAAAAACAAACAAAACCACTCAAATAAGAATAAAAAAAAAACATGAGAAGGAAGTCTCAGTTTCCAAAAATAAGGTCTTTAGACCTACACTGAGTACACCATCTGAGGATCCAGATATCAATCTGATAAATGCTGCTCTTTCCTTGGATTCATGCTGTTTATGGTGACTGGGCGTGTGGCTTGACACAAACATGGAAATGTGGTCCCGTATTCTGTAATGCAAGGTGGAGGCCAAGGGGGAGGTCGTTGAATGGAAGGAAACGGTTCATTTCTTTGCAGAGGTGGCAAAGGGGAGCAAAATTAGATATAAAGGGGGTAGATTGGGCACTAGCTGATTTCAACGCATGGTTAATTCTGAACGACCACAGCTAAGGTGGCACCTGGGGTTTCACATGCCTTCTGCCATTGCAAGCACCCGGCAACAAGGCTGCAACGCTGGTGGGCGCCATGTTGGTGGTGCACCCCCGCGGCCGGGCGGGCAGTGCCAGAGGCCCCTCTGGGCCAGGCTGGGCCGCGGTGCCCGCGGGGGAGGAAGGGGAGCACGTGTGAGCCAGCTCCGGCGGTGGCGGCTGTCCCGTGGCCAAGGTCAGCCTCAGCTCGGGCTGACCCGGGCAGATGGTGCCGCTCAGGCTTGCCCGTGCTGCTCGGGGTCAGGGGCCGTCATGGGCCACGCAGCCCGCCATGCTCATCACCTCGGCTGCCTCTTTGAAGGTGAAGGAATGTGCAAGAGCTTGCGCCTGCCACCTTAGCAGACAAGATGTGGAAATAGCGCTTTATTGGGTAGCCAGTTCTGAATTACTGGAATTTTCTTCAGGGAATATGTAGATGAAAAGCATTTTGACATGAATAAATGAAAAGAAACAGCTAAAACATGACCTCTTTTTTTTTTTTTTCTTCCCCAAGCGGATCCTCAGCAGCCAGGCACATTAGTTTCCAACCAAATAAGTATAGGACTGGAAAATTGTAGTCTTTGGCTGCTGATATAAAATGCTTATTCTTCCTCTCCCTCTTTCCAATTTCATATCATGTTTCTCAGTGTTACCAAAGCTTTTAATCCCCGGTCTTTTCTTAATCTAAATTTAAAGTTATTTTATCGGGTACATTACAGAGGGAAGCTTTTTACTGCAAACGAGGCAGCCTGACATGACCTCTCCATAACAAGTACGTAGGAAAGCCAGGAAGATTCAAGTTTTGGCCGCCAGCACACAGCTGAGCACTAAGGCTGCTCAGGGGCACCATGGGGACCACCCCAGGGACACTAGGGGGACTAATTTGCCAGTACTGTGGTCACACTGTGGTGTCCTCCTTGGAGCAAAGAGGGAAGTAGAAACCTCAGGTGAGCTTAGCAAACCCATCAGCATGTACTGATATATAGGTAGGAGGTGAAAGTCACTTAGGTGGCTGAGCTCAGTGCTCACCATAAGGCCTGAGGACAGATGGCTTTACAGCTTGGACAAGAGTCCTGAAGCTGGCCAGTGGGTGGGTTCCTGGGACCCAGTAAGAGCATCTCCTCACTTTCCTGTCATCAGTCTCAGCTCAGGGACTTTCTGTAGCTTTCAGTAGCATTTCCTCTGGACATGTAAATCTACTACATGTTTACAAGATCTTTCAAGAACTTGTCCAATCTACCCTTGAACCTGCATAACCTTCCTATTAAACTAAACAGAGCCATTTCACCTGTACAAGTCCTGTCCTGAGGTGGTCTGTGGTAAACACTGCTAAATCATTAGCTCAGCCTGTGGCTTGAGCTAATTGCCGTTTCCCTGTACAAAGCCTGGACTGTTTGAAGTATCCGCATCCAAAATGCTCACTGGTCTCCCTCAAGTTCAGGACAGCAAAGAGTTGTCCACTGGGACCTTTACAGCAGCTGTTATCACAACAAGGGTCTGTGGTTGCTTGGTGGCCCGCAGGAGACTTATTTGGCAGTTTAGAAGTGGCTGCCCTGTTTTGGGGGTTAAGAGCGCTTAGCAGTGCAGATGTGAACCTGGTCATACTAGTTAGTCCTCAGGCGTAAGAATCGTTCCTCATCTCTTTTATTTACTAATGCACAAGCAGCTGAGGGACTGGCACCATCGTTTGTACCACAAAAGTGCTGGGAAAGCTTCTGGGGCCCGTGGGACAAGAGCAGGATTTTAGTGTCAGAAGAACACAGTCACTTCAAGCATTCTGGTAGTTTTCTCTTAGTACAAGATGCAGATCCTCTTCATTCTTTAAGGTAAATAGGAATCCTTGCTTACTCTCAGTAGCAAGATCTGCCTCTTAAGTAGTGAGTTTGCCATTGGCAGGGCTGCAAGGAAGAAATGGGGCATCCCATCCAGCCCTGTTGGTGCTCCCCCTTTTTCCACCTTGCTTTTGGCTTAGTGCCTCAGCCCTTCCTTCCCTTCCCTTCCTTGCAGCTTCACTGCTGCTGTCCTTTGCGCATTCCTTGGTGTTGGCATTACAGAAGCAACACTGGCTTCTGCTGCCAACACCAAGTAGTGAAATTAGTTAGTAAAATACATTGGCCAACTTCAAAACTGAAGACAGTCAGTAGAGATCGTTTTCCTTCCGGAAAGAAGAGGGATCACCGCACCTGGGCCTGAGTGATAAAGGAAGGGCACCGTGGGACACTGGGATCCCTCAGCACAGGGCATGCACAACATACGGCAGCAGCTCTGCTCTGCTGCTGGGCCTTGTCTCTAACGTGAGATCACATCTAGAGTGAGAAAAGAGCTCACTGTATGCATTCAGTGTTTGCTCGGTCTTGTGATATGCCAACAAAGATGCCAGTCAGCTTTTCACTACATACATGTTTCTTAACTAAAATCGGAACCTTGTTGACCAGCAACTCATTCCCCATATGGCTCCATGCTGCCATCAAATAATGTAACTTAATGCTTGTCAAAGTAAGACTTGGCAAACAGAAGTTAGCCTGTGACACTGTGTTGGTGCAAGAAGATGGTATTTTTGTTTAATGGAGAAATTTCGCACATTGTGGCTGACATGGTTTTGTTAAGAGAACCCCTGGTGTAGTCACAGCCGTACTGACAGAAGGCAGCTTTTGTCAGTTCAGGTTATATCAGTGACGGAGTCAGTGTAATTACACTAGCAGAGAGACTATTTCTGCTAGAATACACTGCAGGTGCTGTTTAATCGTACAGCTCCTCTGGCAGCAAAGCCTGTATATTAAGTTCCTACCTCACCTCCCCGAACAGCACAGCTTGCTGCCCCCTCAGCTAGGCCAATGGAGGTGATTGTAGACCACACCGTAAATTGAATCGCTACTCTCACTGTAGCTAAAAGGGCCTAAACAAACAGTATAATGCTTCCTATTTATTTGAGAAAGATCATTTCACTGGTGCATTTTGCACAGTCAACGAACAGTTGCATCTGAGCTGTTGAAGGGCTGACACTCTCTAAGTATAGAAACAAATAATGAGACTTTGCTGTGGAAGATGTGAATGATTTGTATTGGCTTTGCCATTAAAGATAGCATATGTGTAACTACTCAAAATCCACATTAAGAGACTCTATATCAAAACCTACTCTATCATGGGCAACCTCTTTAACTCTCTTTGTTTTGTTATTTGCAGCATCTCTGTCCTTTTTTTCTTTTATCTTACATTTGTACATCACCCAGGCCTTCACTCTAATTTGGAACATCTGTTATTGTTATGGAAATAATAATAATGATAGCACTATTGCAATATCTTGTAACTAGGATTACAAGATAAGGGTAAATGAAAAGCTCTACCTCTTTGTCTCCATTTTACTAGAATGGGGATTGCAGCAGACTTCTGTGAGAAAAAAACTCCTGTGTTTAAGACTGTATAAATTGAGATTAAAAAGATACTAGGTTACAAACTTTGGTATAGGTACCATACGAAATTGGTGAATAAACTCTGCCCATAGAGTGAATTGTCATTTCCTGACTCTGTCTGTGGGCAGGAGCTACTGGTGATGGCAGCAGCAATAGCACTTCTTTCTTGGATAAGATAAATGCCTGTTTTGCCTTTCCTATTTAAATGAGTCCGTGGACAAAAGAAATGGGACACTTTCATTCTTACTGCATCTGTCACAAATTATTTGTCATAAACAATAAACACTAGCTTTCTGCAGTTTTATTTAGTTGTGGAACAGTAGTTTCAAACAAAATTTATGTAATTTGTGTAATACCAGCTGATTCCACCTGCACATTTATTTAGAAGACAAATTTTTCTTTCTCTTAACAAAAAAGCTGTCATCATAATTTCATGAAATGCCACTTGCATGTCCAAAATCCAACAGCTATAATCAGATGCAAAATGCATGAAAAAAAAATAGGAGTGGCATTAACATTTTCCTAAACAACTTTATGTTTTGTCAACTATTCGTATGTTTAGTCAACAGAGATTGTTTAAGATTGAGTTTTACCTGACCAACTCAAGATGAAAGATCTTTATATAACCTGTTCTTGAGTTGTCCAGTCCCCTGAGTTTATGATCTAGACGCTAGCTCACAGGACTTTCTGAATCATGCAGATTTGATATCTTATCTAAATATTATTCTATATTTAGAAATCAAGAAAGAAAACTCAATATGCAACCTCTGCTGCTTCCATTTGATAAATAAAAAACTAGGAAGTAAAAAGGGAAAGCCCCCTGTTAGCCCTGGCCTTGCCAAATATCATTTCCCATCAAATAAAGATTTATACTTGATGCTTTCTGGTCAGTGATTTCAATAAAAATGGTGGCAGAGGAGTAGAGATCTCAAAAATAATTGAAGATCTACACATTTTTTTAAAAAAAGAAAGAGGCATGAACATTGATGAGGTGAAAGAAAGTAAAATAAAGTCATTTTTATTGAAACATACGTCACAATGGGAGCTTACATCTTATAGAATATAATAAAACTTTCATTCAGAAAAAAACCTTTAAAAAATACCCAAACCATAGACTAAACTGCATTAAGAGCTCAGTGTCTTCCAGTCAGCAAAATCTCTTGAATAGATGATTATTTCTGTTTGGTCTACAGAAGACCTGATGGATTTCAGGATTGGAGATTTCTTTGGATGTTTGGGGAAGAGGGGCGGGAGTGGAGGTTGTTTGGTGATTTTTACTTCCAAGGCTGGCGGACGTAAACTTGCTTCTTTTACTATCTCACTATTTTTACCTTTAGTCCTGAAAAGAAACAGAAAATTCAAGTTGGAAAAATGTTCTTTCCCACACACGTACAACCCTACTCCAGCAGCGCCCAACCCTTTTGTTTGTTTTCAGCTCCCAGTGAAATCCCTCCACCCACACAGCTAAACATCTGATCAGCCATACATGTGGCCTGTGTTTTGGGCGGTGGCTCCTGACTGCTTCAACAGTTTTGTTCAATACAGAAATTTAACCGCTTCAAACGTGCACCCTGGTGAAGAGGAACTGCCACGCTCGTCGGTTTCAGTAGCATTTTATTCCATGCCACAGCATTTTAAATTGCGAGTAGTATAAGAACTATGTGCTTTCATATTCTTCAGCTTGCCTTTTGTAGCAATAGAGTTAAACAATATGCAAGTTTAAACTAGCTCCCGTATGCTTAAAATACTATACAACTTTGTGGATTCTGTACTGAACTATGGCAGTGTATGAACAATATTTCTAGGACTCAATCTTCTCTATTTAAAGGTGTATTATTTAGAACGCCTATAATACAATAAATTAAAGGAAGCGCAGTTACCATAGCAATCAGTGTTACAGAGTATGGTAATAGTCTAAGAGGGATTGCACCATATGGAAATCAGTGTCTGCAGAGGACATAAAATACTGCCTTCATCTTACATACTACTAGCATATTTTTAATGCATGGTTGAAAACCATGGTGCTGTTGCTTTTGAAAGTGCAAAATTCACAGTTTAACAAATTAATTCCAAATGTAGATTTCTTCTAAGAACTTTGTGTTTTTATGTCCTCTGTTATTGCCACATCTTGCAGATCCCACAACACAGGACAGCAGATGACTTAGTTCAAATGGTTCTTCATTGTTTTTAATATTTTTAACATCCCCAAGGGGGGGCGTTATTTATATGTTTAATAATTTCCAGATTTTTGAGCTGCTAGTCAGTTCAGTTGTCTGGAAAAAAAAATAATGGCAATTATTCATCTTTTTTTTTTTTTCCTCTCAAAGATCATTTTGGACCTATGATGGGATTATTAAAGCAGAACTATTCATTTTTTTAAGCATATTCTCACTTTTTGTTGTTTGTTTATGTGGAATTTGAGAATTATAATCATTCCAAAGATATTTAAGAGAAAAACACCCATTGACTTCCTTCTTTCAGTTACACATATCTTAGTATGACTTTATGACCTACATCTTCCCCAGCATGTTTTATATGTCTGTAGCAAAGTATCTATCCATATAGCTATTCCTGCCTTCCATCATTTTGTCCTAGCTTCAATTTCATTAGCCTTACTAGTCCTTTACCATCATCTGGAAGACTGGCATCTTTATCAGAAATATTATCTGATTCCAAGGGTCCGATTGATTTCAGTGGAACTGTTTGCCAAATAAGATGCTAATTAGGATAAGAATTGAGGCTAAAATTGCCTGTTTGTTTAAGACTACATTTCCATGAATAGCCAACAGTGATTGTAGTTTTATATTAAGTTAGCGTTCTTCAGAAGTAGAACAAGAATATCAATTGTAATAATAAATATTTGCAGTTTCAGGTCCTTAGATTAATGTAGCGGTTGCCTCACTTAGAAAAATTGACCTGATCTCCCTTAATTGACTTTAAATTAATCTAGTTTCATCAAAGTCTCAATGTAGGCTGATATAACACAATTCAGTCACTAAATAATAAAAATTAACACTGAAGAAGAAAAATATTTTAAAGTCATGGATTTTATTCAGAGAAGCCAATTTTCTGTAGTTCTAAGCACATAAGGGAACAATGAAGATTTTGTGGGAGAGTATATATTTAAAGAAATTATGATGGAGTGAATGTCTTAGGGAATGTAGGCATGTGATATCACCAGCAAGGATGCAAAAAAATCGAGTTTATTGTTTTCGTAATTTATGGAGTTTGAGAAGCCTCAGTGCAGCCTCATCTGTCGGTCGATCAGATTATCATTTGTGCTAATTAACTAAAACATGCAGCTATGGCTTACGGCTTTCAAAACTACATTGAGCATCTATTGTTTATTCAACTGAATGGTGATAAAATATTTTGTTGTAGATATAGTCCTTGGAAGAGAGAGGCTATAACTGTCATGTTGATGTTTTCTTTAGTGAGACATTTATGAAGAAGGAGCAATTTAAAGCATTTAATTAGTTTGGTTAAAGAGAAAGCTATAATAAAAAGTAAAGCAAATTTTAAATATACAAAGATATAAACAAAGGTAACGTTTATAATGGGCACATTAAAAAAGACAGTTCTTAATTATGGTTCCTGCCTGGAAGAAAATGAGAGCTCTTGGTAGATGATTGAGTGTGATTGACACAGAAAGCTCAGGCAGCATCTGACATGAAAACACATTTCTAGTAGACACAAGCAGTCATGCATAGCGCAAAGTATACGTAGGAGGAATATACTTGTAGGAATGAGATTAGTCCCATGTCAATACAATGTTTTCCATTTCTTCCCATGATAATGAAGTTACATGTAAGTGTTTGAAATTGTATATAGATATATGTGTCAGTAGGAATTACATAGCCTATGTCATCATACATTTGACCAATCTGTCTGAACTCAAAGATTTTTAGTGTAGCAATAGTGTAAAGAAGACACCATGATATAGAAACTAATGATGACAAGGGTAGCCTGATCTTTCTGCAGATCTGGGAGAATGTCCATGTACGCCTAGAGATGGACTGCCAGACAACTTCAGAAATGCTAGTAGGTGAGTCTGAAGTGACCACAGTTTCAAATTACTTTTATGTAATATTTAATGAAATACAGAGCAAAATCCTTTTCCTTTTGGAAATAACAGAAAATTCAAGGGACTGTGCTGTAAAGCCTGGTACCTATAAGGAGTAATTTATTGCATTTTTAACTGATCAGGAGGTTGAGCCAATGAGTAAAAAAGCCCGTATTTCTGCACTGCATATACATTTCAGGAGTATTTTTTGGTCAAGACTATCTTAGCCTTTGGACTTAATATATCTTGTGCCCATGGAGCAAAGTTCACAGGCACATGTAGAGGTTGGGCTACTCCCGGCATGCACCAGGCACAGCTGAGATTCCGGATCAGTCCTGGGAGAGGGAATCTAGTTACCATAAACTAAGACCCCTCTGCAAACTAAATCAATGACCTGAGAGCAAGGTTACTGGGAATTGTGTCTCAACTGCACTACTGCTTTGGACCAAAATGCCACATTATATGCAGCTTAATACAATGTTCGTTGCTGTTCCATAAGATTTATCACACTACAAAAATACAGGTCTCAGTCCTGGTTGTCAGGACCATTGCCAGTGATTTCAGCAACAGGGATGGGGTTATTTAGCCCATTTTGTTCTGGTTGTATCTGACTATATATATATAAACAAGGAGATGTATACATCTTTGCTTCACCAATTATGACATTTATCCTTCTGGGAAACTACTGTACACAGAAGGATCACAATGTTTGTTTGTATGCTGTGATTTAACTTTCCAGAGTCGCCTAAGAACAGATAGAGTTTGTGGCTCAGAGCCATAACCAAGACATACAACACTCTTGTGAATTGCAGAGATAGGTTTTGTGCAAGAACTCTGCTCAAATTTGGAACCAGTCTATTTACAATCTTTTTTAAAACATCACGATGATTTTCTGACTAACCCTCAGGAAGACGGGACTTTGAAAACAGAACAATAACAAGGACAGCACGGGATACCAAGCATGCGTCATCTAGTACATCATATGTATTCCTGTCCACTTTCTAGGAATAGGTTCCCAGACTGGGGAACGTGGTTCTATTTAAAAAGAAAAGGTGCTTTTCTGTTGTTTTCCTAGGAAATGCTTCCTCTAAGCAAATCTGAGGATCCATTTCTGCATTCCAATTTCTAGTGGCCAAATCCATGCACAGAGATATATTCTACGTAAAGAGCCTAACAGGAAACTAAGGGGCTGCTAAAGGATTATCTTTGCTGGATTTAGGATCATGTCGTTCATATTGATACTTGCTGTACTGTACCGTTCTTCTGGAGGCAAGAGATGCTTGACTGTTGTGGAGCTATTAAAATTATCCATCAAGCATGAAGCTTGTCCAAATTTTGATTTTATTACTCACTGTACCTCACTGAGAAGATGCTGAAATGTTCACTGATGGTGTATTTTCAATTAACAAAATTGAAAAAAAAAAAAAGTGAATAATAATAAATGAAAAAAAAAAAAAAGGAGCAGCTCTTGTCCATAAGAGGTTTTTTTGTTTGTTTGTTTGTTTGTTTGTTTTACATTTTGAAGTATCTACTGAAACCCTTCTTATGTATGATGAGATGATTTTTCTTATAATTTTTTGATTATTCCCTGATTTTGTTGCTTTGTATTCTATCTGTGGGCCATCAGTACTCTTGTTGTATGCTGTTGCAAAGGAAATACATTTTAGATTGAAAACTTAACAGACATATTAGGCATACATGGTGCAATAAGCACTGTGAGGTGCTTAACAAAGCTTCAGAGTCTCTCTTTCTAAATATTTAATTGAAACTATGCCTTCCATTTCCTGAAAGAATGACACTGTTTTTGATATCCTCTTAAAAATATGGGCCTATGTGAAAAAAAAAAAAAACCACACTAATTTGTGATTCACATATGAGCTGCTTTAAAGGGGGTAAATGTGTCTGCTGATGGAAAATTACTTATCACAAGGCCCCTGTTAGCATTCTCATGCTAGGCATCAAGGTTATATAATTAAAGAAGATTCTCAAAATTACTTGTCATTATAGAAAAGAATATGTGAACACTGCTGTCCTCCAAGAGATGAAAAGCTTAATCAAAGAAATGCAAATATGTAAGTGAACAGAGGTAGAGTGTGAAAAGATGGTAATTAATAAGTGTGTTTATTCCTAATATTATTTGCATACATGAGCAACTGGTGAAAATTATGTGTATAATAGTCAGTCATTATAAGATGGTAACTTATCACTTCCTTAGTCATTAACAGCCAGAGAGCTGAGATCAATGACAGCAAGCATTTACACTGACCTGGACCTGCCTAGCGTGACCAATGGAGGGATGGATCATCAATCCTGTGTGTGAGGGCATGGAGGCCCCGAATATCCCAACAAAACAAACAAACAAACAAAAGTTGCACAGAGAGATGGTGTGGGTTTTCCCAATTTATAAAAAAGTTCAGCTGCTAGTGGATGGAAGTTATAGGTGGCATTTTTGGCCAGAAAGTGTCACTTGTGCCATTTAAATTTGTTTGACTAAAACAATGCACTTTTCTTCTTTTATGCACACATTTCTTCAGAAAACTTTATGCTTTTGATAAGGAGTATCTTCTAACTGGAACTCACAGCATAAGCTTTTATCTCTAATTTTAACAGTGGAAAATTTAAAAATTTTGTAGTTGTTTTGCTACGTTCTCGCAAATGCTTATGCTAAAAGATTATACTCTGATTGTAAGCGTATTGCAAGATGTATGTTAATATAAGCATACATTAGCATATTATTGTTCACATATGTTAGCACATGACTCCAAACTTATAGAATGCCCTACCATGTAATGCGTTCATTCA
Source organism: Eudromia elegans (assembly GCA_003342815.1). Lineage (NCBI taxonomy): Eukaryota > Metazoa > Chordata > Aves > Tinamiformes > Tinamidae > Eudromia > Eudromia elegans. The sequence goes on from PTEX01000196.1 coordinate 786,687, forward strand.
AAATCAAATGCACATAAAAAAGGTGAGTTCTGCAAATGCCCTGGCTCAGCTGCATTTTCTTTCCCATGATCCACAATCTTTTCATTTCCATACCCCACCAGGATTTTAAGGCAGCTTTATTTATTTATTTATTTGTTTGTTTGTTTAGACTTGTGAACAGAAGTTCCTGTGTGTCAGTAAAACTGGCTGCAGCAGACTGTATGCTCTGTGACGCAGCAGCCTTTCTCCTGTTATCGCTTGTGACACCTGCGTTTGGGGAGTTGCACAATACTCAGATTGCTGGCTGGAGTGTGGGTGTGGAGGACGTCTGGCCAAGAAGCAATCTGCTGCTGTTACGAAGAAGTCCAAAGAGCTTCTCTGGATTGTTTTTCATCTCCATTTTCTCCTTCTTCCAGTCTGCCCGGGTCTCATAAATTCTCTAAGATTTACTGTCACGACATGCTATATACACAGCGTGAGACAGCTCTCACCACCACTCCAAAAGAACATGCGTGGGGTAGGGCGCAGTGCTTTCCCCTCTCTCCTTACATCACAGTGGGAAAGGCTGAGCATCAGTACTAGTTTCAGTTCTTTGGAAAAGAAAACTATCTATCTTCCCTTTATCCCTTACGGCTAGCAAGAGGTCAAGTGAGTAAATGAAACTGATAACGGTTTCTGCAATGCTGCCATTGTATGCCCTTCCATTACAGCCTGATATCAAAGAAAGGGGCAAATCCTGAAAAGTCTTAGCTAAATATCTTATTTCAGTGGATTCTACACAGAAGATTTGTTATTTCTCCTTCAGTTTCCTAATTTTGCCTGTTTTCAAATTTAACCCTCATTGATTGTGTCAGGCTGAATCCTGGTGAGTATCTTCAGATGAGCAGTTTAGGGTGGCATTTGTGAGGAATCTGATATAGTTTCCTACTTGGAAAGCCTGCGTGCTTGGCTGCAGGGGTGAAGAGCATGGAAAATGTTTGGAATGTTGATTTGTATTCCTGAACCTACAGCAATTTTGTGGGAAATTTTCATTAAAACTTAAATATTTGCAAGCAGGTGACAGATAATGCTGAGTGATGCGTTAGTGGTCACCTTTGTGAAAACAACAGGCTAGAAAGTATCATATAAATTAATACTGTATGTATTTCGGCAACATGTTTACAAGTCCCCACTGACCATGGGTACCCAATCTGAAGCATGTTGATATTCGGTGCTTTAAAATAACTGCTATACAAATTGACCTCAAGTGCAAATATAAGTATTCTTCCTCTGAAAAAATAAGACCATATTGTGGAAATCGTGAGTTCTGTTGACTTCAAAAGTTTAGCACATGCCTAACTTTAAAGTTAAAAAAAAAAAAAAAAAAGAAAGAAAAGATAAAGAAATGAAAAGCAGAGAGACTCAAGTTAAAAGGTGTTTTGCAGACGTATTTAGTCCTCAAACGATGAGCCCAAAATGAGCCCAAAAGCTCATCAAAAGATGAGCTGTACACCTCTAGATTTTGTAGGGTTTTTTTTTTCTTTTTTTTTAATCTTTTTTTTCTGTCTTTCTTTCTTGGCCTGAAAAACAGTTGCAAAATCACACAACTTTTAAAATAGCATTATACAGGAAAGTCCATGTTCTTGAGGGTAGCATTTTGTGCAATATAACTAAATGCCATATAATGGGATTACCCTAAAAGTTAGCTCCAAAATGCCCTGTGGCCATGCAATGGAAAGCAGAGCTACTTCAATCACAACTCAATTTCCCATGTATTGCCCCTGCAGTGAGCGCATGCAGTAAACAAGCACAAAAAAGGTATGAATCCAGTCACTGCGTCAGAGAAGAGAGAGGAATGGATGTGTTGACAGGGGGAGGGATGGAATGGAAGGGGAAATAAAGCACATCCTTTCTGTACTTCCATAAATGCCATTTTCTCTCTCTAGAGCAATAGGCAGAGGAAGGAGGGTTCCCTGAAACAGGACTCCTTGCTGCTGCTCCCTTTCTGTTGTCCATTGTCTTGCGCTGAATTAAAGGTCACCCTACGTGACTTGTTGTGCTTCTCCCTCCTCTTCCAGGAAAACTTAACAAACAGAAAAGAAAACAAAAAAAAAAGCAAAGTCCCTAGAATTGACAGCAAATGTAAATTTAGAAGTTTAGTTTTGCTGCAGTTTAATAAATATTGCCACTTGTGTGTTTAGCTCTTGACCTCGTCCACTCAGAAGGGTTCCACTGACTTGGCTAAGGTTTGATCTAACAAATATAACAAACTTATGAAAGCCTTAGTCTATATGTGGTCACATACAGGTGCCTTACGCTTGGAGAGTGTATTTCAGCTCCCATAGTAAAATGAGTTAAGGGAGCATATACACAGTTAGAATGTATTTGATTCAAAAGAAAGCATGAATTTAGAACCCAAATTAGATAATGAAGTATGTTTGTATAGGCTGTTGCTAGAAGTACTCATTCAAGCAAACTCTAGACAAACATGGCTTTCCAGATATATTGGCTTGCCAATCGCTTTGAGCTATTGAACCTTATTTTTTTTCTTCTTTTTTTCAATTAAAGTAAATATATTGTAATGGGATGGCCAAACATGTGATTGTTTAGCAAAAGACATTAGGGCAATGCGGTTTTTGATGTGTTACTGTCATTCTACTCATTTACTGTGAAGGTGAGCCACTGCATATTTGGTATTATTCATAGTGCCTTTTCTATTTTTTGGTGTTTTTTGTTGTTGTTCAGAGTTGTTCATGTACCTTGACATTGTATTAGTCTAGGTTTATGTTACTTAACAAATATAAGCTAACTGCACCAGAACTGTGTTTTTTAAAAATAGATGAATCACTTTTTTTGGGGAGCTATCAAGTTTGCAAAGTGTTTTAATAGGAAAAAAAAATTAATGCCTTTTGTGATAGTGGAATTTAAACTTCAGATGGATAGAAATATTCTTAGAGCATTTTGGAATACCTATTACCCTGGCATTAGTCTGTCGGTAATTTAAGTGTATAACTAGGGTGATGGAGCAGGATCCTTCTTTCTTTCATCCCTTTTGTCCTCGAATCCCCTCATCCCCATTTTACCCACCTCCTCTCAATGTTTCCCCTACATTACTGTCTCAGTTTTGAAGCCAGGATGCTCTCAAAGGGATCCATCTTCCCTGACTGAAGATGATGCCTGCTGATGCTCAGCTAACGTACAGAGCTACCCTGCCATGCTTCTGCTGAAGCTGAAAGAACGAAAGACTCTTCTTTCTTTTGGACCTAATTTGGTCCTGATGCACTACAAGATGATTCCTGAGTTTTTCAGGTTTCATCACCTATAAAAATAATAACAATAAAAAATTAATAAAAAGGCAAGCTTTCCTGTAATAGTCCTCTAAACCGAACGCACTTAGTGCCGAGTGCTTGGTAAGTCCTCTCTTTTCAGATGGGCTCTGTCAGGTTTAGCGAGGCTCCGATTCAATCCTGGACAACCTGCGACCTCTTTTGGTCAATTAACAAAATGAGGAAGAGGACAAAAGAAGATTAAAAATCGCTGGTGCAACAGCCTGTCAAGGTCTTAAGTGAGGCTGATTTCTCTGTTAGCACATCTTTAATTTTATTTCCCAGGCTAAAGTGTCTTTTTATCCTTTGAGCATATTATTCACATAGAATATTAGGGGTTTTTTTTGCTTTTTTTTTCTTTTTAGTATATCCTGTTATATCTTTTTATATATATCCTGTTATTTACAGAATCTTTTTCAAGACAGTGTCTGAGAAGTATCATTACAGAGTGAAGAACAGGGAAGCCAAGCCAAAGTTTTAGTTATCTAAACCGTATGATTTGTAAAAAGTGCAATTTTTGAGATGCATAGTCTGGTGGGAGTGGTGGTATGTGGAATCAGAGTGTACGTGCCTTGCTCTTCCATCCGAATTCAGACACAGGAACAGCTGGTAAATTACGGGAAGGTGAACTTCAGTGCTAATGATGCAGGCGTTGAAAAAACAGAGCAGTCGCCTGGCTTGTATCACCCCCGCGGCAGGAAACGGCTGCGGGAGCCAAGCCTTGTGAGCACCGTGCGCGGAACGCTGCGCGAGGGCCCGGCTGCAGGACCGCGGCGTGCGCACGGAGCGCCTCACCGTCCCCTTCAGCATCAGCTCGCGCGAGGGCGGCAGCAACGGCGGGCACCAGTTTTGCCTTTGCCCATGCGGATTTTCTTGACCGAGGTTAAGCCGAGTAAT
>PTEX01000196.1:792216-832322 GCA_003342815.1 Eudromia elegans
CGGGGCCCGTGGTGCGCTGCGAGCCGTGCGACGCGCGCGCGCTGCAGCAGTGCAAGCCGCTGCAGGCCGAGTGCGCGGAGCGCGTGCGGGAGCCCGGCTGCGGCTGCTGCCTCACGTGCGCGCTGCGCCTCGGCCAGCCGTGCGGCATCTACAGCGAGCGCTGCGGCGCCGGCCTCAGCTGCCAGCCGCGCCACGACGAGGCGCGCCCGCTGCAGGCGCTGCTCGACGGCCGCGGGCTCTGCGCCAACGCCACGGCGGGCGGGAAGCTGCGCGCCTTCCTGCTGCCCGGCGCGCACGCCGCAGGTAAGAGCCGGCGCGGGGGCAGGGGACACCCGCGCCGCGTGCGCGTCCTCGCCGGCAGGCGCCGCGGCGCGGGGGCGAGCGGGACGCAGGCTGCGCGCCTCCCTGTGCGACTCTCCGTGCTGCCTGCGTTCCACGGACACCGCTGGTGCGAGCTCGCGCCTTCCAAGCGCCGCGGCTGCCCTTTAAATAGCAATAATAATTAATAGTAACAACAATTATCCGGAGGAGTTGCGCTTGGCTGCTTCTATGTGTGCCAGCATGGCTGCTGTGCTGAGCGTCGCGCAGGGAGGAAGGTGAGAGGCCGGTGGCGGAGCCTCGTTCCTCGAAAGAGCGTGCGAGGAAGCGGAGGTGTGGAGCTGACTGCAGCAGCTCCAGGGAACCCGCGGGGAGAGGGGCGAAAACCGGCAAAAAAGAAAGAAAAAAGGAAAGAAAAGAAAAAAAAGAAGGATGTGGGGTTGTTGGGTGCAGTCCTAGCGCGGGAGGGTGATTATTCAGAACAAAGCGTTTGCACAGAAGTAATTTTTAGAGGACGCTGTGATTCTTTTTCACCCCTGCACTGCAAGTAAGTGCTCAGTCCAGCTAAACTTTCCCATAGCTCTTGCGTGTCTTGTACAAGAGACATTCATAGAGAGCATTTTTTGTTGTGTTTTAAGAGGCAGAGAAGACTGGAAAAAAAAAAAAAAGTCCTGTTAGCGTGCACATTTGGAAACTTCAGAGGCAGGGAAACTTGGGATTGGCATCAAGAGAGCACAGTCCCTTTGTGCAAACATTTCATTAAACTGTTTGCTAACCAACAGCAAGTATGTTAACATTTATTTAATAGAAAAGTGTGTCAAAAGACTTTCCACTGTTTGCATTTTTAAAAGGCCTGGCATTTCTCTCCGCTGGCTTGCAGGGACTCTTTGGCTGGCCTCTCCTTAGCTGTGCGAGAGGAAGTGCCACCAGCGCCCCGGCTAACAGGCTGCTCTGGCACGAGGAGATGCCTTATTGTAATTATTTATGTGCTGCTCCCGAGCTGGGACCATCTGAATGAGCGCGAGTTCAAAGGTGCTCATTGAAATTTTAAATCTCACTGGAACATGGAGCCACTTCCTCCATCCTGTGAACTTGACTTTGCATATTAAGCCTGCAGAGGAGCTGAGAGATCAGGGGAAGGCTCCCTCCAGAAAGCTGAGGCTTGGCACTCTTTAATGAAGAGCTTTTGTTTGCTATGGAGGACGGGTTAGGCAGGGAGAAAGGGGAAAGTAGAGCTGCACTTGAGTTCCCCACCAAAAATCTTTCCAGTTTCAGCGTAAATGCTCAAGATACCGAGTTCCTGTTTGTGCATTCTTGGCTCGGGGAGCATGCCTGTTTTGAAATCAGTTGGAGCTCCGATTGCTTAAAAAAAAGTGGGAAGCGGATCCCTTGCCATTTCCACTTAAGGCCTGAATGCTGAAAACTCTCTGTCTGAGAGGAGATAAATATCCTGAACCCATATGCATGCCTCTTTAGCAGGGCTGCTAGGGTTTCATCCCCAGATCCCACACTTGGGAGCCAAGATCCATGTGACTCAAACCCCTTCTGGCCAGGGTCAGGCCTCCTGCCTGACTCACAGCTAGTCCTGCATCATATACTGCACTTTCTGTTGTTGCTAATTTGCAGAAATTGAAAAAAAAAAAAAAAAAAAAACCACAATGTAGGCAGTATATGTTATACTAGCTTCTTCTTAATACCAAATATAGTAGACCACTGGACTACTTTTACAAGTTCAGTTTTCTGGGCACTAAAATGAGATGATGCAGTGTGCTTATGCAACCCTCCTAGTCTGTTTTCTGAAAGAGAGCAAGTCACTTCTTCACAGAGCACTTTTGTTCCCATTAGGCCTGAATGTAAAGCTAACATGGCACTGGGTTTTATAGGGCCGAGTTGTCAGAATGTGCTTTGCAGACTAAAATGTGACATTATAGCCACCTAGATGTAAGAAGTGCTGTCTAGGCGTGCGGGTTTGTACAAACCGCAAAATGATCAGGCTGCTGATTATTTAATGTGCATTAAGAATACTTTCCGCCTATTTTTGGTAGACCTGGAAAGCTAATGAATGGGACTGACTGCAGAAAATCTAGTGGGCAATATAGTGTTTATATATAGGAGATCCAGATTTCTGACTTTCTATTGTGTCCCCTCTTCTTGCACATTTCGTTAAGAGCATGGAAAAAAAAATACTCCTGTTCAAAAACAGGTCATTAAACCACCAGAAATATGTTCAAATACCACTGAGAGTCTTGAGTTAAACCCACAAAAGCCAGGAAATTTAGACTTAAGACTTAAACTTCCTTAATCCATTTGCACCGGGAGTTGGATTTTCCTGGTCTATTATGTCCATTGCCAGCAGTGGCTACACTAAAACCACTGGCACCAGGACGTGAGCTCTGATCCCTCCTCCTTGTGTCCCTCCCCTGTCCTGCGTGTTGCCAGAGCCACTGGGCTCCAACTCCATGGGCCTGAGTGTGGCCTTTTTGGTGCAACGTTGAGTTCCTTCAAGGCTTCTATGATTTCTCAGTAAGCTGTGGAGCACAACTTTATATCAGAGATTTCTATGATGTTCCTTGCACATCATGTTATCACTGTGCACTCCCGAGATTATTTCCATTCAGGGGAAAAAAAGAAAAAAAAAAAAAAAGAAGAAAAAAAAGAAGAAAGAAAGTGGCAAGCAGACAGGGCGCCGAAATGCAGCAGCAACTAGTGTGACTTCACCGGTCAGAAGATACAAAGTAGAAAAATTCCTCGAGGAAACGCAGCCAGTTACAGCTACACTGCAAGAGGCTCCTCTGGGAGAAATGCAGGGTAGACAAATAGCTCAGAAAGTGAAGGAACACTGTGCTCATGCAGGATTTAGGGTAGAAACATGTTTCTCCTGTAGTTTCACTTGTGGTAGTTTAAAGAGAAAATATTTTCAAAGCTCAGAATGAAAGCAGATGTTTGTGCTTTGACACCACTGCAGAACGAATGGCTTTTTTTTTTGTCAATTTTGTACACCTAGAAATGTTTCTAGTTTTAAACAGCTTAAGAATGCAACATGCCATTTTATTTTTCTTTCTCATTCCATTTGGGGAGTAAAATTAAGAAAGGAGTATTAAAAATGGTTAATTAGAACCACTGAGCTCTGGTAGGATCCTGATAGGCTTTTTTGTATTAACGCTTTTTTTTTTTTTTTTTCTTAATTACTTTCCTGGGGAAGAAAGAGTCGCATGAAACCCAGTAAGTTCCCCGAGTTAGTTGTGTTTAATTAAACTTCATTAAATCTGCTCTAGGTCAGGAATAAATTACTCAAATCCTTTGCATGTCTTGCATTGGTGAAGTTGCTAACAGAGTTAGTTCTGATGCTGGTCCAAAGCCTGGGAAGGGGCAGGGTATGGTGCAGAGCTGCCCCCTCCTGGTGAAAAACCAGGAAAACTCTGTGGAGAGCAACAGTAAGAAGTTTGAGCATCCCCAAATTAAGGAGGATTTGAAATTCATGTGAAGAGCTTTCCAGTGGTTAATGGGGGGAAAAAAAATGTATATGCAGCAGCACTTGAAAAAAGGCATTAGGGATAAAGAGTTTCTTCATTTAAAAAGCCATCACTAATCTTTATACTTAGCAGTAAAGATGCTGTTGCTTTCACAATACAGAATTGATCATGGTTTTATATCTTATTATTTTGCAAAAAAAATTTAAAGGCTCATTTAGTGGTCTCCACTTAACTGGCAGATGATTAACCTTCCTTCTTCACTTTTCTTCTTCATTTTTTTCTATCTGAAGGAAATTCCAGTGATTCAGAGGAAGACCGGAGTACCAGTAGCATAGAAAACCAGGCCTTCCCAAACTCCCACAGAGTGTCAGATTCCAAATCACACCCACAGCACATCAAAATAGATATCATCAGGAAAGAGCAAGCCAAAAATACACGGCGCTACAAAGTGGAATATGATTCACAAAGTACAGATACACTGAATTTCTCCTCTGAATCCAAACAAGAGACTGAATATGTAAGTATTTTTGTGAGTAAAGATTTATTTTCCTGCATGTGAGTGCATGTTTGTGTATGTGCGCCTATGCATGTGCTGCATTTGAGAAGGCTAAAAATAATAATAGTAAATAAATAATAAAAAAAGGCAGGTAATTGTTATAACCATTTAGGAAATTCTGGCTGGTACTGGTTTGACCAGTAACACTATTGGACTTACAAATACAGATAATTAGCCAGACCAAATAGATTATGTTCAGAAAACATGGAAGCCTAATGTATTGATGTTTACATTGATTTTAATATGATTTTCACAAGCCGATTCTTAGAGAACAAACATTCTGTCTACCTATAATTATCATGTGTGAGCTCAGAACTGGCTTAGCAATATCAGCATTAAGTTTGATTGCAAGCAATATTATTTGCTTGCAATAAGGCAATAAAAAGGAAAGGCTTCACATTCAGTGCACCAGCACTATGCTCACACCCCGTGGAGCACATCAAGGAAGAGAAACTAAGCTCAAGGGCCTCGTTTGAGCAGTCAGTATTTGCATGACATGCAGGAGTCTTGTAGTCACAGTGTAGGAGACTTGCAGGCATGGTGTGGTCCTGTTACACAAGAAGGTAGGAGCTCGCTGGCACACAGTGCACAGCAGCGAGACAGGCTTTGCAGAGCAACCTGAATACTGTTCATTTGAAGAGGTGCATTCTCTGGTACTTGCTGTCTGGGAACCTTGTGGCCGATAATCTGGTTATTCCCATGCCTGTGCCAGACGGCGTTAAAAATAATTGCTGGATACACTTGGGCATTTAATCAGGAGAGCCATGGTGAAACCAGGTAGGATTCCCTGCCTACAGTATAACCAGATATAGTTTCCCATCTTCAAAAGTAAGTTTCCCTGCCTACAGGAGAAAGATCTGTTTGGAGTTTGGCCTCTTAGCTTGAAACATCAAGGTTGACTCTCCTATATGTTCAGTTGTCACAAGGTCCAGTATTCTAGTAAAAATACTAGCTGTCTGAGGCTCAGAGTATCTTCCTTCCCAAATACAAACTGTTATAATGAAAGCATTGTCTTTGATAGCTCTGTGGAAATCGGGTCTTGGGCTTACGTAGGAGAAGCATTTTCCCTTCATATGCAAAGGGCTCACTGGCTTAACAAAACTGCTCATGGCTGGGAAGACCAGTGAAGTCCACCTGGGTCAGATGCCTTTGTAAGCAAATGCCTTTCTAGCTATGTCTGTGTAAGTAAACTTTTGATATTGATCTCTGACTCTTGAAGACTACTTTAAAAAAAAAAAAAAAAAAAAAAAAAAAGAAGAAACAAAAGAAAATAAGAAAAAGAAAGCTGTTATACTTTTTTGTGGACCTAGCTCAGGACCAGACCTTTGGAAGCGTGTGATCTGCAGTCAGGGTGTCTGAACAGTTTTATTTATTCATGGAACTGCCAATAAGAGCAGCAGCTTAAAGAATATGTTCAGAGCTCGAGAGATTGATACTGAAAGAAAATGTATGAAAGCTGCAAGGAAAGTATTTGTTAACCCCCAAATCAATTTTAAACTTCACCAGGACTGTTGGGTCTGTATGCTTTCAGACATACAGATGAAAGACACTTTGTATGAGTAAACTATTAATATTACAACTTGAAGTATAAGTATCATTACTTCACTAATTAAGAATTACCACAATGACTCGTTGTGTTGTTTACAGCAACTCAACTCAACTTTTAACCATGCAAAGGAATTTTTTCAGGTCAATGTTTAAGGAGTGGATTGGTGGATTGAGTCAATAATATGCTCTAACAGGAGCGCAGCTAAACACAGAATTTGCAGGCTGTAATTCTTGAATTCTAATCCCATTGCTTGACACTAGCTGCCTTCTTGGCCTCTGGCAAATCTTGAACTCCTCTGCTCCTAGTTTTCTGCCTGTAAAATGGGGCTGGTAACGCTTTACTCCCTACCTCAAAGGGCTGCAGTGAGAAATAATTAGCTGGTGTTTGAAACATGCTCTTAAAAATGCTTCTGTAAGTTCTTTTTATCTCGGTGTCCTAAAGCTAATCCTCGCTGATGCAAAAAGTGCCTGATTTATCTAATGAAAATGTCGCATGCATCCATTTGTTTGCATTGCTGCAGCCATTTAGTCCCGCTGAAACTTGGAATTGTTGTCCCAAGCTAGATTATTTAGACTCTACATAGCTATAGAGACAGAGAGGGAGAAAGATCTTGGGTAGCTTTTCATATATACATATACAATGTACAAGACTACTTGTTTTCAATGAAATCCCTTTCATTCAAGTTTTTGGATCCAGTAATGTCACAGAAATAAATGCCATTAGGGAAGAATTATTGAGTGGTTTATTTCCAGTCCCTTTGGAAATGCCTTATTTCTCAATTTTTTGTAGCGTAAATGATGTTTTTGTGAACAACTTGTACACTGGTTAGGCCTTCCCTTACATATATGTGGTTGCGATTGCAACTGGAAATCCCATTCTGTGCCTGTGCATAGTAGAGAGTGTTTGGAAGTCAGTTTATTTTTAATAATGCATAATCTCAAAATTGTACCTGTGAATGGGCTTCATGTTTCTTGTTTAAAGATTTAGTAAACTCTAGTTTTTGCAAATGCATGACAGCATTTAGACAAAATAGCATTTGAGACTGAAATTTCACTTATGTTCCATCCCCATTAACAGGGTCCCTGTCGCAGAGAAATGGAAGACACATTAAACCACCTAAAGATCCTAAATGTCTTGAGTCCTAGGGGTTTTCATATTCCAAATTGTGACAAGAAGGGGTTCTACAAGAAAAAGCAAGTAAGTACAATATCTTGATCATTTTGGTGAATACATTTTACTTTTTACGCATCTCTGCTGAAGGCGTTACGTAGCATTTCACTGAGGTACTCATTTAGTCCTCCTTGTAGGATCAGATCTTATAGCATTGAACCTTGTCAAGTGGGGACAGTGTTTTTATTTGTTGTTGGTCATGACAACAGATTAATTTGTGAAACTTCATACCTAATCACACATGGGTTGGCTGGTGTCCTAGATACTAATGCCCTTCAGTTTAAAAAAAGCAATGCCTCTGTAATAACCCACAGAGCTAAATGTTGCAGTCACCAGATGACTGCAATAGATCAATGCTTTGAATTGCAAATAGCTGCCTGAGAGTTCCTAGAAGAACTAGGCTAGATCATATTACAAAAAGCAACTTGAGAAAGGCATATATCTGTGCTTTATATGCTACACAGATCACTTCCAAAATCCAGGTCATGTTATCATGAAAGTGATACACTTAGTAGTTACTCTGCAGCAAGGGTGACTTTTCAGTCTTCGGTTTTCCATTTACATTTGGCACCAGATTTGTGACCTTTCTTGACAAATGTGGACCTAAACGGCAGGTATTCTGGCTCTAGTCAGGTCCATTGCTCTCCAGTCAGTGCTGCCTTCATTTGGCAACTCGGAAGAGTGCATATTATACTGAGTCCTTTGCTGAGTGTACACCCATTGTATAATCCCAGTATTTAGTTAGTGACCTGTCCCTAAGTGTATTTCTTGGTGTAATTCAAGAAATTTCTGAATTCTGAGGATACTTCACGATTTTCCTCACAGCACACCTCTGTGGGGAGAGACTTTTTCTGTGGACCATCTTTTGTCTGTCATTTGGGTTCATACAGGTCAGCCACATCTTCTGTATCTCTGCTAACTGCAGCAGTGACTTAGTCAACATGTTATTAGCTGCAGTTCTTTTATTGGCGGCAAGAGGCCAACCTCTGACCAGACAACCTCATTTTAGGAAGGGTGTCCCTCTACTGCTTGGCTTTCAGTTTTCTTAAAAACAGCTTTTCTTTTTTTTGTCTCGAGCTCTGCAATAAGCAAGCAGGTGGGATGTTCACAGCAGGGGCTGAGGGTTGCTGTAATCCCTTTTTTCCATCAGTCCTGTGGTGACTGTGCTGTCTGACCTTGGCTACATGCTGCTGAGCTTGTCTGTCCACCCAGGCTTTTCCTGAGCAGGTGGTGATCCTCTCGAGCAGGGAGAGGTTCTTTTGCTCGCCTGCAGTTCTGAGTCCCTCATGTCCATTCACGTGCCGCTGTGTGAAGAGGAGCTGCCAGTGCTACTCAAGCCCCAGGCTGCATTTGTTCAGAAAATACCATGGACTCCTGCATGAGCTGTTCTGTGGAGCTAGGCTAGCCCTGTGCTTTGTGGCTGTGCCAAAAAGTATTTACTTAGCTACTTTAGAACAGTATATAATTTAATTATATTCAAGACAAGTAAGCATATCATAGTTCTTATCCTTCAGGAGGTATTTCAGAAGACCACAGATTGATATTTACTTTTTTCAGTTGATATTTCTTTCATCTGTCGTTAGACTCTACGAGCTTTGCTTCATCAGCACTAAGGTGGTGATTCGCACACTCTCACTGGTGTATAGATAATAAATTAGATACACAACAAGCAGATGTTCAGGTGCATTACTATGCAGTGGTAGCTCTGCTATGGAGGTGCTCGTGCACTTCAAAAAAGAAGAAGAAAGGAAATAAAGATAGTATACTTTCATTCTTGCTTCTCATTCCTAGAACTTCATTTACCAGAACAAGATGATGGTGTGAAACGAAGTCATGCTTCTGCAGTCTGGGTAGTGTTCAAGCTATTTGGAGAATTTGCAAGTGCTTTAGAAAAGGTTCTTGCACTAAATATAGCAGTGTATTCGGGCAGCAAGCATAGAAGATGCAGGGGCAATTGCATATGTGGCCAGCCTTGTGAAGTGTGCTACCAATGTAACAAGTCCAGTTGTTTAAGACAGCTCAGGATATCCTGTAAGAGAGGCTACCAAGCAGTGCCCATGCAAACATCTAATGCAGTTTTAGTGCTCCTCTTCTAAAAGAATCAACTTGAACTAACTTGAATCAACCCCTGATGCAGGCCTTCATATCAGGTAAGGCTTAGGGAATCCACAATGAACAAAAAATAATCTATTTATGTTGCCCTTCTAACATTAACTGCCAGAAAAAAAGCATCAGCTTCAGAATTTAGTGTCTCCTGGCCAGATTGGAATCACTGTCTGTGAAACAGTGCAATGATTGCATTCATTTAGTTTTCTTTCCGGAGCATCAAAATGTAGGTCTGATATTTTGGGAACTGTAAGCAGGTGTCTAATCTGATTAACAGAATGCTAGGCTACTTCATTGATAACCTTTGTTGCTATTATTAGCAGCATTTGATCTGTAGTTCAATTATATTCCACTGTGACAACAAAATAATATGTTAGGTAATAGTCAGTAAAGCCATCAAAGAAATGATCGTAAAGTAGGCATTTTTAATTCTGGAAACATTGACTGCTTTCCCATATCTGCCAAGACTCTGTGGCTGGACGTGCAATTCAGTGCACTGAGATCCTATACAGACTTCGGAGAATGCTGTCATTGGTAGGTTAAAGTCTGAGAAAATAGTTATTTCCTTCTCAAAATAGTTTCACTGTCATATGGCAATACTCACAGCACTGTATTGTTTAATGTTTGGATCAGATATTAGGAGTCAGAACCACTGTATTTTCTTCTTGGCTTATTTTTGGACTTTGTGACCCACCAAACTGTTTCACGAAGGCAGACGCATCTGTTTCCACTCTTAGTGCAGCCAGCTCCTGGGATAACACTGGGGTAAATTATACAGTGACTTATAAGAGAATGAGTCTTCTTGCCTTGATTTAATGTCATATCTCAAATGAATTGTGGTAGGCAAGTTCAAATTAATGCATGCTGTTAAATGCTTTAAATTACTTTTTCAAGCATTAATTAAATGTTTTGTAGATGCATGTTCATATGCAGTCCAATGTACTGAGATCTCAATGCAGCACCAGGCAATTCACTGCAGGCCAAAACCTAGAGAGATGAACCTTAAAAGAACTTCGAGCAACCATTTAGGTACATGTATAACAGGAGGAATCCAATAGATTATGACAACCCTGGAAAGCATTGAAGACTCATTCATGAGGCATTTTGCATGTTAGTATAATCTCCCTTCCTGATCACCTGCTCTTCCAGTCAAGCTGAAAGCAGCTGTTTTTCATGGCTTTTGCAGTTGTCTAGAAATTGACTTTTCAGGAACCACTACAGGGAGTAATTTTCACAAGTGAAACAAATTTTAAGAACATAAATTCATCTGTCAAGGTACAGCATGAAAAAATACTCCAGATATTGTGTTTACATATAAACTTATTTTTAAAATCAGACCTATTAAAATTTAGATTTCTTTATCTTAACATATCACATATGTAAGGTTGCTCTGTACATCTGTGGTATATAGGTATATTTACATGAAATATGTTCATACAGGCACATTTCTGCCTCCAGCATGCCAAGAAGAAAAAAAAAGTTTTAATGAAATTAGAATTATCTTTGAATTGCCCCATATTCATCTACTGGAGCTAGATACTCACCTAAATATGAGTTGGCAATGTTCCACTGAAAACAAAGTTGGGCTTGACAGGAGCCAAAACGGCCCGAGGTGCGTGTCAAGGCTGTCTGCAGTCTGTTCCAAGATATCACAATTGTAGCTCCATGGAGACCTCTGCACTGACCAGGAGTTAAATGCTTTGCCATATGCTTTGCTGTGCCCCAAGAATGCCTCTGCCGCCCTTCTTTGCGGAAGGCTGAGGGGCAGGTGGCATAAAGCTGGCAGCTGGTGTTTCTATCAGGAGTAATTATTGGCTCCACTGCTTGGGCAGGTTTCCAGCTTGTTTAGGCTTCTGAAGTAGTAGCAGAGCTCAGCAAAGCCTTGAAGTTTGTGGAGTGCAAAATTAAGAAAAGTGTTTTTTCCTTTCCTTTCTTTCCTTTTTTTTATTTTAATGTGAATTATTGATCATTTCAATAAGCAATGCAAGCTAGCTATCTCAGGATAAAAGCATCCTCTTTTAACTAGAAGTGCTCTGCTTTTGACAGCGTGACTGCTCACGTAGTACAATATCACATATTGGGAAAGGTAAATTATATCTCTGTTTCCTTGCAGGCAGAATGTTATTTCAACTGCAAAACTCTAATGCACATGATCCAACAGTTTCATTTTCTCAAATTAGTTTTTTGAAAGAAATAAAAAAATCCTTAATAGGAGAGAATGTGTTTCTGCAGACTAACTTTGTGGTATATTTAGTTCCCGAAATTGATTAGCTGACCATAAAAAGCAATCATAACCCTCAACAGCATGAGATAACTTTAATTGATCATTTGTTTTGACAGTCATGCAAGCCTATGAATCAGCGAGAGTTGTGTAACATACTTCATATAGTACTTCTAAAAGGGGAGGATGTGTTACTATTATTAGTAGAAGTGTAGTTTCATCGCCTGAGCACCAGGCTGGCAGCCAGAAACCTTGCCTTCTAATTCTGACTCTGTCTGTGCCTGTGGTCTTGGGAAAAACAACCTTAGAATTCCTGCCTCAGTTTCCTTATCTGTAAAATTTAGACCATGCAAAGGCTGATGTACTTTGTTTTGCACCTGAAGAATTTAAGGTGTAAAATGTTAATATCACTTCAGCTAGGATCCAATGCAGTTAAAGAAAACAGCCACCACTGCAGTTAAAGAAACACCCACCGACTGTGGTGAACTTTGGGCCACCATTCACTGAAATCCTAGAGACCATTTGCCAGCCCTGGTCAGGCTTATGAAGCAAAATAATAAAGCATCCATTGATTTCATCTGTAAAGGTTTGCTTTGGGAAGCGAGCTGAACAGATAGCTAGAACTCAAATATGACTAACTATGTAGTTTAGCAAATTATTAATGTAGCTTTTCTCTTGATAGGCTTGTACTTCTTGACCCTCTCCTGAAATAAGCCAATATTTACTTTAATCCTGATCTTATAATCCTACTGTCAGAATTGCCATTCATTTGAGTAGGACTAATGAGGAAGGACAGCAAATCCAAAGCAGAGAAGAAATTGTATTATTTCTGCACTATACTTCCTACTCAGAAATGTGGCACAAAGGCAGATTTTTTTCCAGTTGTGGAGACAGAGTTGTGGCATGCTCAAATAGAATAAACAAGATGTAAGCAAACATTATAGAGGCAGAGGAGTCTGCCCAGCAAAATGATCTATATGCTCAGAAAGGTCTGTGGAAACTTACAGCTCCATCATGGTGGCAGGTTCAGGATTTTTCTTTCTAATGTGTCATTTATTCCCATCTCATTTTCACATGTTCCTAGTGATGACTATCAATGTTAATCTCCGCTGCCACAAATTAATAGGCTTAGGGGCCAACCTGCTGGCCTGGACACTCCCAGGAATTGCCCATGTTCATGCTCACTATCACCATATTACTTCTCCTGAGGTCTTGATCTGGATGTGGAAAGGGTCAAATGCTTTTGGCCCAACACTGAACTTGATTTTTCTTAGTGCATCTGTACCTGGTGACATACTTTGTGAGTATGGCCCTATCACACAGGAGAGCAGGACACTTTGGATGAGGATCTGGAGAAGAGTGCTATTGAGTGGTAATGGCAAAGCTTACCCGAGCCATGACAAACTCACAGCTGAGACCTACCCCATGCCTTAGAAATGCTTTTATTGCTGAGAGTGATCTCAGAGGTGATCTATGGTTTGAGAATCACAAGGTATATGCATAGGCTTCTAGTGTCCTCTAAAAAGGCAGTTTCATGCTCCAAGTAAAAGACTCTAAGTGGAACAATTATATAAATAGCCAACTTAATCTGGTAGGGCATTGAAGGACCTAAGTGTCTTCCATTTGTCTAGCCTATTCCTCCTTCAGGTCCCAGAACTTCCTGTAGATTGAACTGGTCCCAGAGGAACATGAAGAATATAACCTGCAGAATGTTATGCAGAATGTTTCTTCTTTTTCCCTTTTTTTGCTTACTGCATCATTACTTCTAAAGTTGTTGTCCATTTATTGTCTTGTTTAATGGTAGTTTCAGATTGGTTAGTATTGTTAGCAAATCCACTAAGCAACTGACATCTAAAGTTGCCTTAGGCCATAGACCTAATATATAAGTAACATTATTTATAGGAAAATATACATGTAAAGCTCTAATATATACCTAGCAGTTGTTGAAGTGATAACTCCATTACAGAAGGATTATGTATCTGTTAATAAATGTCAACTACAGTACTGACATTCCTCCGGCAAACAGATGCAAGCGGAGGGTGTTTATTGCTGCAAGGGCTGCCTTTGCCAAACCTGTGCTTTAGTGTAGAACAAATCTGTGGGCTTTTGTTTCCAAAGAAGGGTGCTAATTATCAGCTCTCACTGTTGTAAATAGTCTTTGCTCAGTAGAGGGCAACTGTGCCACCTAATCTAATATAAAGTAGTTCAAAAGATTGTGTTTTCGTAGTTCTTGGAGCAGTTTTATTTTGAGATAATTAGACACAAAGTAGTTTACTGATGGAGAAGGTCACTTCTTATTGTCATGCTGTGTAGCTGGAATAAAGTGAGGTGGAAATTCTAGCAACGTGAGATATGACCAAGATGCAGTAACACAGCTATGAAATGAGCTGTGTATTGTGACCTGCAATGTATAACGGAGATTGAAAAAAAGAACACGATGCCAGTTGCGTCTTATATTCTCTTTCAGTGCCGCCCATCCAAAGGCCGAAAAAGAGGGTATTGCTGGTGTGTGGATAAATATGGACAGCCGCTTCCTGGCTATGATGGGAAGGGCAAAGGAGACGTCCACTGCTATAACTTGGAAAGCAAATGAAGGGGTAGAGGCTGTCTCTTCCGGCGCCTGCATGTGGCAGTTGGACAACGAATGTACCAGAGACCTTGGAGGGGCAGGACGAGCACCGCAGACTGCATCACACTTGGAGCTGTGTGTCCTTACTCCTGCCTTGCTGTGGGAGCCGCCAACCTTAAGACTCTGCAGCTGCACCGCCACTGACACACTTCAGGCTCCTTGTAGCACGCGCAGGGGGCCCTGACTTCCCACGTAAATCTGCACTATTGATACCCAGAAAGAAAAAAAAAAAAAAAAAAAAAAAAAAAGGCACTTCAGAATGGATTCAGGGAGTCTCCACTGACTTTTTAAAGAACGGCCTGTGACCAATTTGATCCCGAAAGATACTGTGTTTTATTTTAAAGAATTTATAAATTGTAAGCTTGTAAAAATATTAAAGCAACAGCAACAACAACAACAAAGAAAATGAGGATTTAAAGTTTAAGTCTTTTTACAGGTCTGACGGGACACTTATCTTCACGGGTAAAATGTTTTATAAAAATCTCAGAACTTTTTAAAGAAACGTATTTCTAAAATAAAGACATGGCTATTTTTTTTTCTGTAAAATATATTATGAATATTCTGTGTTAGTCTGTATTTAATATAATTGTTTTTTAATAAACCTTATTTAAATGTAACATGTGAATACCAAATATTACACAATAATTTTAGTGTAAACTTATGTATGCAAAGAGAAATTGAGGGGATGGGATGATTTACAAATATGTATAGAATCATATGCATACACACTGACCTATTCTAGATGATGGAAATGGCGTTAGGGATGAAGGGAGTGTTTCCAGAAGAGGTTAAATTTCCTTATTTGAAATAGCTACAACTACCAAGATAATTTTTTTAAGGTTTTTTTTATTCCCCTCCCCCCCCCCCCCCCCCCCCCCCCCCCCTTTTTGGTATTTCTGATGCACCCGTCACTGAATCATGCCACTGGAAAGAATGACAGTTGCACTGAAGCTCTCCGTAAAGCACCCTCCTGCCTGTCCTTGCTTCAGTTAGTGCAACAGAGCTTAAATTTCCTGTTTCCTTCAGAACAGTCCATGCCAGTATAAAATAGTCATGGACAAAAAAAAATTACCCTTATAGTATGACTCTTTCTGTTTGCCTATTTATTTTTAAAAGACTGTATCTATTCTCTGTTGTCTTGATATACTCTACCAAAGCACATATCCTGCACGAGGAACTTATGTTTAAGTCAATGTCAGCAAGGCGGGGGATACAGACCCAGTTTTGAGACCTGTGTGCTTCATTTTGTGCTACCACATGATCGTTGCTTTGACTTTGGTGGAAGGGATTTGCCTGTATCCAAGCATAGAACAAGAACCAATGGGTTGAAATATTTAAACCAGTGCTCTGCCATGATGTTCTATGTCCTCTTAATCACAAGAGAAGTGTGTCGGTATTGTGCTGATACATGATGCTTTCACATCAGGAAGACCTTGGCACCGATTTGAGGCTGACTCTTTTATTGAACTTGATGACAAATTTTGTATGATGATGAAATCTGGAAAAGAAAAGGTGGCCTGTGAAATGTAACATCTCTCTTGGAAAGTAATGCCATGTATTGTATGTGTATTTATTTATATATTTTATATAAATATTTTATATATTTATATAAATATATAATATATTCTTATATGTGTTACTATAAATGTTTGTTGTCGCTGTAGAGGGGTTAAAAAAACAAAAAACACCCATCAGCAGCATGCTTGACCTGGTGGATCAGGAATTTGATGCAAATTAAGGGCTGTACCCTCCGTGGGGGCCGAGTGCTCGCACAGGGGCACTGCTGTGTGGGGGAGCCACAAAAAGGGAGCCTGGGGGGCTGGGGGCTGCGAGCTTGCAGATGGGAGGGAGGATTTTAACATTTGTTTTTTGGGATTAAGGCTGCTGGTCACTGCAGATCAACTCTTTAAATTTTGCCCTTAAAAGGTATCATCTGAAGCATCTTGTAGAATATCTGCAATTCCTATCTGATGTGGTAGGCTGGCATTCTCATGAAACTGAAATTTTAGGTCTGGGGAAGACGAAGGGATGGGGAGAAAGTATATGTGAGGTGAAGCATAGTCCAAGCTAATGCAGGCTTCCCAACAGATGGGAGCAGAAAGCTTTGTGAGGTTAAGATTTATTGCAATTTTTCCACTGCTATCGTGAATGAAATGCCTGCAAAGATTTGCTGGCCAAGTTATAAACCATTTCCTCTCAAGCAATGTCATACAAGGAAGAAAATTATATATAGCAGTATTTGCGCTTGAATTCATTGAAAATTAGTCTGCATTTAACATTTTTTTTAAAAATTCATACTCATGAGCCTTCAGAGAAACAGTATCTCACCAGAATGAGAGGATAGCAGCCTTCCAAGCCGCATTCTGCCAGCATGCAAGGAATGTTTTAACAGCCCGTGGCAGTACTTCTGATTGGTGTTTTCTTGTTACATTTTTAAGCTTTTTATATTTTGCCCCCACATTAAAAATAAAAAAATGTGAAAGATATGTTGGCCAGTCAAGTTTCTTCAACAGTATAAAATTCTTTAATCTTCTTAAAGCAGCAGCTTTATTTTTTAAAAAAAATACATTTTAAGGAACTCAAAGTAGATTTCCTGGTTTGAGCGAACAGTTTGTAATCAGAATTAAAAAAAAAAAATATATAATTCAGCTAATTTAATGATGCTAAGGAATCTAGCCTTTTATATTTAGCATATTAAACATATAGCCATAGGAAGGAAAACAAACAAAAAAAAAAGAGTCTCTGCCAGTTGTGCAAATCAGTTTGCTTATTTTGCATCTATTAGATGTTTTTGAAGCAAGGACAGTGTTAAGACACTGTTACATGGTAGCAAACAAAATATTTCTCATGTGCAGTTTAAAGCTTCCCCCCCTCCCTGCCCGCTGCTGGTTCCAGACTTTGCATGAACACAGTTACTTGGACACTGCCCATTGGGTACCTGACTCCCCTGACAGCTGGCATCCCTGGTATGAAATAAATTTAACAAAATAAAAACAAAAAAACCCACTTATTTTCTACTCCAAAACACACACATTAAAATGAGGAGGAACAGCAGTGGCGTTTTTCTTTTCTGTTGTTGTTGTTTATTATTTCTATGAAGACAAGGGTCAATTCAACAACCATGTTACATGTCACTCAAAGGTTTTTCTCGTGGCCCTGGGAGTCAGGCTGCATAATTAGTGCCTCATTCATCAGAAATATTTGGGGGTTACATGTGAGCAGGAGAATGCAGGCAGCTTCAAGCAAAGAGATGGGTCAATATCAGTTCAAGGGAAGGACTCTTTTTCCTCTGTCCGCGAACTTCGGTTCTGGTGGCAGAAATGGACCCGATGCACTAGAAAAACAGCTGCTGTTTTGGGTGCCTTCATGGCCTTCAGTTCTTCATTTGCCAGCTTTTTTTTTTCTAATTGTGAACAGGCTCTTTCAAGAATCTCACACCATCCATGTGGTTATTGTGATGCCTCAGAAAAATCCATGTAACTGCTAACATTGTTTACATGGCAAATATTTGCATGGCACCACAAAAGCTTCATGCATATGTTGCAAAAGTTGATTTTATTTGCACAAACTTCAACTCTAGATGCTACATGTGTCACATATGCAGCCCATATTGATGAAGTAAGTATTTATTTTAACCAGTGTAATAAATAGTTGCATAAATTCCTATAATTGACCAGAATGCAAGCTAAAGCTGCCTGCAGGCAGCTCTATTATCTTTCCAGCTATTTGAGAAAGTTCCCTTTTTTAATGGACCTACTCTGCTATAGTATTTTGAGCTCAGAATATCCTTTTCCACGTTTTTGGCATGCACACGCTTCAGGGCATAATGTTAGCTATTTGTGCACAGGGGAAAGGAGGCTTCAATGAATACCAAAACCACAGAATTAATTAGTTTTTAGTACAGTCTGAACTTTTTATGACTCAATTCCATAGAAACCTTAACACAGCATAATTCTTTATGAACTTAGCCCTAAATTTAAGTAATGGTTTTACAAATCTTTGGGGAAATCACTTTTTGGTATCTCTAGTCACTCTTTAAAACTGCGTAACCAAGGATGGCTCCATAGAGATTTTATGTATTAGCAATACAAATTATATTTAAAGTATGAAAAGTGCCAAGCAGCTTTCCTGGATGCCAAAGCTTATTAATATTTCAAATGAAATGTTTATATGGGTAGCTGTTCTGCATGTAGGCCTGATGTGCATTTAAAAACTCTTCATATCTATTAATTTCTACAAGCTGACTATGTTTGCTTCCTGTATTAGAAAGGACTATTTTTTATGCCTCACCCCTTTTGATTTTTTTTTAAGAACTCCAAAAGACTATAGTACTCAAGGCCAAATTTTCTGTGGCCACTATCTGTAATAAGCTTTACATTTGCAAGTGTGTAAAATGCATTCCATTTAAGACCATTAACAAAGAAATATTTAGCTATGACTGTGTATCATCTCCTAACTGGAAAGCATTTAGTTTGTCAGCATGTGGCACCTTTGTTTCTTCAGTTTCAGCATGTTAGCTTATTTGCATTATACATATTTTTTTCTCTACCAAAAGGGAAAGAGCCTTGTAATATGGGGAACAACAAATTTGTTCTATGTAAGAAATTCTAACTTTCCTATTCTTTCTGCATTTTGTGTTGTATCATTTCTTTCTGATTTTACAGTTCTAGAAACATAGGTACCTGCCCTAGAGAATACCCCATGGTAAAAACATTGCTTTTGCCCTGTACTTTTATTCAAAAGTGCATATGTCTCCCAGGCCTTAAGTTGCAGCTGAGAAAAAATGGAGACCAGGTATTAGCAAAAGCAAAGGATAATGCTGCAAATCTCAGTTTATCCTTGCAGAATGCTTGTCCTGCTATAGTGTGTGTGTCCTGGCTTTCCACTTATGCTGACTTACCCAGATTCCTTAAGAGCCTTTCTCTGTTTGTTAGGGCTGATTTCACCCCGTCGTTCTCCCCATGAGCAGGGATGGAAAGAAAGGCAAAGAAGTTACTGCTCCAAACAGCAGTTGAGATTTCCACCAGAAAATCTGTCAAGCGAAGATGGAACCCCTTGAGAAGGGCTCCCTCCCACATCCACGTGCAAGGCACCTTCCAAGCTGAGGTGGCAGCAGGACTTTGTCACAAGAGTCAGGTGGCACATGCATTTCCCTCAGTCCCTGTAACTGCAGAGCGAAGCCTATTTTTGCTTGCTTATGCCACACCAATAATATTCAAGGTGAAGATGTGTTTCCTACGCCCACTGCTTATAACATAACTTGCACCCAGTAAAAAGTCCTAACCAACAGAGCCTGAAAATTTGATTACTGCTCTATCACACGGGTGCCAGACGCAACCTTCAGCCTGTAGAGCCTGCCACACATTTCCACAGCTGCTCTTGCCATGCTACCAGTGACACACTGCCGCTCTTCTTTCTCTGTTCCCTTTCCAGAGCCAAATGCCAGCTGCAAAACTCAGCTGATGAAACAGCAATAAGCAGAAGCATCAACCAGCAGAAAACATGAAAGAAGAAGATGATGAAGATATATCCAGCATTTGCCTTAGGCCTTCAGAGACACCCCACACAAAGATATTTTTCCAAAGAACTGCAGCATCCGCACATCAGCCTGCTGAACTACAAAACACCGTCAGCAATGGAGAGAGAGAAAAAGATAAATCAAACATCACAGCTGGCATAATTAAGCAATTAAAAACCTCAGCACAGCCACAAATGTGCTGCTCTGTGTTAGCTTATGAATAGTTTGTAGAGTCTGAGCAGCTAAAGCAGCAGGGACACTGTAGGTGCCATGGGCAGGGGGCTCTGCAGGCAACACTCAGCCCGCTCTGCTCCCCGACATGGACGTGCTCTCAGCTCTGAAACATGACTCATGATTAAGCTGCAAGAAGCCAAGTGTACACATAACCCTCCCTTCACTGCTGCTGTCATTTTCTGGGTTACCCAAGCTATGGCTCAGAGGTTATAAAACACCAGAGAGTCTGAAGTGCCAGAGTCTCTTGGCAAAATGAAACATCTAAGATCTGGAGTGGGCTAAAGCTAGCTGTGCTCATTTGACCTCATTCAGCATCTGCGGGCACCCTCGCTCCCATTTCCCTCCTTCCTCCCTCTCCTGTAGCTGCCCTGTTGATGGATGGACTTGGCACTTTGGGGGAGAAGGGAGGTTGGGGAGGAAGAAAGCAGGGAAAGTAAGGCAAAACTCATGTTTGTTGACAGAGCTATGGTCAGAGCTGCCTTCATTGCTTGGAGTGCAAGTACTGCTATGCTTGAACTCCTGCATTGCAAGTGGTTTTGGCCCTTTCTTGTAATGGAGAACTAAGCAGCTACATCTTGCTATCTACGCAAGGATCTCTGAGACCTTGCACCTGTAAACTCGAAGGGGTGCAGTGGTGAATATACAGTGACATGTCACCAAGAGATCCCCACTAGCTACCTACTCCCTCTTTTGCTTTAATATCCATGTGCCACACAATTTGTGAAAGGGGCAAATGTGCACTGCACTCGCTCATGCAGCCTGCTTCCCTAAATCTCTGTGCAGTGTCCAATGAGTACATCAAATTGTTGGTCCATAAATAAAGAAATGTGTCTGTAAACAGGAAGCCTGGGAGTTGTTCTCAGTGCAGCCTGGGGAGGCTGTTTAGGCTAGTGGTTTTATGAAGGAAGTGATAAAAGGAAAAGTAGAACCGTTTCAAAGGTTTTGTCGTGAGATAGAGATAGGACATGTCCATTTGGCACACAGCATGGCCCAAAAGTCTAGATCTGAATGAGTCAGCTGGAGTTCTTTTTTGTTTTGCTTTCCTGACACTCTTTATTATTGCTGTACTTATTACAGGAATTAGGGGGACGGGAAGTGCAGAGCCTGTTGTAGTTCTGCATTAGTGGGCAATGAGGCAGGTAGAAAAGTAACCTCTCTGATCCTGCTAAGCCACAGGGCGGCATTGCTGATAAAGCACAACTATCAACTTTGCAGGAAAAGACAGCTCTGTCCTAGTATTCTGTGGGGATACTCACATTATGGCCAATGCTATAGAAGCTGAGAACCTTTCAAGAGTGCAACAGGTCCTGTGACTGGTGCTGTTCTCAGTATCTCACTTTTCTTTCTCAGCCCTCTCTTCTCCTTGGAGAGAGAAAGGTATACATGAGTTGTACTGTTTTTTGATTTGAGAATGTGCAAGGGCAAAAAAACATATATGGCGTTTTGGAAAGGAAAATGGCCAACACCTGAGGTGCTTAGTATTTGATGCCGCTTTGGGCCGGCCCTGGAGAAAGGTGTTCCCTACTTTCCAGTTCCCCTGGCTTTGCCGTGTTTGTAGTCTTAGTGACTGGAACGTGGTAGAGATGCCAATGAGCTTCTAGCAGCTCTGCTGGCCATTCCTTGGTCCTACTTTCTCCCTCGCTTCTTTGCAGCCTGTTAAGTGCTGAGCAATGCAAACAGGCCCATGCCGCAGCCCCAGATAACGAGTAGAATGGAGCCCAGTACCAGGTAACTGCAGGTCATCTTGGACCACTTTAGGGGAAAACGAAGGTAACAAAGAAAGTCTGGAGGGCGGTGACCTCATTTTTTTGCTACGAGTGTTATGTGCCTGGCGGCGGGCCAGGAGAATGAGGCAGTACAGCTGGAATGAATCTGGCCATGGCAAACCTGGCAGCATCTTGGCAGCAAAAGGCATGAGGCAGGGCACCTTCTCAGATAATACAGAGGCAAAGTCCCGGGAGCTTACCTCAGTTCCCTTCTGGCAGGCAGGAGGTGCACAAGACCCTTAGTCCTAATCCCAGGGGACGGAGGACCTGGCCCGAGGCAGACAGCCCAGGCCAGCACAGCGCAGCCCGGCTGGAGCCCCCCGGCCGAGTCCTGGCAAGGTGTCACTGGAGGCCAGATTGCAGATGAGGAGGCACCCATCCCCTGTTGCTTTCGGCGGTGGGCTAGGAGCTCTCTCCCGTGAAGAAGTTGGCGCACCGTGCCTGAATGCTGTGCTGGGAAGCCCATGGTGCTGGCGTGTGGCGGGAAAGGATTCCTGGAAACCAGCTTCTACCAGCGACTTCCCACTTCCACATGAAACTCAAAGGTGGTGTCAAGCAACTGCAGGCAGATTTTATGCCACATTTCCTTCCCACCACCAGGCTCAGAGACGAGGTTATGCTCAGCAACCTGCTTCTACCGCTGAGCCTGCCAGCTCCCACCTCAGCTCTTCTTTTAGGGGTAAAGGAAACTGGAAGCCAGCAGAGCAAGTAACTGCTTTCTTCTTCTTTCTCTGAAACCCAACATGGGAGGGAGAGCAGCATCTGGGCTAATTCCAGGTTCCCAAGCCAAAAGGAGCCTCTTTTCTGATTTTCACAAAAAGAGTAAAGCTGGATGTTGCCCCTACCTCCCTTTTACAGCCTCCAACCTTCCATGCAGGAAACATTTCTTCTTAGCACTAGCAAGGTTCTATGTTATCTTATAGACTTGCTGATGCTGCCACACTGGACATCCAGCTTTCCTATCTAGGAAATCTTGCAGTATCTTCCCTTATAGGCTACTTCTTTGCTGAGGGCAAAACAGAGACTTAAAAAGACAGATGAAGGGAATGTGTGTCTGGACAGGGGAAAACAACAACAAAAAAATTAAATAAAAACAAAAAGCACAGGACTCATCAGGAATAAATGGAGCTCAGGAGGCAGAGTTATCAGAAGGGGCATATTTTCCTCTCCTCTGCCATTCCCTGCTACAATGTCCTCCTGAGATCAGACCTGCTCCACTTCTGCTCCCACTGCCAAAGAGCTGGATCTGAGCGCGGTTTCACCCAGCCCTAGGGTAAGTTGCAGAAAGCAAGAGAGCGGGACAGTGTAAAGGAAATTATTTAATAGTGCATCTTAAATAACATGACAACGTCAACATGTGAACAATTTACACCTGCTAAAGGTTGCACAGAATATCCTGCTGTGTTTTACCATATAGCCAGTACATATGTTTGGAAAACAGAAACAAACATTGTCCCATTAGGTGCTTCAGTATATAATCCAGGTTTAGACTTTCCTTTTTAAGAAACAGTTTGACATTGAAACAGACGTGCAAAAGCAACATGATATATAAACAAAACAGGTTTTAAATAAGTTCCTAAGCCTGTTCTCTACTAAAAGCATTTTTTTTTCAAATTCAGTTTTACATCTATAAATACATAGTACAAAAATGCAAGTTTACAAGCCGTTTCTCCCAAAAGAGTTACGCCTTTTGAAGTTTTAAGTAGCAACATTCCTCCAACATTGGATGCATATATATAAGAGCAATAATATTAAGTATTTACATATAAAGGTAGGTTTGAGGATATAAATTAGTAACAACACACAGACAAAAATACACTTACTGTGAAATAAATAATTCAACAGCTTTACATATGAGGGTATCTATAATATTATACAAACAATATACAAGACCGTAGGACTTAATCTTGCAGCTGCTTGTATTTGACTATCACTTGAGCAGATGAACAATCCCAGTGCAGTGTAAAAGCTACTTGATGGGGTTGTTCCTATATTAAAATTCAGGTGCACATATCTACTCCCGCTGGAGCAGCTCCTAGCTGATAGCTCGATCGGGCCCTGCAGAAAGAATGGTGTGAATGAACGTGGTCAGTTTTACTCTTGCGAACTGACGTACTGTTGGCATTCGGCGTCTCCTTTCGGCTCTGGAGATCCAGGGATTCTCTTCCCATTTGTTGGGTAGACACACCAGCACCCAGCAGACTCTCCATCCAGCGAAGTTTCGCACTAGAATGATTGGGAAAAGCAAACCCAGAATAAGTGACACATGACAGCAAATGGTGGACAATAGCGTGAAACAGCAATATGGTCTGCTCTGAGAAGCGAAGGCAGGTTATATGACAGGCTATATGTGAGAGTTATATGACTGGCAGTGAATTTAAGGCCTGGCTTCATAGAGGGAAATAGGGCTGCCTGGGGGGTGAGACTTCTGTACATGCCTGATTCGACTGCAGGTGGCACGTCCTGGGCTGAGAAAGCACGGTGACATCCACCTCTGCAGAGCAGCTAAAGCCACCTGCCTGGCGTGTGGTATGAGGATGTGGGCTGATGGCTGGAGAGGATACTGACTGTACAGATTAGCCTTGCTGTGACTCAAAATGGCTCCTTTGGAGGCCATAGTGTTACAGCGAGTGGTGTCATTGGTAATATAACACATAAGGCAGCATAGAAGAGGATTTTCGCTCTGCTTTCTGAAGTCTGCTCTTACTCCAAACAGCTTTGCCACTGCTAATGTGTTTTACCTCAGGAGCTGGGCGCTTCAAATAGATGCTGTATTTTCAGGGCAGACATTGGAAATGAACAGTGGTGGAGGTTACCAGGCTTGTGAAAAACGGAGCTTGATATGGTCTGGGTGCACGCAGGGTTAAAAATCTTTTGGAGGAGGCCTTGTGTGCACCTGTTCTGCTCATGGAAAAGGCTTCTGCCCCCCTTCCTGCCAGCCTGGGGCGCAGAGCTCACTTTTAAGAGAAGAGGGACAAGCCATCTGCTCACACTGCTAAGCACCCCTGTCCCCGCAACCTGCTCCCACAGCAGCTGCAGAGGCGGGAGTGGGGTGGGGGGGAGGCTCCGCACAACAACGGGCCAGCCAGCATGGGGCCGTTGGTGGGGCAGGCACGTACCTGCCTGCTGTGGTAGAAGCCGCTCTTGCTGCAGTTGGGCAGGTAGAATTTGTAGATCTCCCCTCCACTCCTCTGTTGAGCCACGGCCAACTTGTGCAGGGCTCGGTAGAGCTCCTTCTGGCATGGTCCCTGGAGCAAGGCAATCAATGCACAGGGTGTCAACAGGGTAATCACAAAGAAACCTGGTGAACCTAAACATGACTGGCTGTGAAGCCGCCTGGAAGCTGGGAAGCAGCTAGTAGTCACGAAATCTTCACCGGCGCTGCCCCACGTGCAGTTTCTACTTGTTTCAGTAGGAGCACAGACTATGAAACTCTGGCCTTTTGTTTTTATTCTTTGAGGTATTTTTCTGTCTGCTGAAACACGAGGATTTAAGTCCTCAGGTTCCCACACAAGGAAATTTAACCTGTGCTGAGTAAACACATTAGAGCTTGGAGGGTACAAGCTCTCCTATTATGGGGAGGCGCACGTCGGGTGGCTGGCGTACGTGAGGCTGGCCACGTCTGCTGGGTTGCCATGGCCCTGCGCTCTGTTGACGTATGAAGAATAGGTGCACAGCACACACAGGCGACGTGAGAGCAAACATCTGTGTGTTTGTTATCTTTTGTGCGGGGGGCACGGCCGCCGCCGAAACAGCTCAAGGTTGTGGCTCTCCCACACGCATCCACGTCGCCAAGACCGAGGGGTCACGGAGGGCCGGCGATGTGCGCACCATCCCCTGCACGCCTTTTAGTGCCCTGGAAGTCCGAACTGCCATCCACTAACAGTGCAAATGTGTCTGAGTGAGGGGAAGGGCCTTTGCAAATATTTTTGGTTCTGAAAAGAGATCAGATTTTGCCTTCCTCTTGTGCAAGGCCTACCCAGGCCAGTGCCTCCTGCAAGCAGTCAGTCTCCTGGAAGTCACTGGGTTTAATCTTGCTTTTGGTTTGGAAAAAGAAGCTGTAAAAATGTGTATCGGAGCTCACAGTGCTTTTATCTGATAGCTCAAAACTAAGCTCTGAATGTCGGCCAGCTTTCTAGTCTTTTCTTTTCTTTTTTTAATTCTTTTTGCAATGTGACCATGGCCACACAAAACAGGGCCTCATGCCACTCTGGCGTGTGACCCAGGGCCGTTGCAGTGGGAGGGCGGCAAGGGTGCTAACTCTGGTTCTCTGGTGCCCTCACGTGGAGTCAGGTCCCGCCTGCTCGCCAGCGCAGCGCTCTCCTGAGGAGCGGGCCCGCTGCTCTTGCTTGTGACCGCTGCCAACATTGACAGCCCTCGGGAACGCCTTTGCGTGCTGCAGAGCACAGGCCCAGGCATAAACGCCTTGGGTTTTTTAATTAA
This sequence comes from Eudromia elegans, assembly GCA_003342815.1. Taxonomy (NCBI): domain Eukaryota; kingdom Metazoa; phylum Chordata; class Aves; order Tinamiformes; family Tinamidae; genus Eudromia; species Eudromia elegans. Next base: position 818,200 of record PTEX01000196.1, read on the forward strand.
AGCACCCAGACCATCCAAGATCATAGGAAACATTTCTGAAATTTAAGGGCCCATGTTATAGTCTGTTATCAATTGCAGAGTGAGATTCAGCCTCTGCAAGCAGTTTCTAGAACTTCATAACTGAAGCACAACTGCTTTTACAGCTGCTCCCATTTTGCCCTTTTTTTGCCTTCAAAAAGAGCAAGTCTGCCTTCTGGCTACCCAAAATATTGACCTCCCAGGGTGGTAGAGTTTCGTGGACATTTTCATTCAGTATTTCAAATAAATAGCAGATATTGAAACACTACTCAAAAGGCTTGCAAGAAAACTCACCTGCTCTCTCCATTTCTTGAGCTCAGATATCCTTTTTGCTCTCATGTTTTCATATGCGGAGATGGCATTCCAGGGTATGGATTTGTCCTGGCCAATGGGAAACATCAACTGGTAGGTCAGCATCTGATCCTGGGTCATTTCCGTGCTTTCGAACGTCATATCCTCGGATTCAGCAGAATCTGGAGAGGAATGACAGGAAGATGTGAATGTTTAGTGAGCTTCTGCCTTTTCTGGGAAAAAAAAAAGAAAAAAAAAGATAAAAAGTGTTATGTTTAAGATCAGCTTCAGCAGCTCTTGCAAGAACAGGACTTTACATGGGCAGTCAGTAATATATTCATGAATATATTCATCTGCTCTTCTGAAAAGCTGGATAATGTATCACCTTCCAGAATCTTAGATGAAGCTAAAACCTACCTGTTAGAAATGAAAGGTCTTCCTTGACTATAGCAGGTAGAAGGCCTGCCAAGAAGGTATGCCAAAAGAGGAAAGACTGAGCTCAGACTTGTCAGGTGTTTGGCATTTGGCTTGATGCATTTTGGTTTCTCTTGGGAAAGAGAGTTGCGACTGCTGCAGCATCCCTTAATGTGTGCTGTGCCTTGGCTCACTGGGAAAGCTGTCGATTCCACCAGCCTGACAACAGTCTGATAGCTAGGGCCTGTGAGATGCTGTGTGGACCTGAGTATGTGGTGCCCATCAGCCCTGCTCGGTGCAGGCAAGCACTCCTATGGGAGGCAGCAGAAGCTTTTAGCAGCTGTGGGGATGCTATCGGGAACGCTTTGGCACAGTAGTCTGATTAAAGCTACAACAACTAGCCAGGCATCAGTATGAGAAAAAAAGCTGAGGAAGATGAAGGAGGGAAATTTAAAAAGGAATAAAAGCAGAGGAAGAATAACATCCAACGGCAACTTAAGAATGCAGCTTAAGCACTGTGTCTAGCAACTATTCCCCCTGCCACCACCCCAAACAGCAGTATCTCTACTCCTACCACCAATAGCAGCTGCAATTTTGATTCACCCAAGATTAATTTTGCAATTCTATACCACTGATTCACTTTAACGACCAATAGGTGACCACAGCAGGCACGACGCTGAAAAACAGTAACAAATAATAAACTGTGGAAGCAACGCTTTCTGCTCAGAGAAGTGGGTTATCACCGCGTCGCTGACAGTACCTGTGGGCTTGTCACCCTCAGCAGCAGGTGTGCAGGCGCCCTGCCCTCGCAGCAAGGTGCGCAGCGGGCCAGGCTGCCCCGGCGGCACGCGGCAGCGGAGCCCACGGGCACAGCGCGCTGTGTACACCCCGCAGGGCTGCCCCGGCCCCAGGGCGCAGGTCTGGCAGCAGCCGCAGCCGGGCTGCCGGGCCGTCTCAGGGCAGCTGGCTGACACCAGCGGGCACTGGGCCAGCTTCTCCGGCGTGCACGGGGCGCAGCGGGACGGTGGCGGGCCCACGCCACCAGCCAGGCCGGGGCCCAGCAGCACTGGCGGTAGCAGCAGCAGCCAGGGCAGCAGAGAGCGTACACCAGTCATGGCAGGAGTGAGCGAGGAACAGGCTGAGGGCAGCTGGGCACACGGAGGAGCAGCAGCGGTAGTTGCTTTGAGCACCGTGGGCTCTCCCAGGCCATTTATACAGTGTTGTGTCTGGTTATTAATCTTTAACCCCTGAGTTAACAATTATCTGGCTGGGAGAGCTGGAGGAGCATCATTTCACTGGCCATTCGTGTCCCTGACCACGCTTCCCCGCCCCTTTCACTTTCCCCCTTTATCTTTTCTCTGTTTTTTTATTGTCCCCCCCTCCTTTCCAGACATGCAGGAATGTTTTTACTCCCTTGCCCCACCTCCAGCACTGTTGTTAAGAGGGAAAAATGTGGTGGGGGGAGCCGGGGGAAGGGAATGGTTTCCCTCCCCTGTGACCCATCACAAATGACTGCTTTTCTTGACATTTGCTAAAAATGTAAATGTATATATACAAAAAAAAAGTGTTGGCGGGGGTGTGGGGAGAAAGGGGATAGAAGGGCAGGAGGGAAATCCCATTGAAACCTAAGCCGCTAGCTGTGCATTTCCACAGCAACCCATGCAGCAAATCCATGTTTGATTTTCATCATGTGGTAGCAGGTTAGGAGGACATCGACCTGCCCAGCTGGTGGCCCTGGGCTGATCTGCATGGGGCAGGGGGCGGGGGGGCTGCAGCCGCTGCCCCTGTGCACGCAACACGCGTAGCGCACGGAGAAGCTGCCTGCAAGCAGCTCCCAGGCGCAGGCGATGTTCCCAGGCTTCTTTCTCCCTGCCCCTGTTGCCATCTCCTCCAATTTCACCCAAAAAAAGAAAGAGAATTCCTATCCTCCGTTCCATGTGGCAGTTGCAATTACAATAAAAGCAAAAGAACTCAAACTCTGCTATGCTGAAAGGATAATTTTATCCTGGAATTTGCAGTATGTACTAAGCTTCAAATAGCAAATTCTGCTGTCAAGTCTTCTAATTTCTTTTTAAATCCATTTAGTTCTCTTTTATAAAATGCATCATTTGTGCAAAAGTGAGGCAAAGCTGCAGAGCAATGTTTTATATTTTTATTATACTTCTACTCTCCTTTCACTAATTGTTATTTTTATTATATTATTTTTGCTTTGCTTTAATTGTAGCACTTTTAGTGTTCATGCTTTACTAATGGTAGTACTTTTAGTGGATTTTAACCTGCTGTATTCATAACTCAGTTCATAAAAAGTATTCTTATCGCCTATAGACATTTACAACTGGAAGCAGCTTTTTCATCTAGCTACGTCATCATATCATTTTTGGCTGTCCAATCTTTAAGCAATTTGGTGGAATGTAAAGAGAAAAAGAGTTTTGCTTGCTCTCCTTCTGGGTACTGAAAAGAGTGTCACCACTCAAAATCAACTTACATTTTGAAGTATATGAAACAAAACTAGTTTTACAGAGTTTTAAAGAATTATGAGGGAATCACATTTCTGTGCCTGGGATCACATTCTGTCTGACAACCTGGGGCACAATAGCTTGCACCCCTTTTCTATGTAAGGTTTTTTTTTTTTTTTTTTTTTCTTGGATGTCCTGTGTAGAAAATGATGATTCTCCTCTGAATGCATATGCAGTGAGAATCCACAGAAAAATAGCAGCTTGGGTTCTTCTCCCTCCTTTCCTCTTCAGGAAGTAAAACAATGCAAAATCATTTGCATGAACATGGAAAAAGAAAAGCCAAATTAAAAGTAGAGCCAGTTGGAAGATGACAGAGATACAGAGAGCTCATATGCATGTACGTATATGCATATATTTGTGTAGCTATGCACATGTGCTTCTTGTTTTAGGTTCTGTCTTATACAGACAGACTTGAGGCTTGTGACTAAAGAGTGAAACTTATTGTGAGCATGCCATTCTGTGCCTGAGCGCATGGACTCACGTGCCCGTGTTACAAAGGCTGGTATCACAAAACTGCCATTAGTTTGCAGGAATCTCTGTCTTTCAAAGCACAGTTTTCTGGCGTTTGGCACATTTCATTTCATTCACTTTTCACTGCTGTGGGGAAGCTGGCAGTATCTGATCAGACATTTCCTAACAACTGGAAGCTACTTAAACAATAGATTTTTTTTTTCCATCTTATCATGTAATGATAAGCAGACAAAGCCCCACAGATTATGCAAATTTTTGAAGGTGTTTTTGTTTTGCTTCCTTTATAATCACAAGTCATCTCTACATGACATGCGCTATTTTCTGGCCTTTGTATATCCAAACTGAGGAAACTTGAAGCTCTACTACAGCAGACTTTGCCTGTAGATGCTATCTACAGGAAAGCCAGACACACATAATCAGTCCTGTCATATTTTATTTGTATAACTATAACCCACATCCTTCAGAACAGGTTGTGATAACGTAGGACAGCTTCAATCAACAAAGCAATGTTTCTGTGTAGGACAGAAGACATCAATGAAGTGAAGGTAGTGTATATGTTTATATAGGTTCTGTTTGATGTAATACTACAACTCGTATACCAGTCTTCATCTCGAACCTGACATTGCTTTAAAGACCACAAACAGATAAGAGTCAGGAGGTTAAAAACATCCGTGATGTAAAGTTTTCTTTACTGAAGAGTTTTGACAGTAATTTTTAGGTGTTCCAACTCATGGCCTCTAATTTGAACCACTTGTCAGGAGATACCACATGAATCCTAAGCAAGGGTTATTTTTCTAAAAGGCTTTTCTCATTTGTTTCTCAATAATTCTTAGCCAATGACCCCATTTTGAATGTTAAATAAAGTTTGCTTTGCATTTTTTTTTTAAAGCTTCATGGAGTGACTCATAGTACATAACATTGCATTTAAGTTTATGTGCAAGCTATCCTTATCATGTAATCACCAAAAATTTAAAGTGACCTGCCGAATAATTTCCTGCTACGACTGTGTCTCTGGATATGTTTTAAAACAAATTAACACTAGAATATCCTCCTTATTTTTGTTCAGGCAAGAAGCTGATCCTGAATTTAATATCCAAAACTCCTACATATAATATATGTACATATACATAAAAGGCCGCTAGCATGCAAAGAAAAACAGCTGTGTTAGAAATACAGAATAACTACACCTTCTCTTTAATTTGCCCCACATCAATGATACTTTCTTTCAGCCATATAGATTGCTAAAAGCTATTAAAAAATCGTGAATAATTTAAGTGTTTGTTGATGGTTTGTTTTCATAATTTCCACTTTCTAACAATAACATGCATACTCCTTGATGCTATTTTTCTAGCCTGGTTGAGTAAGAAGGTCTTTCAGAATTACATTCTAGATATAGATAATCAGGTGCTCCAAGTTTGTTCTTCTCTAATATTGTCTAACTTTTGCAGACTGACTTTTGTTAGAAAAAAGGATAATATGCTAGAATATAGAAGGTGTTTTTAAAACACCTTACTGATTGGGGTGCAAAAACTCAACAAAGTCACTAGTGAGAGAGGAAAAGTGAGAGGCTGCTTCACCTCTTACTGCTTAGACAGGAGCATTCCCCGGGACCACCCACAAAAACTGGGGGATTTGCTTGCAATCAGCTTAGCTCAACAGGATTTTTAAAATTTTACTGATCTCTCCAGTGCTGACTACAGGCACCTACACTGTCCTCAGCTGTTGAAAGGTCTTTGTGTGCTTCAGCCCTGATGTTCCTCCAGGTCTGGGAGAAGAACCAGTGTTTGCCATCGAGGCAGCAATGTGACTCTGCCTCTTTGCGACCACTTACAGATTCTGATCAAAAGAAAGCACATCTTTATATCCTGTAAACAGTGCTAGTAAGGACAGCAGTTAAGTCATAGGACCTAGACCACAGTAGGTCAAGATGGTCATATGCTCTTGCTGGCACATGGAATTGGGGGAAAAACATGCCCAAACTACAGCTGCAACATTGGAAACAGGGGTGTCTTGGAGGCTGATGCCCTTCAGTCTCAGCAACAGAGGGCAAGGGGACAGGAAAGCTGTTCTGGTCACCAAAATGATATTCTGTTAAACTGGGACATTCCTTGGGTCATTTATGATTGCTTTGCACATTTACTCTGATCACCCTTATGCTGATTCTTGCAAAAAAAGTCAAATATTTCGTCCAGTTACTTCTTTGATCAAAAATCTGCTCCTGCACTTCTCTTACTATCTTTACTAATTACTGTTATTACTGTTGTTGGGTATTTTTTCAGGTTTCTGCTTCCCCAGAGGATGAGGAATGGAAAACTTAATTTCTGGTCATTTTGGAGAACTCAAGGCTTACACACAGAAGGAAACTGCTCTGGGGACTCAGGGCCACCCCTTTCCTCAGGTGGCCAAACATCGTCTCCACTGAGTTAGCCTCTGATCATTTAGCAAGCATGACAGCTTTTGATGCCCACTGTGAGCTTAATCTATGTGCATGTACTATTCCAAGCTCTTAGGACTGGACTCACTATTAATCAGTTGCCCCGGGAAGTCTTTCCTATGTGTGGGCAAACCCATCCCAGCAAGCACTGAGGAGGAAGATGTAGCCCCTATTAAAGGGCTGAGGCTGCTGCTTGCCAGTTGAGTGCTTGGAGCTTTGCAGGGCACTCGAAGCCAAGCACATTTTTGCAAACGGAGGTCTGCAGGGGTTAATCCAACCTGTTATTATACCAAAATCAAAAACGTTGATAAGACTAAATGTCACACAGATATTTGCCTGACCTACTGTATAAATAAGGTCTTCCATCAAACACAGAGATCACACAGAGTTACTGGATTTAAAAAAAAAATCAATATAATTAATGTATAATGAAAGAAAGCAAAAAGCCAAGATTAGATTGTCAAAGCACTTTGTTACAGATGAAAGCAGAGCACCTCTCTTCACAAACAACTGTTCGACTGCATTCAATAAATCATCAGGATCTTGACTTCTGTAGCAAAACCATGTAGAAGAGAATAAAATTTCTAGGACCCACAGCTCAGTGACTGTGCTCAGGGGTAAAAATTAAGATAGTCACAGAAGGGAATTATTAGCTATGTCAAAAGCTTCTCTCTCCTGAATTTTTTCTAATCAGGCATATATAAAAATGCCTATATGGGTAATTATACATTTAAACCTTTAATTTGACTTTTGTTGTTGCTGTTGTTATTACAATTCACCAGCACATGTTTGTTTACAAAACACTCCCCCCAACATACACACAACCTCCTTTTTGATGCATTTTTCTACATTTTCATTAGAGTATGTAGCATTCTACTTTTCCCCCTCTGATTTCACAATTTCCTTAGCAGCAAAGGTAACCAGTGAAAGCAAATGCCCCAGACTCATCAGCAATGCCTCAACCTTATCTACAACACATCTTTTTGAGAAACCAGAACAGCTCACCTGCCCCTTTGGGGTCTTGAGTTTGCTGCCTGTGCTTTTGCTTGCCTTATTTTTCTCTTCTCCAAATGAAGCTATCCCATGTTATCATTTGGCCAGTCCTATTTGAGGATTTCACTCTGTGTGTGGTTTTCTTTAATCATTTTTTTTCATCATCTGATTGTGACCAGAAAAACTCACCTGCTACTGAATATACTAATCAAGGTCTGGATAAACTCATTATTTATTTATTATTTATTTGTTATTTATTTACTTTCTTGCATCCTAACAGTTGCATCATAATTGCAACTTTTACACTCTCTGTGGATAATTTTCTCAGTTAATCAGTGTAATTTGGGATGCCAAATTTGGAATGCACTTCTTTCTCCACTATCCCAACTGCACCTTTATGTCTTCCTTATAGCACAGTTACAGCTATAATGTGTACCCACCCACTCTAGAAGAACATCAGATGACTTGCCTTGAAGTGTAGCAAAGCTTCTATCCATGGCTAAATTATCCCCTGTTTTTTTAAGAGAAGAGCAAAAAGTGCTAAAGCACCAGTCTTTTTTCCATGCACATCCTCGCTGATCACTGGTTTGATATAACATTTTATGATTCCATTGATTGCTCAGTGCTCTCTCAGCCAGGAAGTGTACTTTGAAGCCTCTTTTCCTAGGCATTTTGCAAACTTTTATCCTGACTTCTTTTCTTCTCCCAATAATTTTACCAGCAGTCCTGCTCATTCTTTCTTACCTACCTTTATTGGAAAAAAAAAAAACCCAAAACTTTTCATATTTAGAAAGTTAGTTTGTTCTGTTTCCAGGACAGGAACCCATTTGTTTTCTTATAATAAAGTAACGCAATATTTCTTTTTCACCTTCATTATTGGTATCAAATTGTTATTCTTAGAATAAGAAGGTCCTTACATAGGACAAATCTGCAATAAGATGAAGAGCTGATAGCAGAAGCCAGTTAGAAGAGGACATGTTGAACTTAGGCTAAAAGGAGGATATGGAAGGCAACAGAAGTGACCAAAATGGCAGCAAGGGTAAGAAGCAGAAAATACATGATTTCATTACTTTTCCTCCCCTGGGAGGAAATCCCCTCTCCTTCCATTTCTTCAGTAAACATGAATTTTACACAATCCAAGAAACAAAATATCACAATATGAGACGGTGAGTCACTGACCCACAATGCAAGTTCAACTTTCTTTTCTAATGAACTCCCTACCTTCCTCCTTTCCTCCCTTCCTCCCTTCCTTTTTCTCCGTCCCTCCCTTTCTCTCCTTCTCTCTCTCTCTCCTCTTCTCTCTCTCTCTTTCTGTCTTTCTCTCTCTCTCTCTCATTTTTATTTTGTAGAGTCAGAAATGTTGAGGAGCAAGCAGTTTTAATTGGCTTTGGCAACAGGAGCTGCAGCTGGAGCTAAGGGAGACTCTTGTGCTTGTATATCTTATAGAACAAACTGCACCAAGCATGGAAACTGCTGAGTTATTTATTATTCGGGGCTTTGTCTATAGAAGTGAAATTATGCTGTGTTTTGATGGGGCGGGGGGAAATCTGGTTTTGTTTAAGAGAGTTGATTTTTTTCCACTTTTCCCTGTTATCCTGTTTCCCTGTTGTTCAGCTACAATTGGTTCAGCTGGATCACCTATAGTAGTCATCCAGATGGACAGAGAGCATCTAACTGTCAACAGTAGTGTTACCATTTCCTTTAGTGGGAACAAATCTGAACTCATAAATCAAGGGTGAAGACATATCTGTCTCTCCCTTCTGTTCTTGGTAGTGTTTTTTTGTTCTTCTCCATCCAACATCATGCTTAGTCACCATCAGCCGGTAGATTGTGTAATATCCATTCAGAAACAAATGTACTAAAAACAATTCCTGGGGTCAAGGTCATAGCTTAGATTCTAAAGGAAAAACACTGTCCTAAAAGGGGACTTTTGGTGGGAAGGTTGTTCTGAATGTACAAACATGTTCTGTGTTACATACGAAAGAGCAAAGCTGAAGAACCTGTTGTAATTCTTGCTTCACATTCACCCATGCACAAAAAGGACTTTTTATGTGCTTATGCTTTTTTGAAAATGTGATGTCTTGGGGGCTAGGTTCTGATAAGCATCTAGTGTCTATATAATCTTTTCTAACCTCAGCATCTGCACTCCATATCTGGGCTCGCTCATACTAAAAGGGTAGTTGTTTGGAGTGTGATTCCATTAACGTTAAGTGTGTTTTGTTTTTTTACAATCAGGTGATATTGAATACTTACATATTGAATGTAAGTATGCATAAAGTAAATGCACATGGAGAGAGCAACTGTCCAAATAGTAATTCATGGTTGCTGCCACTAGAGGATGAACAGTAAACAACATTGGAACTGGATATTACTAATGACTCTCTCAAGGCATATTTTTTCATATGTGTATACTGCAACAGAAAACTGTGTCACTAAAACATTTGAAAGTCAACTAGAGAAAGAAATGAAAGTGCAAACTCTGTAAATAAAAAAAAAGGTTTTTTTTCTTTCCCTTACTCCCTGTAGATATAGCTACATGTGAGGGATGACAGCAGTTATGTCAGAGTTTCATATTCCCTAACATCCTGGCATTTAAAAATTAGATGTTTTTTTTAAGAGTGTCTAGATAATCATGGACTAGGTGATAACATGTGGCTTAGTACTGTGTGGATCTCATTGAAGTCACCTAGTCCTATAAATAACCAATAATAATAACACTGTTGATTTAGACTGTATCAGTCACATTTCAGTGGTGCCTTGGAAAGCCAACTAAGTCTCTTCATACTTTTTCAAATTCATAAGTATATGAATTACTGTGAGAGAAATGCTACAAAATATTTTTGCATTTCTTTTAAAACATTCTGCAAAGAGGAAATAGATAGTGTTATAAATACAATATAAATAAATAGTGTTTCCAAAATTGCAGAAGAAAAACCCATCAGTTCCGTGTATTTTCCTCCCTAATACAGCTTCAGGACTTGCAAAGACCCAGTTGAAGTCAAATTTGTTTTAGTGCTCCAAGCAATTTGTTTCTCTCTACTGAGGAAATTTTCGGGACTTTACTGGCACCAACTGGCTCCAGAAATTTGGCAGGGAGGCAGCCTTATTGCTCCCTGTCAAACTCTCCTAGTGTTTACCCTGCTCCAAATCTCAGGAAGTTTTGCACTGTGATTGGCACAAACCTAAACACTTCCGAGATATTAGTAGCTATATGCTCTGGATTTCTCCTCCATTTGACCTAGCCCAACATAGACCCTGAGCAGAGTATTCCCAGAAGTTGGATCTCTGGCTTGCTAAGAGCTGAGTCTTGCTGTAAACAGCCATTTACAGCCTTTCTGCTTGCCTAGCACCATGGAGGGGTCAGCCTAAGTACACAAAGGCACTTAGGGGTCTGACGAAGGAGATTAAAGAGTATTGCTGGAAGACTGACGTCAAATATTAGAGGGGGAAGCTCTGAAATTGGGCAAGGAATCTGGTTGGGAAAACTGGGCGTAAAAGACAAATAAGGAAGGAAGCCACTTGAGAACAAATTGGAGAAAACTTTTGATGGAGATATGTTAAGGCCAAGGACCTGGATGGGCTTGGGCAGGAGCCAAGAGTGGCTTTGAGAGGCGATTTAGGGAAAGAAGTGGCAGAAGTAAGACCAAGACTTTCTGAGACTGGGATGGAAAGCCTGAAGGAAGGACAAGTGGAACTGGCTATTTAGGAAGGTACGTATAAACAGGAGACAGAACTGGGTCATTTGGATTAAGCGTTGGGTCATGCAGCCAGGCTAATCTGTGCTTGTCCCAGGGGTAGAGGACAGCTTTATGCTAACCTTGCAGTTGCCTGATCTTAGTTCAGCCTCTGGCACACATCAGAGCTGCTGATGAAACTCCAGCAAACCCAAGGGTATAGCAGCACATCTGCAATCATCCCTATTTTATCTCAAGAACATCTTGGGATCTACATCAGCCAGGAGCTCCCGGGTTGCCAGAGGAACCCGATGATTCCAGGCAAGCAACCGGGGCAACACATACAAACATATCAGAACATTAAGTGAACTTCAAGCCAAACAAGGGTGCCTTGGTCAGTGACCTGAGGGCAGCATCTCACTGTTACCAGGCTATCACAGAGAAATAAGGACACTCTCTTGAGAAACTACAGAGAGTTTCATTTCAGGAATTGTTAGTGAAAAGATCCTACTGCCTCTTAAATCCTGGGAGAGGTTATGAAGCCACAACCCCTCCTTGCACAGGGGTTTTGGAAAACAACAACACAACTGTTTATTAGTATGTCTTGAAACATTGGCGTGGGCCATCTTTCTGCTTCTCTGCTACCTTGGGCAAAAGACAGCGAAAGTTTCAAGGAAATGGCAGTGACTTTCCTCTTCCTTATTTTGCAGTTTCTGTTAAACAGACTGTGCCCTTAGCAGAGCCAGGTAAAAATATAGACCTGGCAGAGGTTGCATAGTGCAGATACACTGCCATGAGATCTACCCTAGGTCCCTGTTGCTGACAGCCCTTAAGTCATTTCAAAGCTTTAAGCTCTACCTTTAGTAAGAAACAGCAATGGGAATTAACATCAGTGCTACACTTTCTGTCTTATTTCTCACCTGGTGCTTCACAGCAGACTGCTGCTGAGAGCTAAATACCCACATTGGCAAAATGGTTGTCAGGGAGCCCTCCATCAGCCCCAGCCAGTGCTGCAGCTCAAACAAGAAAGAAAATGCCTTGGAAAGGCACAGAAGAGCACCGAGCACTGCTGGGGTGACAGTGCAGTGTACTGGCAGTCCAGGGCCAAAGCAAGTTCATTTAGAACCTTCAAAACAAACTGTCATTAATTAGTAATCTCCAGAGGCTGTCTCCCTTCTTGGTGCCTCTCGCTATTTCCTCATCTCACCAGCTAGCAGCAAAAACATTCGTGATTGCATCAGTTTTGATTGCTCTCTAGATGAAGAGATTCTCTGTTGACTAACAAGCATTATACCCACTATAGCCACTGGGACAACAGCCTTCGCTATTTGAAGAACATTAGCGAACCTAGAAGATGCAAGTACTATGCGAAAGAAGATGCTTAGCAAGAGCTTTGGCAGGAGCCGGAGCCATTCTTGCACAATATTCCCTGTTCACTTCATCATGCCAGGCCTTCAGCTGTTGTGGATTAACATTGCCCCGCCTTGGGAAGATACGCCTCAGTATTTACCTGGCACCTTCTAGATTTAGGAGACAAAACAGAATCATGGAACACCAAGAAGGGAAAAAAAAAACCCAGCAGTTTTTAGAAAGAGAAAGTCTAACAAACACTATATAGTCAGGTATGTGTTTTATTGGAACCAGTCATTCCCACTAGAAGTCATCCCCCATTCATTCCAAGGATAATTCAATCAAGCTTCTTCAACTGTAAGTTCATGTTCAATTGCTTCCTCAATATTTTTAAACTGGCGGAGCTCCCATTCTCTTTGCTTCTTCTTCTGTTATGGAGAAGAAAATGCTGTTTAGTCAACCTAATCCACTCAGATATCACATGTTTAAAACAACACAATAAAACAAATGGAACAAAAGCATTAGGAATAAATCCAGCTAGATTTGGGATGAAGATTTCAATTTATTTTAAGCTAAGAAGTGTTTACTAGCAGAGCAGGTAGGTTTCCTATAAGTTTCTAGGCTTCCCCCAGCTCTTAGACAAAGCAGCACAACTACACTGCTGCTGAAATAGCAGCAGAATTTAATGACTTCACACTGATATTACAGTCTTAGAATATAATTTTGCCCTCTTTCCCCTTTCTATGGGTCCTGAAACACAAAGGTCCCTGTAAAATCTATGAATGTAATTCTTCCCCAGAAAACTTTACACTGACCTAAGAAATGCATCCAAAATGTCATTTGCAACAATGCAGCAATTGGGATGCTGAAAGAATTAAACAAGGAAATAATGTAGATCCTTTGTTTCTCCATTTTTAGATGCTAGTATGAAAACTTCTCAAGTTTATTAAAGTTAAAACATTAATTCTTCACACTCTAAAGCATCTGTTAAAAAATGTATCTTTTTTTCCCCACTAGTGTACATGACTGGTCATGAAAGTTCACAAGGTGAAGCAGATACTGCTTTTTGAATAATTTCCCACCCAGCCTGTGACTAGAACTAATAGCACACACTCCAGCCAGTTATGTCTCAAGTCATACATTTATGCTCTGTGCATATTCAGTGCTAAAGTTGTATGAGGTGTTTTGTTAGACATGTCCATTTTAGTAGGAAGATATGGATATAACTCAACATTGTAGGAAGTAGCTTAGGAATTTCATAACAATAGGAACATAATTACCACAAGAGCTTTATCTATTCTCTTCTTCTTTGTTTTTGCTATTGGGGGATCTTTTATCCCTGGTATTCCAGTAACCAACCATGAAAGCACACTCGAGGGAGCTGGTGCAACCTCCTCAGCTGCCTCAGCGGGAGCTTCTCTTTCCACGTTTAGGGCAGTCTTGTTGCTTGGATCAGCAGATTCATCCGAGGCCAACACTGTTGAAAGTCTCCTTCTAGAAAAAAAAGCCCGAGAACTTTGGCTTATCTCTTCACTTGATTCTTCTGAGTCAAAGACTACTGAAAGCCGTTTTGGGGACATAGCCTGAGGGAAGTATGCTTCAACACGTACTGATGATACCTGAGCTAATGATTTGCTTAGAGTCAGTTTTGGCACTGGGGATCCATAAAGTCTCTTAGTGGCATCTTGGTCCCTGATCGACTGATTTGTCAGGTCTGTAAGAGATGGCATACTTCTCAAGAGTACTGAGTCCACTGGAGTGCTATGTTTCACCATTCTCTTCTTCAGAGATCTTTTAACATTTAGAAACGAATCTTCTTCCTCTGACATCTCCAAGTCAGGTTTGTTGTCTTAAGAAGATAAAAGAGAAAACGGGAATCTTTTCCTTTGTGAACAGTGATACACGTATAAGATAACTATTCCCCCCCCCAATCCCTCCCGCTTTTCTTTTCTTTTAATTGTG
>PTEX01000196.1:832339-1002551 GCA_003342815.1 Eudromia elegans
AAAAAAAAAAAAAAGCCCTGCTGAAAATTGAAGAATATAGGTCAACGCCACACACTTGCTCCTCTGCTAGCCCTCTGTAATGCGCTTTTTGGGTTACAGCTGCTAACACTGGCTAGGCAAATAACTGCTGCATGCAGAAGGGATAAGCACAAGTTAGGAAAAATTAAAGTCCTCTGAAAAGATGGGTGAGAAAGTTCTGGTTTCATGCAAATGTCTCTTACTAAAAAGTTATTTTCCTAAAACAGGAGTCACAAACCTCTCCTTCCCTTATCGATTGACTTGGTTCTTATGCTGGCCTTGACCTTGATCCTAACACAACTGTTTTACATGTTTTCATCTGAATCTACAACAATAGCAAGGTGTTTTTTTGTTAAGAATTCTGCTCACCAGGACTCCTTTCTTTCCAATAGGAAAGGAAAGGAACTTGACTTCCTACAAGTGAAAAAGATTAATATATAGTTAAATATATAAATTAATATATAGTATTTAATATATAAATTAATATATAGTTAAATAATATAATATATAGTTAAAAATAAATGTCTTAATTAAAGGTCTGCTTAAGTATTGCTAATAACTGTTGAACTCCTAAAGCTCATGAAGGGAGTGGTGACTTGTTAGTTTATTCAAAACTCTATAGATCAAAGGGCTTTGTCAGAGAGAGGCATTTGCTGAAGTCAAAGGGGCTTTATCAGAGAGAGGCATTTGCTGAAGTCAAAGGCCTCCATTCTCTACTCCTCAGGAATGTCTTGCACCTGTGCAGGGTCTATGAGTTTAGCAGAGTTTCACGCTCACTTTGTATTCCTAGAGAATACAGAGAAAATAAAATAATTAAGATCCTTTAAGCTCTTCAACACAGCAAAATGGCCTGTCTATATTCAGGGGATGAATGGAAGGAGGGAAGAAGGGAGAAAAAGAAAAAATAAGCCAAAAAAGAGAAGGAAAAAAAACCCCCTCCTTTCTCAGGTTCATTCAAATAGCCTTTTCTAGTTTTCCCATTCTTTAACGGAGACAGCTTGTGTGATGCCTTATAAACAGCACTTCCAACCCAGAGCCACTACATTTGCTTCAACAGATTCTTCTCTCCCTGTTTTGCCAGGTTGACTTCACTTAGTCATTATTACAGGAGTTTGCTGACAGTACATTTATATGAATAATATCAGAGGGAATGTGTAAAAATGAATTTTCCACTTTATTTAAAGCTAAAACTTTTTTGACTAGACATTGTAATGCCTCACCTTTTTTCCAACTAATGAAAAGCCTAAGTCTTCAATTAAAAATATTTCTCCTTTTTAATTAACTTTTTAAGAGGCTTTCCTAACAGAGCTTCTGATAACAATAAAATGCTTTTATCTTTTCACACCTCTTATAGAACTGCAGATATGTGCATGCAATTAGTAAACTTTTCCAACTCAGCTGTTTCAGTTAGACCATTATAGATAAAAGAGGTAAAAAGTCTAAAATAACAGAAAAAAGTAAACATTTAAGAACATTGCAGCCTACACCTGGAGAATGCATCTTGTAGCAGCTTTGACAAAACACAACAGCCTTACCACTCCTCCTAGACAGTCCTCCTGATGTTGTTCACCTGCCTCCTAAATCTTAAGTGGCTTAGCTTCAGCTGTTACTTTCATTTTTATAGCCCTTCAGCTTCCCAGCATCCTTTGCTGAAGAGAGTCCCTAAATGGCACTATTAGCATTTTTGTAGAGGTTTCACTAGGAGTGTTGCTAACAGAGCAAACTACTAAATAGAAGTCTAGAATGAAATAATCATAGGGAGACAGGCTAGCCAGTGTATCTAAAAGCTGCATTTATTGCTATTTGGTCTTGCTGCTTGCTGTTTATTTCAGTCACAGAAATATATCTAGTGATTTATTGGCCTCACATAGTTGCTTATGGCCCATTGAGGATCTGTCTGTCCCAAGACTGTTGTTGATATAATGTATCTGTTCCCATCCTGATTTCATTTTCTCACCATTTCTCTTACAGTAAGTAAAAAAATGAGAAGGCAAATGCTAAAACTGCCATGAAAAAGTTTCTCCTTATGTGAAACAAAAGTCAGAATAAATTGTCAATTATTTATTTCATAACATTATGAATTTCATTTACAGCTGATGATTGTGGAAATGACAACATTTTGTCTTGAAGCAAGTGGTGCCCAAATACCAGCTCCTAGATCATGACTACACCAGCTGAAATGATGTGGTTCAGGTGGAGGACCACAGTCTTCATCAGCAGAGACCTACAGCAGATATGCACACAGTGCTGCTGAACTGACCATCTGGTCCCTGGTGAAAGGCAGCAGCAGCAGCAAATGTAAAGAGATTTAGGGAGCACAGAACATGACCTGTAGACCTTCAAGATCTCGTCTGACCAGGCAGAACTAATTTCACAGCTAACTTGGGGATGTAGAGCTCAAGGAGCATGGCGAGGTGAAAGGCTGAGGTGGTCTCGACAGGGGTTGAACTTGTGGTTCCAGTGAGTCTAGGCATTTCAGACCTAATCACAAGCCACCCGCTCTTGCTGTATTAATAATTGCACTATGAATAGAGAATTGGAACTGCCAGTTGAATATTTAGGAATAACAGGCTGTCAGTATATGGGGGTAAGTCAGTAGGTTTAAATTATGTGCCCCCAAGGAGCTGAAAGAGAGCTTGAGAAATTGAGGCACTTTACAATCACATGGATTGCACAAGTAAACATCCTGGAAATAAATAGTCTGCCCAGGATAAGCTATTTATTTCCTAAACTCCCAGGAGAGGTCTCTACAGGAATATTTTGAGAACTAAACAAAAACTATTTTGAGATATTCGTGGCTGGGCAAAAAAAAAAAAAACCCAACAAAAAAACCCCCTACAGTAAAATTCTCAGTCCTTTACAAACATAGGAGAGGGTAGACCAGCCCTTACCTCATTTTGAATATTAGTAGCTGGTTTTCAAACTAGTGGCCTTGTGGCTTGGTGAGCAAAGCCACTAGGTCAGCGGTGCTGTACCTTGCAGACCATGGCAAGCCAGTGCCTTATATAGCACAGAGCGGGGAGTGAAATCTTGTCACCATGGTGCAATGTTTGCACTGTCCGGCCGTGTCAGTGGGACACACCATTGCCTCTCACAGCAAGGCAGTGATGCAAACAACGCTGGGCGCTGTGAACCCCCACCAGAGCTTTTTCAGTCAGTCCGGGCAATGTTGACATCATTTCAGTGCCATCAAAAACTCCTTGCCATGACTTGAAGGCTTGAAGTTGCACTTTGCCTTCCCACTGAGTTTGCCTTCATTTTCTAGTACATCCTGTTCTTGGCATCTCTTGGTTCATCAGCACTTTATGTAACTGCACCATGTTGGGCCAAGCCTTCCACCACAGTGCCTTTTCCTACAAGCTCTATAGAGAAGAGCCCCCCTCCCTCCCTTGTACCTATTTTACTTGGTGTTTGCTCCAATTCCTTCATGAATACTCTTGAGATACAAATGAAGAGTTTTGCAAGTTGTTTTCCCTTGTTATCCATGACTACTCTTACATCATACGAATTTAGTTTTTCATGATATTACAGGGGACAGGAAGGACATAACCATTCAGAGATCAAAGAGAAAAGAGTCCAAGGTAAATATAAGCTCAGCAAACCAGCTGCAGTGTTGATATTACCTTGGCCTTGGCAGACTTGTAGTGTGGACATGAAATACCCAAACTCAGACATGAGTATCTTGTATACTTCTTTTTTAAAAAAGGACACAGCATACATCTTCACCTCATTCCTTTTCATTACAAAATACACCCTTACAAAAATTCTAGACCTATTGCAGTCTGTGACTGCACCTATACTGAGTTGACCTTCAGCGCCTGTGCTTGTACTGTCTGTACTGTACAAGTGTTAACTGTCTGTAACACTATGTTGAATTAGACATGTAATCTTTGCTTGAGAAGGTGAGTGTAGTTCTGAGTTGAGTATTAGTTTGAAGACTGCCTTTCCTGCCACTCTTGCTACTATCCTGATGGCTTTAGTGCAAAGGGTGATTCCACAGATATGGAATGGACAGTGGGAAAAAAACGCTGTTAAGTGGAACTCTGATGAGTCAGGATGGGATAATTATTGTATGTGGAAAGGAAAGGAGGAAGAGCCAGAAGAATAAAAGTGTGCATGTTTGAGGGGATCCGAGGGACAATAAAAAGAAGGCAAAAATGAGGAAAGAGGAAAATTATTTCCAGAATTTACAGGCATACGGAAAGAATAAATCAGAGGAAAGACTAAAGGAATGGACAAGAAGAAGGAAAAAATAAAAGAAAGGCTATTAAACTGTTCCTAAATGGTTTAGATGACCTAAACCTAGCTTATTAGTTGTTTGTGGATGAAAATCCCACTGAGATGCCAATCCAGTTGAAATGTTAATATCTTCTTCCTTGTTTTGTGTATAGTCAAATCAAATCAGAACACTCTGTGAATATCAGTCAGATTGAACTGCCCAGGGAAAGCAGGAGCAGAACATCTAATTTGTAGATACTAAGGTTGAAAGCAGCAGGGAGCTACAATATGAGCTGACTTCTATGGTTTTATTGCCACTCCAGTGTTAAGAAACATTAGGCCATGTGAAAGGAGCAGCACTTTCATCCTAGCGATCTGCAGGGTCCTTGGTAGCGTGTAGATGTTGCCAGGGGAGCAGTCGAGCTCTCTTTTTGGCATTAGCCTCTCTACATATATAAAGCTGCACATAGGAGCATAGCAGTGGAGCATTTTTCAAAAGCCTTTTAGGACTTCATTTCCATTTACTTAAGTAAGTATTACATACGTGGATATTACTGCAAATCCTGAGATTTGTGGTAGGGTATACAGTAGGGATGGATATTTTGTATGTGTACTTGGAAGGCACTTTGCTGAAACCTTTGGAAGCCATGGGAAGTGAAGTAAGCTGTGAAGTTTTCAGTGCTTGAAAAGTATCTATACATTTTAGCTCTTGTACTCTAACAGCTTTGAAGTTTGGGTCTTTCGAAAAGTTTTTGCAGTCAGTAGAAAGATGAATTATAATGTTATCTCATCAGTGAAGCAAATAATATTACTTATGCCAGTAGCAGGGAAATGGTACCTTTGGGTCTGTTGGAATAGCCTCCATTTCTGGAAAGAGATAGGTCTCTATCTTTGGCTATACTGTCCAGGAACAGGCTTAAGTGTGATACCATTTCCACTCTTGTCATATGAGCATCTCTTAAACAGTCTGGGGAGCACTTTAGGGAATTCTAGACAGATGGTTTGGTGGTTTCATAAGCTACCAGAAAAAAAAAAACAACTCTGACCTAGGAGTATATTGAGTTGGGGCTTGTGTTTAAGGTTACGTAGTTCCATTTACTTTGGATCGTGTACTCCTACCATGGCAAAGACTTTCTAGCTGGACTGCAAATCTGATTTTGAATGCTCAGACAGACAGCCTTGATACCCTAATTAGGTTTTGTAGCTGCTCAGAAAGTCAAAACCTTATTTAAATATCTTAATCTCCTTTCAAGTCGGTGACAGAAAATCAAGGGGATTTGGGTCTTTGCCTCTGAACCATTGCAAACGTTCTTAAGTTCTTTTGATTTAGACTTTGAAGAATTTCCTCTAGATGCACCAATTGCAGAGAACAGAATTTAGCCTTCTACTATTTTTTTTTCTGCTTTAATGTAGCATTAAGGCTGAGTAAATAAAAGTCTGGAGGAATGCACCTGTACCTGTGTGTTTTAGCTCTCACCTGGAGAGTATCAGAATTCAGAGGCAAGGACAGAAATTTCCATGGCTTCTGCATGACCTAGCTCTCCCATCAGACAAAGTGCTTGGCATCCATGTGAGAGTTATGACCGAGTCATAAATATTTAAAGATGCTGCTATCTGAAACATTAGAGATTGTTGACTGTTTTGGTTAAACAAGCTTGCAATACACTAGTAGCCTTTCTGAAAACTTTCCAGGGAATGCCAAGTCTCTCTCTTTTTCTTTTTTTTATCCAGAGGGCTGTCTGATTAATATTTGACTTTAAAAAGTCTAATTACCTCAGTTGTAAGAAACTTGATACACTTTAATAGCCATAGAGGTCATTAACTTTCATAAAATCAATGTGCCACCATCTGCCTTTGTAATTACGTCAATGATTCCTCTTCATTTTATGCTTATCCACTTCAGTCTTACCAGAATGCCACAATGTGTTCTCTCTCCACATTGTTTATTCACTAGACGGTGTCCTATACACTTTCTACGTGTTTCTACACTCCAGAAGTCAATCTGAGTTAATATTCAACAGGGACCTTTCCTCACTAAGTTGCTGTGTGTTTTCTGATATGACTGCTCCTTTCTATTATGTTGCCAGTGCTGCTGAGGAGCACAGGATATTATTGCCAAAGTTCAATAAACATACAGAGTAACTATAGAGTTTTGAGGAAAACAGTCGATGATGCTTTCATGACCTTTGGCAACAGTGTAAGCACAGTTTGGCTAATGCCAAACAAATGTCTAACTTCAAATCTCTCAGCGACTAGAAAATGATGGATTTGCTTTACTTTATTACATCTAATAATAAACAAAAAATGCTGTGTTTGTGCAGTGCAGTAGCATGGCCAGACTGAGTGTAGTCCTGTGCAGGAGGTCAGGCCAGATGACTACCAGTGGGTCTTTCTTGCCCTGTTAGAATCACTCAGACAAGTCCCCAGGTGGTCTGAGATGAGGGAATGCTGATGAAGTCATCGGAGTCGCACCAGCTCAGGGAAGTGGACTGGCTGTGACTGGGCAGCTCTTCCACTTCATCTGTGGCAGTGGAGTAATCGACACGGCATACAGGTTCTATGAAAGTGCTCATTGGCATCTCCAGACCATGCCTACTACATGAAAGCGTAACCATTCATAACTGTCATGACTACTTCTTCATTACTTGCTCATTCTCCTTTTTCAGTGCTAGCTCACTCTGGCTAAATCTAGCAAGAGCAGACTAATGTCTCGTTTTAAGTATAGAAACAGCAGAAACCGAGGCGGTTCACATTAGAGCAACACTAAATGTGTCCTTTCTGTTTTCTCTGAATCTTGAGCCTTAAAATCTATTCAAATAATGGAAGTCTATCCAGCAGATAGCAGGAATAATCTGAAGAAGACTGGATGTTTTGAATCAGACTAGGACTTCTAAGCACCCTGACTGTACCTCCAGCTCCTCATCCTCAAATGTTTCAAGTGTTCTCTCCACAGTTTAGTGAGTTTAATGAGAGCCAGAATTGTCACAATTTCCACTACATGGCTCCCTTTCCAGCTATATCTTTTTTTTTCTTTTTTTTTTTCCTCCCCCATCAGAACAGCCTAGACCAGAATAAGGCCCGTGACTGCTACCTGTATAATTGTTTCATCTCACTGTACTGCAGAACATCGTGTTCCATAAGAAGAATAGCAAAGCGGATGACCTACTGACCTAGGGAACTGCTGCAAACTGGAATGC
The DNA here is from genome assembly GCA_003342815.1 of Eudromia elegans. Lineage (NCBI taxonomy): Eukaryota > Metazoa > Chordata > Aves > Tinamiformes > Tinamidae > Eudromia > Eudromia elegans. The sequence goes on from PTEX01000196.1 coordinate 839,773, forward strand.
TTCAACATAGATAAAATGGCAATGCACCAATAGTGCCTGGACAATGTACACAATGTTCTAATTCTCTATTCTTCCCTTCTTTGTATTTTCAAACAACAATAAGCCATTCCAGAGGCTGCTTTTCTATAGCATAAAACACCCCTGACTGGAACTGGCTTTCTTGTCCAAAATTGTTACCAGTAGATATGAGCAACCCACTGCTGATAGTACTCATTATTTAAGCAATGCAAATTCTCGTAGTGTGTGGTTTGGTCTCTGAAGTGATTTAGCTATGTAATGGGGCATGACAAAAAACTGTTTCAAAGTACCTGACCAGAGCCATTAATCCTGAATTTACACAGATCATCTCATTAAAATATCTGTGTATGTGTGTATACACGTACATTAAATATAGATAGCTATATGCATATTTATATACATAAAATCTCCTGAAATAACACATTGAGATTGGAACATTTTAATAGTAAGAAAAAGACAAAGAATACCAATATGACAGAATAGGTTTAATTATTAAGTATGAAGAGGAGATTTGGGGCTCATTTAATATATTGTATGGTCTTTTTGGCTTTAACAGAGCATTTCTGAAGATCTGGCACACTGTCTTCTAGAGGGGAAGGGGAGGCTCAAAAATGACTATATAAGGGCACAAACGACTCTTCTTAGTGGTGTTAGGGTAACCCAAGAGCAGGTTCATTACACTCACTGTCATCATACTAATTCTATCCAAGCCACACTTGTGCTCCGTAACCTGCAAGAGAAACAGCTGGGGAGTTATTGTCCAGCATTTGGAATGAAAAGCCTTGCATCTGAGCCCAGACTGTTTTCCATCGCAAGGGACTCTGTATTTCCAAGTTATCTCAGGGCATATCTGCATGGACAGGCGTGACGGTCCCAAGCACCTCTGCTTTTGCTCTGAGCTAACCAGATGGGATTCTGCTGCAATCTGGAAGCAGCACAGTCACATTAATTTGGTCCTGTGCCCAAGCTTACAGGCTTCCTTGAGGGAGATGCTACCGCCTATATCTTTAGCAGTTTTCAAATCCATTTTAAACTAATCTATGCAATTTTGCATGTAGTCCTGTTTTCTATCTTCTTGCATTATTTGCTCAATGTGAGCTGTCTTTGTGATCTACCGCATCTACATAACTGGCTCAGGTAGGTCAATTATTGCTGGCTTGGGGAAAGGGAGAGAGAGATTGAGCTTCTCCTCCCCTTCTTCTGGTCTATGAGGCCAGATTTTGCACGTTTGACCTCCTCTGCTTGCACAATGGACGGAGCATTTGGCCCCCACCAGCTTCCCGTGCAGTTAATGCAAAAAGGCTGCATGACTCAAAAGGGCACTGGACTGGTCCCATAAGCTTCTTTAGGCCAAGGAAATTGTGAAAGCAAAATTGTAGGGTTTCTAGATACATATTCTTGGCTTGAAACCTTAAAAGCATCCTTTTGGACCCTCTGAAAGGCAGCATGAAGGAATGAATGCAGCTTGGTAAGAAACAAACAAACAAACAAAACAATCAGCTTTTTACTCAAGCAGATCTTTTGCCTTTATTTTTAATTAGATTCCAGAAATTATAATAGTGCAAACACTCAGTATAAAAGTTGCAATAAGAAATTTACATTCACATTTAACATTTCAGTCCATTCACTTTTTAACATTAAAAATAGGACAAATATTCAATTGCTCTTCTCAATTTAACAATCCTGAAAAAGACTGGAAGATGCTCTACAATATTCTATTTACATAAAAATAGACCCGTATTATTAATGCAAATCTATCATTAGAAGTTACCCAGTGTTAAGTTATTGTATTATACTGTTTATATCACACACACACTATATATATATATACATATATATATATAGATTAGTGTGTGTGCATTTGTGTGTATGTGTAGCTATATAGATATAAAAAATATTTATAGGTGTCAGTGTACTACAAGAATTGGAAAAATGACAACTTGACTTACTAGCTTATTCCTTAAAGCTAGGAGTATTCATTTTATTCACCTATGTAGATGTTTCTATTATGATACAGTAGACCTCCTCCCGGTCCCTTTGAAGTCAGTGGCAACACCCCACTTGACATCAGTGAGAGAAGAACAGACCTTGAAATAAGGCCAGATCTAACATTCATTGAAGTTAATGTTTTCATCAACCTTACTTGGCTTTAAATAGAACAACAGATCCTCTGAAACCTCTTATGCCAATTAAATAAAGAGTATATTTGGTTTTCCTCTGAAGAAATGGAGTATCTCTGCCTCAGATCTTCTTGCAGAAGTATCTTCTGCAATCAAAGTCTAACTCAGAAACTCAAGTTACTTTGGAAGCAATATAGAGTTTATTGCAAACCTGCAGGTTAAGGAGCTGGCAGGATTCCTCTAACATGATCTTCTTTCTGAATAACTCGATTAAACCAACCTCATAAACTCCAAAACTGTTCAGTCAAGTTTCTGCCTTTACTTCTTGGATAAAAATGTGGTATAAAGACACAGACTAAATCATGACCATTAAAATGGGTTTATACATGCTCACACATGCAGCTAAATAGCCATTTAACCTGATTTAGGTTTCTTTTCCCTTAATATGTGTTCTTTGAAAAAAATTTTTTTTAATGTTTCACAAGCATGTGATAGAAGACCTACAGACACCAACAGCCTGAGCAGATGGTTGCCTCCTGAGACAGATGTGAGAGGGGGCTGAAAAGCTGACGTTGAGTGAGGGGCAGCAGTACCACAGCTATTCCTTAGCAAGTTGTGCAGTGTTTATGAGCTGCAAGTCATATTTTAATGTCAGGAGCAGAATTATATTGTGTTAAGAGGCAGGCAGCATGCCTAGCTCTTTTTTTTTTTTTTTTTTTTTTTTGGTCTTCGTACTATGGTATTTATTGAAATCAAATATTTTAAAAACATTTCTAGGATGCTTAGAATTATGGATATGTCTACAATGGAAACTGTGCTGTCATTTGCAGGCAGACCAATTTTCATTGCGGAACACTTGTCATTTTATTTGTTTTGTTTTCTATCTTAGTGTTTTCAGTTAACAGATCAGAGAAATGACTAACATCACAGATCAGAGAAATCTCATTTCCAAGCAGAAGTTGTGAACATATACCAATAGGGAAAAAATTAACTTCCTGATGCCTGACAGCATGAGGATGAATAAAAAAGACAAAACTAAGATAATAGGAGTGGCAGCACAAGACTTACTGGCAGGGGTTTGAAGAGACTGGTCAAATTTGGCCTAGCCTGCTGAAATTTAGATATCTGTGTGTTACTACCATTTAGCACCACTATTCCAATTCTGCATCAAGCCCAACGATTTGCTAATATGCAGATATTAGCAGTAATATATACTAATATTACCAAAATAAAACTCCAAGAAGAGTCAAGTAATTCCATAAAATTTTATATTCTCTTTATATTTCCACTGAAAATATTGCCCCTACACTAGATTTCTCTATTTAGGGTTAAATTACTGTAGAAAGGGTTAAATTACTGTAGAAATGATAACTGTCATTGGACTCTGCCCTTTAGAGTATCACTGACAGCATTATTTTCTTTCCTACTGTATTCAGATTTTCCAAAGCTACCTATGTGTAGCAATCAACTGCTTGGATGCCAAAAAAGAAAATTATGATTTGCTTTGTCTAAATCCAATTTGTGCACAAAAATGCAAATCACACAACTGCTTTACACTTTTGTAGTCAAATTAAGGCAAATAGTATCACTAGAGAATAAGAGCAGGAATTCTAAATGCAGAAGGATTTCTACTGTGGCTGTATTTTTTTTAATAGTAATGATTATGATGCAATTTTATCATCAGACAGGTAGTTCATCCTTATCTACATTTAACTGAAACTTCCTGATGCAACACTCAAATGCCTTTTAAAATGTAAAAATAGGTAACAGAGAGAAAACCCTTACACCACTTCCATGTGCCAGCTCAAATTTCTCATGACTGATGCCACCACCACTGACAGGTCTGGGATCAAAGTAGCAGGTCAGGCACTTGAATAGTAAGACACAAGAGCATGCACAACTGCAAGAATTAAAGCACACCTTGCCCTTGCCCACAAGGAGAACTGTTAGCTGTTTTACCACCAGTTATAAGTTATAGATAAACATTCTGGATTTCTTTTTAACTACCCTGTTTTGTAATACTGCTCTCAAGATGAGGGCAGCAGGCTCTTTCAGAGGAGCTCCAAGATATCTGTTTAGATATTCTGCAAAACTCAGCTCACTGTGTACACTGAGCTGTTTAGGAAAAAAAAAAAAAAAACACCAAAAACCCTGTTCTTATTTAGCTTGGAGCCACATGTACCTGCGCATGGCCTCCCTCCATGGACGCTTAGATCGCCCCTTGCACTGGTACAGCTGCACTCGTAGTAAACCAAAGTGGGAAAGGAAGCGGTACAAGAGTTTCACAGTGATGCAGCACTGTTCCTTCGGTTTTATGCTCGTGTGACACGGTCAGGGCCACAGGTGGCATAAAACAGGGATCCCGAGATAAAATGCAGATCCTCCAGCATGCAGTAAGGCACAAGCAAAGCCAAGTCCCTTTAGCACATGGGCTACATTTATTAACTAACACTAGTTCAGACTTCCCGATGCTTCCTTGTGATTAGAAAATAGATATCAGAGATAACAATCCCCAACCTTTATTAACAATTTTGTCTGGAAGCCTCAAAGCAATTCACAAAGAGATCTTGAACACCACTGGGAATTTAAACAGACATGAAAACTCAGAAATGGATCCAGCCATGCGCTTAAGCACAAGCTTAAACTTTGATGCATTAGGGATCTGGACGAGTACTTTGCCAGCTCGGACGCTCAAGGCCTGCCCCTTGCCACTGGGAGCTTTGCCACTGACTTCAGGAGGAGTGCTGGGTTTAAACTTTTGTCTTTTAGCAAGTGCTTTCGTGCAGTCTTCTTTTGCTATTTTGTTCCCCTACTTGCTTTGTGCATTTTTCCCTTTCCCTGTTTTTGCCCTTGTTCACATCATATGTCTTTTAAGACACCCCATCAGCCCATGCAGTGTGATGCTTTTAGGTGAAATCAAAGAGCAGAAGGCAGAGGCACTGTGCTCTTCTCCTCCCCTCCTCCCCATGCTTTATGTGCATTTTTACTTATTTATTTAGATTTACATATTTATTTGATTTTTAGCTTTGGACAGGAGTGAGTGGTGTGAAAGCTCAGAGATAGGTGAGTTTAAAAAGAACAAAGAACTGAAAAAGCCATTGATAAATGGGGTTAGGAGTAGAGAAGCAGAGTCCAGATTGTCATTAGTCACAACACTTATGCCACACTGAAATTCAAAACTCACTGAATTTGTGATGGATTAATTTATGACTGTTTAAAACCCTGAACTGCTCTATGAAACCAATCATCAACACAAGGTAATGCTTCTTGTATGCACCCAATGGAAACATAATGTATAAATCTACATCTTTAATCTGCCTAGTTAACCATGCAGTCATCTGATTATTTTAGCTAAACCAACTAAGGAATTTTTAAGTCCTATTTTAACAACAAAACGTGTAAGATGCAAAAAGCTCTTATCTATCCATGGCAGATCCAGTTCATATCCTTCACCCTTTGCAACCAACTTCTGCATTGTGCTTCTACAATACTCCTGAATTATCATACAGTAATCATTTAAGTAACTCATCAGGGAGTCCCTAGCTGTAGTAACATAGATATGATAACTTTAAAAATGACTCATGCAAAATATCTTCAGAATTTAAAGTTTTTCTTAGCAGCAATATGGGAAGGATCAGCTAGGCGACTGGACATTAAGCTGTTATTCCCATGTCACTAACTGATGTTAGGTTCCAGCTCTGAGGTCTGCTATGACATCTAAGGGATATTATAAAGCCAGAGAACCCTGTGAATTTCTCCTAGAAGTTTCATTCAATACTTTCCATATAGCAATACAATTTATTTGGAAAATGAGTCAAGAAGCTAACAAAAATAAGGCATTAAAATGTATGTATGTATGTATGTGTATATATATATATATCATATATAGCTATATATCTAGGAAAAGAATCTATTTGCCTTGTGTACTTCTCAGATACAATAACTTATTACCACATTAAAAATATACTCTGGGTAACATCAATGGGTCAAATTCACCTCCTTCACCTTCAATAGCATTGCACCTGCATACAGCAATGATGGATTTGACATCTGGTCCTTCTCTTTAACAGCTATACTACATCAAATCAGAGAATACCCATTGAATGCCAGATATTACACCATTATGAACTAGAATATCTGCTTGCTTTTAATATTACAGTAAATAAGAGTTATTGCTTCTAACGGCCAAAAGGTACCTTATAAAGATAGCATAGATGTTGATAACACATTTCATATACTGTATTACGGACCTTTGAACACTGAGGTTGGCAAATCATGATCATTAAATTGTTTTTTTCTTCTTCATATTTTGCTGTTTGCATTTTACTTTGCTGAACGCACATGCAACTAGTGAGTTTAACTCTGTGCCAGAAGTGATATGTCAAAAAACAGTTAGAAAAATTCACCGTTTTGTTTTGTTTTACTGACGTCAGGCATGAGTGGCATGCAGTAGTTTGCAAGGGAAAGCAAAGGGACGTTCATTTCCAAAGGATCTATAATCTCCATGCACATGTAAAATGTCTTACAAAAATCATTAATATTTATTAAAAGTGTGCCTTTTTGCATCTTTTTATACAAGTGTACATGCAGATACCTGTCAGAGCTAAAACTATTTACAAAATTTCATACAATACATCTTTTAAAGTGAATATTACATGAAAGGCCAATGTTGTTTGTTGTTTTGTAACACTGTACAAGATTAAAAATAAATAAGGCATTATAATACAGGTTTATCACAAATTAAAAAATGTTGGTTTTCACTGTAATACAAAACTCTAACTTGAAAGAACAGTATGGCTAAATAGTCCTCTTGTCTGGACAGAACACCTACAGAAACCAGACTTGCTGACGTAGAGAAAACGCTTTGCTTCTGCTATGAGCCGACAATCCACGAATGAAAATGGTTCATGCTACTTACTAATGTGCTGAGACTCCTCGAAGCACTGAAATGGCACAGGTCACGTCCTGCTTTCTAATGGTGCCTCTCAAGTACTTTCTTTTGACTTACAACTACATTATAGGCAAAAGTGGGGAAGAGACTCAGCCGCATAATCTACTCTGGGCTACAGTCGTAAAATAGTGCCCTAGAACTAGTAGGGAACGGCATCGCTGTAACCCAAAGCAGATTTTTGCCTAGAGAAGTTCAAATCCTGACTTTGCTCACTGTGCTAAGCTCTGGGTGATCCCTGCAGGCTTTGCAGGTCTGTAAGGAATGGAGGTTCAGCCCCAAGGAGCTGAAGCTTTTGGCTCTCAGTCTCACCTAGAGAAAAAAGTAAGGGAGAATTTGCGTGTGTTTTGGCAAAGACCATGGAGCGCGAATTGTCACAGCGGGAAGCCACTACAGAAAAGCGTTGTACAGGCTGGACAAAACAGCTTTCTAGTCACTGCAAATGCAAAGCGTTTGCAAATACCTAGCCAGTAATTCAATTGAATGCCAGTTTCTAATCTCAACAGTAGAAGAGTAATTTAAAAAAAAAAAAAAAAAAAAAGATAAAGGTAGCATAGAAACATTTTGAAATCAGCTCCCAAGACAGTGAAGTAAGTTTGAAGATCTCTGATACTTATCTGCTTATATAAAGAAACGACTTAATTTATTACTATTATCTTAAAGAGAAAACGTGCAAACTGATGTGAGATATTGTGCTTGCTATTGACAGACATTGACATGCTGTAATGGCACCACTGTATTGTAGGGCTCTATCTGTTACTTGTTTCAAGATAGCAGCTTCACAGAAGATTAAATATAAATGCCAGAGGCTTTTCTGCACACGATACACCAACGCAATTACCCTCCATTACAAGTAAAGGCCTTTGGGGTTCCGTGGGGCAGAAGGGACCCCTTGCTGGGGGCTACAGCAAGATCACCCAGTCAAAAGTGACAAAGTTTGACCACAAAATTTAATGAATGCAATGTAGGAAATGCTATTGCATGCGTTAAGGTGGACAAATGCCACCAAACTCCAAGGAAATCTTTCCGACTGATTTCAGGGGTATTGGAGTGGGCCAAATATTACCTTCAGCTGATTACCAAGAGAGAGGTTAGGGCCAATGTCTTAGATTTGGCAGATAATGTGCATTTGTGGGTTAGCAGAACTATCATCACCATTACTCTTTCCTTTCCTTTAAACTTGCTAAAGATACTAAAGAATGCAAAATAGAAAGAGGATTGAAACTGTAATTTAAAGCCATCATACAGGAGCTGAAATAAATAAATATACACAAAACAACGAAATGAAGAAAAGATTATATGAATGGGGAGGGCAATCATAAAGTCAAGAGCACAGCTTTATTATATCAAGATTTCAGGGGGTGTTTATTCTTCCCTGCTGGAACAGCTGCTAAGCACTTTCTATGAGTTTTGTGTGGCTTTTTATTAGTCTGTGTTCATGTTCATGTTTCTACGCTGCTCAGACCTGTGCTACAAAGAAAGATGATAAACGTAGTTTTCCCAATGCTCAAAACAGCAACAATATCAACAATCCCAAGATGTTAAGAGTGAGACTCAAGCAAACAGTGGTTCCACTAGCACCTGCTAATCTTTTAAAAATTTTAAGTGGATGATCCACTTTTACCTCGTTTTTAATGATATCCCATGCTAACCTTACCCCAGGTCTAGGCTGGGAATGAGTTTCCAGCTTTTGTATTTCTGCAATGGGATGTTGTTTATCAAGATCTAGACAAAATGCACAAGAATTCTTCCAGGAAAACTGCTGTTGCAATGGTGACAACTGAAAGCTGTCTGTTTGACACATCCAGGTTGCATTTTTTGATGCATCTGCCAAATGCCAGTGCACTGTAAACTGGCTTTGCAGCACAGTCCCAAATATATTAGCAAAGAGAGAAAAAAAAATCACTATCAGTTTAGTAAAGTTTAGTAATACATGAAAGAATGGGATTATACCTCTGCTTTGGACCTAATTAAAGAGTAACAAAAGAACACTCTCATTACAAGCTTTTTGCAGGGAGTCAATGGCTATATTTTCAAATGTGATCTTGTGCTACTTGAGCTACACCTGGGATCCAAAAATGTTTTGTGATAATGGTAGATGCAAAACCAAAGTTTAATTAACTGATAACTGAAGCCCTCTGATTTGTAGCTTACACAACTTGGGATCTTTGTGACTGGAGTTAGGTAATTAATATTATTGCACTTCGTACTTCCCATTTTAGTTAAATATTTAACTTATTGCAGGATTATGTGGACACCATTTCCTCAGCTTAACTATGCAAATATTCATTATTTAAATTTATCTTTTATAAAGTATTTAAATAAATAGCTTTGAATATCTCAAAAGACAGAATTAAATTATTCAAGAATAATGGCTTGCAAATTTGATAAGCGCTAGGGAGATAAAGAAATTAAGGGACTTTCTGTAGGTCAGCCAGGGTGCATACACCTACTACAGTCAGGAATCAATCCTCAGTTTCTTCAGCTCCCTCTGATCACAACACTATTTTTGCCAGTTTTACAATGAAGCACTAAGCTGACAGTCAGTTAAAAACCCCACTGAAGACCTGCAGAATCCCATAGCAGCAAGACATGGCCGTATGGGAACTCCAAACTGCTGCTTTTTTTTTTTAATGCTTTGCATATATTGATATTTTTCTGTAGTTTTAAAATAGAAGCAGTGATTCCTTAAGACAAAATAAAATAATAATAATAATAAGATGATGGGAGGAGGAATTGCACTCGAGCCCTCTGAATGAGAAGGTAACACATAAGACATGTAAGTTGTCAACTGTATATTGCGGACAACTTTAGCATTACTAATTTTTTTAAAGCTAAATGGAGTTTTGCCTTTTTTTAGATAAATAAAGTTTTACTTCTCTTTTGGGAAACAGCGAGGCTGGTTAGCTCACATTTCCCCACAAGGACCTTATGGTAGCAGTCCCCGGACCACCTTGCCATCCATCCATCCATCCATCCATCCATCCATCCATCCATCCATCCATCCATCCATCCAGGAATGACCTGAGGCTGCTCTCACCTTGACTACAGAGCTGCACTCCACATTTCTCATCCAGATCTGCGTTTCGGGATGAAACCCTGCACAATAGGCTGCATTAAATGAAAAGTAGTCAAAATATATTCCCTTTTATGCCGATGAAGAGCAGCCCTCACTCTCCTGGCAAGCTTAACAACGTGCTCCTCATTTGGGCAAAGTCTGACTGTGCTTGTTTCTCAGAATCCTAACTTTCTATAATAGTACAGCTAGCCTGGGTAGAATCAAGATATAATAAAACTGTGATATCAATATAAAAAATTAGTTAAGAAAAACAAGTACACTGGCAAACATACAAACATCACAAGTCTAACAACAGCATGTATGTCACCAGTATAGGACTTCTCTTTGAGCTGCTTATAAAGTTACAGCTGAAACTGAGCCCCAGGACCCATGCTGTGTTGTCAAAGTCTGAAATAACACCATTCTCTGCTCTTCCAAAAAAACTGGCATTGAACATAAAGGAGGAAGGAATGTTCCTATACTGTGTAAGTATATTGCTGTGCTAGGAGGCTGGCACTTTTGTCTCATACAAAATCAAATGACCTGTGAAGAAGCGGCAACTTTTAAAACTTTACTAACTTTTTTCTTTTTTTTAATAGCTATTGCTATCCTCACAAAATTTTAAGCCCTGGCATTTATCTACTTCATATCCTCTTCATGTTATCATGCATCATTGGAAGGGACCTTTAGAGGTCATCTACTCCAACCTTCCTGTACACGCAGGGTCACCTAGAGCACATGGCACAGGATTGTGTCCAAGCAGGTTTTGAAGATCTTCAGAGAAGGAGATTCCACAATCTCTCTTGGCAACCTGTTCCAGGATTTTTTGCAAAGTTTTTGGAGCATGCAAGTAGAAATTAAAAATATACATTGGTTTATCAATTAGCTGAGTTATGCCCTCATTAACCTGTCACTGAAAAGTTTTCATTGCTTGAATTCAAGCAGTGGAAGCGTAGTTTCTCTAGTTCTTGCTATAGCCCCAGAGAGCTTCGAGCTGCCCGACACTCCCAAGTTAGATGCAGCTTTGCTAATCTAAGACCCAACAGTGCTGGCTAGGACAGGAAGAGAGATCTCTTTGCTTTGTCATTGCAGGTGGATGTGTAAATAAATACCCTTTTTTAAATATTTATATATATAAATTTCTATTAAGTCTACATAGGAGTGCTTGTATATGTGCATACACACACATAAAGAATTGCTTGCGTGTTTGACTTGATGTTTTTTTCTTATACCCTTTAAAAATGCCAAGAAAATAATCCTTATTTCCAGAAAATCAGGTTTTGACTTTTCCTAACAGAATTGCTAGCCCTTATAGGTTCCATCCCAAGAGTTCATTACACGGTCTCCCAGTTCTCTTTGGTTGGGTTGTAGTGGTCCTTGGTTAATGCCATGGCCTATGCCCTCTTGGTAGAAATTCAGGCAACTCCTGATCTCCAAGTTTGCTGCAAATGGTACAACCAAACTGCCTTTACTCTATGCCTCCTTCACAGCTGGCACTGAAGGAAGATAATGTAGTGTTTGATTTGTGTGAGTAGCGGACGCTTGAGCTGCTCCAAGCCCAGCTTTGGCAGGAAAGCAAGCAACCGAGGACACTGAGGGGCAGCTCGTGCCCAGCTTTGTTTGAATGTTTGCTCTCCCGTAAGGGTACATTTTCCGCTCTAAGTTTAAAGACCGTGTTTGTGAATTATTTCCATTGGCCTTTCCTTCCAGGAAATAGGTCAACATTTCACCTTTTCCCTTAACACTGACTTTACCCCGGCACACAAATTCATAACTGCACCTCTTTAATATCCGCTGAACTTCTTCTGTCACCTGAAGACAGAAAAATAAAAGATCTATTAGGTTCTTCTATTCATACAAGGTTAATCCTAGAACTGTTCAAATACTCCCCCATTTACTTCTGTTTCATCAAAAAGAATGAGCTGAATGAATAAGTAGCTACTGCTGTTCTTGGGTTCACTGAGAATTTTCTTAAGGAATTAGGTATACCAAACTGGAATCAGAGAAGCCAAAGTTTTGATCTTGAGTCAAACATTACACAGTCAAAATAAGCCATCTCCATCAGAAGTATGTAACCATCCTCTCTGGCAGTTTTGAAAATGTAACCAAATATGAACCAGGAGGTGCTTAAAGCTTGCAAAGTGCTCTCAGAACACACTCACCTGAATTTTCCCCTGAACTCCAGTACTATCCATTCGGCTGGCAACATTTACAGTGTTCCCCCAGATATCATACTGTGGTCTTCTGGCTCCAATGACTCCTGCCACTACAGGCCCGACATTAATACCTAAAATCATAATAATAATGCTTTTGTTAGTCTTTCAAAAATGACAGCCTATTATTTTTTTAAAAAAATCAATCCTGTAGATTAGATTTAACAAAAGTGCCTCAGTATTTTCCTGGTCATTGATTAGGTTAATATACATTAAATTAATAATTTGAGCTTCTGGATTTGTAAAGGTTTTAGAAACAAAACAAATATGAATTTCTTGGAAATGCAATATGATAGACACCATAAACATTTTACTCATCTGTGGATTTTACTTTTTGCTTGTTTAAAAAAAAAAGAAAAGGAAAGTAGTGGTAGTGCAGAGTTTATTTGTGGACCAGTTCAGGACAAATTGTTAGAAATCTTTAATTGTTTTCTATGACTTCCACTGTTGCTACCAATACAAGTCCTTTGAATGGGGAATATTCCAAGCTAAACAAAAAGAGCCATCAGAGGAACAGCAGGGCTAGGGTAAGGAAATCATGCCGTATTTGATCATCACTAGACAGCTCAGGTGTTGCATTATCAGTCAAGACAACCCTGGAAGTAGAGAGAAGAATGTGAAAATGGCTCTAGCATCTTTCTTGATAAATACAATGTTCACTTTTACCATTCTGGGAGATTTTGTATCCCTATTTGATAAAATAAAAGATGAAAGGGAATGTTTCTCTTTTTTATGTGTCCTGAAAAACTGCAGGTGCCAAATACTATATGAGACTCTTTGTAAGGCCTTTCTCAGGCAAGCTGCACAGAAAAGGGGAAGAAGATATTTGTACTATTTCTGCTACAATGTAATCAGGGGAAAAAACAGTTATAACACAGTTCTAGGAAGAATTGGGGATGTGTAATTTACTTGTTATTACTAGGATGCATGGGAGGGCAAAGATGTTGTATAAAATCTGTGTTAGAAAAGTTAGTGAAATCAGAACAGTGCTGGACATCCCATTGGAGATGAACTGCATGGATGGATATGAACCCAAGAAATGACTGGGAGAAACAACTCAGAAAGGCAAGATATGAGATAACATATTCAGTATGCAAATTTTGTGTTGTGAAAATCAGAGATTTGAATTTTTGGAAAAAAATAGTGGCCATCCACTAAAATAGTTGGGAGGACTGGCAAACAAAAAAAAAAAAAGGTATAACAACAACAACAAAAAAAGATTAAAACAAAGAGAGAACTTTTCAAATTATATACCTAACCCTAGACCTCAACAGGAAAGTGTATCAAAAAGTCTTGGAAAATATTGGAAAATATTCATATATACCAGTATGCCTTTATCATCCACTGAATCTGGATGGATCAAATGTTACAACATTAGAGCTATAGATTTGGTCACACTTTCATGCTTCTCTTTCAATCAGTCAATTAATTAATACTTCATTAGTTATAATGAAGCATAGAAATGCCAGCAGGAGATGCTGAGAGTGCTCTTTGCCAGCACAGTGCAGTAACCTGAGGACTAACGCATGTCAAGGATTCAAAAATTTGTGTGTACTTCTTCATCTCAAGCAGCTATCTTAGCAAGTCTCTCTTCTGCCTTCTCCAACCAAGAATTCCATCCTGGAACTATACAGTATAAGTATAAATCCTCAAAACTAATGCCCACTATTCAGCCTGCTTATCTTCTATATGGATGTGTATCTTCCACAAAAAGGAGGCTTTTCAGCTTTACTGAAGAGTGCAGGATGGCCAATCCTTAGCAGGGAGCACAGGGAAAGCCAGCAAACAGCAGTGTTCCCCTCATGTGATTATCGTAGAAATGTGACTTACCAACTCGTAGGACAAAGTCGTTGTAAGATTGATAGTTGATTTCATCAAGAACGTCAAACATCTCTATTGCAAAATCTGCCAGTGTACTCAGATGAGAATAAATTGATTTTTTAGCCTAGGTACAAAACAATGTTGCACATTAGATTTGCATGGTATTGAGAGACGATTGAAATAATGAACTGAAAAGCAATGAAAGCCTCAGACAAGGCATCAGGCTTATTTTGCTGATGTTGAAAGGGAACTTTATGATAGTGGCTAGAGCTCAAGCATTTTTTTCTCAAGGACTAAATACTTTCTTTTTCTCTTTTTGATTTCTGGGAAGAATGGAAAGCAATGTTCCCGTGGTAAATTGTTTCTGTTGCTAGCGAGCCACAGATGTTTGTTGTGAGCATGGCAGAGAATATAACCTGCTTTCTTACAGAACTGCTTTGCTGGATGATTATTAATAACCAGAATTTCTGCCCTCTTCTCCCTTTGGGGTTTTCTCTAACTCTGAGCTCCATGGGATGCATACTGTTCTCATTGACAAAATTCTTGTTAATTTTAGTCCTGTGAGAGGCAGAAACACCCCTATTTGCTTTCCTTTCCAGGCAAGATGAAGCAATTTGCTATGAAACATGCCTAAATGAATGATGGCATAAGGAAGCGTATGAAAAGGATCATAAGGGATCAGATGAAATGTTAAAGTATCAGGCTTATGAAAAAATCAAAAAGAATTTTTTTTTTATACTGATGGTCTAATCAACCTGTGGAATTCCTTGTCAGGGGAGACTACGCATCCCAAAAGCTTAGCTAGATTCAAAAATTATTAGACAAATTTATAGAAGAAATATTTTAATAATTTTAATATTTAAGCAGATACTATCTCTAGCTCTGGAGCTCCCAAATCTGCACATGGTTTGAAGGTGGAAAACCTTCGAGGTCTGCACATTTGTCCCATTCCTGATGCCCTTTCCCGAAGGACCTATGTCTGGCAGGTAAGGACAGGTTACTGGGGTGGCCCTTTGGCCTAGTGCTGTATGGAGGCTCTTCTGTTGTGCTCCTATTCCAACAATAAATATGATTTCTTGAACAACTCTGCAAAGTGGGCTAAAGTTAGGAGATGGTGAAAGCAATGCAGGGCCCATGGCTACGTAGCTGCACTGCAGTGTTGCACAACAGGGCTGTGGCAATAGCAGGAGATCTAGGGGTTCTCTGGGTTGTCATGATAGTGAGATTTTATGACTGGAGAATATGAGAGTGGCTGAGGAACCTGAGAAACAGGTTGCTGTTTGCTTTATTAACTTCTGCTATAAAGAGATTCTTCAAGCAGCTGAGAAATTCTAAAAAATTAGAGTAAAGCTTTTTTTTTAAAAAAAGAAAAAGATGAAAGCCAACCTTGGGTCATTGCCAGTTTTTAGGAAGTATATTTTTAAATATATGCCTGGCTTTCTAGCATTCTGCATCTTATAATGCCAACCAACTCCATTCTTTTACAGCCCCAGCAAGACAAACAGATAACAAGACTTAAACTTAAAGGAGCTAATGGCCATCACTACAACAGAGGTGGTGAACTGGTGAATACGGTAGGTCTGGAAGGAAGAGACTATGCCTGTCTTTAATACCCTTTTGGTCTTTCTATTGCTTTTCCTTTAACCTCTTTGCTGCCTCATGCAAACTAGTTTCCTGCAACGCCCTACATGCTGGTAGGACTGGTGACAAATACGGGAGGAATTCCAAGCAGCAGCAGTCTCACAAAAGGATGACTACCAGACTCTCCTAAAATCACCCTGAAGCCCACTGCAAAGTTGGGACCCTGATGAAAACATAGACTTCATTTGCAAGGGCTCCACATGCAGAAAGAAGCTATAGGTCTACAAGGAGCTTGGTTTGTGTGGTGCTCGGGTGGCTTAATTGGCAAGCAATTATTTATTTAGTATTTCAGAAGAATATCTATTCCAGAGACTGCCCAGAGCATCACAGAGTCCAGAGCATGAACTTCTGGCAATGATTCTCTGGGACTGATGAGCTACCCTGGATCACCATGTTTCTAACACACTGCTGCATCCTGATAACCTAGCAGGAAACTGCCCATGGGAGGTGGATAGTTTCTGTTTACTCAAATCACACAAGTTGTAAGAAGAAGGTCACAGAAGAGCTGAAAATCTAAGATATAATCAAAAATATTGTCTGTTTTTCATACAAGATCTTCAGATTTTCTCGAATATGGAACATTAAATAAATTCTACCTATGCAGAAAAAATCAGAATTGGTCCTTTATGTTTTAGAAAAAAAGGCATAGTCCTAGACAAGACCTTGTGCAGCAATTTAAAATGCTTGACTGTCGTAAGCTGGACTAACTCAGCTGATCTTTCAGTTAGCAACTATAAAATGCACGAGGCAAACATGTTTAGGTTTTGGAACGTATGCTGCCAAAGTTACCCAATAACACACTTGTTTTCAAGACTGTAGTTCAAAGAACATTTATAGCAGACACACAAGCATGCCTTTGCCTGTTTGGCTGACACCACAGTGAGCAAAACTCAAAAGACCTTTTTTTTTTTCCCTATCTCAGGATCCAGGAATGAAACTTTGCCATGTAAATAAAATGTTTTAAAAACTCATTTTTGCAATACTTAGATTTCTAAGCTAAGAACAATACCAAACACATCAGCTTTAGATACCCTGCACAACAGAATACTAGTTCTATGCAAAATACTCCAACATGATTCCAATGTGCCCTTGTTTTTTATTTACTTAACAAGGATTATTGTTGCTAGGAAGGAAGTTCACAGGCCACCTTCTAGCCTTTTTTTATTTTTTGCTTTATAATTTAGTATTATTTTGCAGTGCTAAACCATATGAATCAGCTATACTTCTGTAATGTATGTGCCTGCATATCAGACCAGAGAAGAAACTTCTGGAAGTTCAGGGCAGACTGAGGGCTGGCACTCCTCTCATTCACATTATCACTATTTTTATTACTATTAATAATTTACATAATGCTCTGTGTACAGTTGATATGGTTGATTTGGTATACTGCTATGGTTTCTGCTGTTCAAGATGCTGCATACAAATTTAGGAAAATACTCAACCCAATGTGAAGGTGAGAAACATGCACAGGACCAGTGATGAGGGCACATAGAAAACTGTGCCTCTGAAATGGAGTCATTAAAGCAATAAAGTGAATGGAGCAAAAGAGACAAGAGCTAATTTGTAAGGGCTGGGATAAAATGCAGTGAGGTAGCTAGTGTTAAATTCCTGTCTGGGATGAAGGTGAAGGGGGAAGTTTGCTTTGACTGTAGGATGTACTCAAATTTAATGTAAAAAAAAAAAGGAAGAAAAAAAAAGAAAGAAAGGAAAACTCCGCATTTTTACTGTTCATATGTTTGTTTAGCAGCAAAACATTACATGTAGATCCTTGTCCTGCATCTTTCAAGGTCACAGAGAATCACAGAATCACAGAATGGTTGAGGTTGGAAGGGACCTCTAGAGATCATCTAGTCCAACCCCCCTGCTCCAGCAGGGACACCCAAAGCACAGGGTGGCATCCAGGCAGGATTGGAAGATCTCCAGAGAAGGAGACACAACCTCTCTGGGCAGCCTGTTCCAGGGCTCTGTCACCCTCATAGTAAAGAATTTCTTCCTCACATGGACATGGAACTTCCTGTGTTTCAATTTGTAAACATTACCCTTTGTCCTATCACTGGCCACTATGGATGATAGTTTGGCCCCCTCTTCCCTACAGTCATTCCTCAGGTGCTTATACATATTGATCAGATCCCCTCTCAGCCTTCTCTTTTCTAGGTTAAACAGGGCCAGCTCGTCCTGCCAGGTTTAAAACACCACCAATCTGATTTAGGTATTTTTGACACCAATTTGCTGAGAATCCAGAGCTACAGGCAATCAAATCCCAAATCCGAACTGATGAGCAGCAGTCAGGATGGCAACTTTTATTTGCAGGCTAAGTTTGCTATTTGAATTTCTGATTTAAGCTGTTGCAGAAAATTAAAACATATGTACATTATCATATATTCCTCTGGAAATTGGAGAACTATAGTTTGTTCACCACAAATTACAGTTCAATAAAATCTACTTACTTTGGTTCCTGAAGTAGGTACAAGTCCCACAGCTGCCATATATGTGCTTCCGATTGTCTTGATCTTTTCTAAGTCCTTATAATATTCTTTGTCCATAAGCTTTGTTTAAAACATAAAACTGTTAAATATTACATAATATTGTAGACAACCTACCATATTTATCATTCCACAATTGATAAACCAGCTTATTTCTGGTATGGTAACGCATTCTCACTTTGAGGTCATCAGGAAAATTTTAAACACTCTACAGATATTAGAGGTACTTGAGGACAGATTTAGGTGCCTAAAAGTACCAAACAAACTCTTGGAGAGTGGCATTGAACATCAACTCTTATTAATTAGGAAGTTCACAGATGTATTTTATTAGGAAATGCAAATTCTACATATAATCCTTGTTTGCAGCCACCTGGTAGAACTGATATGGTCAAAAGACAACAAATTTAGACGTTACCTCATCAAAATCAGCAATAATCTCATTTAGCAGACGTAAACACTCCACTCCCATATTATTGCCATCCAGTTCGATGTAGAAATCATTGAAATTTGGGATGGAAGCGAACATCACTCCCACTTGTGAATATGACTGGTAATAAAGGTCCTGCAGTTCATGAGCAGATATAATTTTTATTTTAAAAAATAATCTAAATCAGACAAGATTATTATTATATCTATTCTTGTGCTAAGCAGTGAGAGAGGCTGCTTTGCCAACTAGAACAAAAGCCTTCAGTTTTGCTAGAAATAAAGCCAACAAGGCAGGCTCCTTGCCTTGAAAAACACAGACAAATGTTAAATTTAAGATAACTTAGTGGGTTTTTTACTGCTTAGGCTGGAAAACACTGACTGAAAATGTATTAGAAAATAGGAAGTCCAATGTAGTAGGTAATAGAAAGTCTGAGTAGTTTTAGAACTCTTATTGTATGAGAATGTTAGAAAGTTCACTAGATTTTCCTAGTTTAGTTTTAAAACTAAAATAGGAGAACAGTTCTTATTTTGTTTGGTTTTTTTGTGTTGCTTTTCTTTCTCCCTTGTGGTACCAAGTTGGCCTTCCTCCTTTACCTCTTCTTGAGTTGTAGAGTTCTGGATTAGATATTAACCATATAATGTTGTTTTGCATTGTAAAGC
Organism: Eudromia elegans; assembly: GCA_003342815.1. NCBI lineage: Eukaryota > Metazoa > Chordata > Aves > Tinamiformes > Tinamidae > Eudromia > Eudromia elegans. The sequence goes on from PTEX01000196.1 coordinate 859,161, forward strand.
TTTTGCATAAGAATCTAGAGAGTTCAAAAAAAGAAAACCCACTCTAATATGGCACAAATACCCCTGGTCATCCTCTCAAGCACAGACACCCATTGCTTGGAAAACCAGCATCACAGTCATTGTAGCCATGCCAAATATTATAGCCACTCTACAAGGACTCTGACTAGACAGTCCTGAACCAGTTCATTTCATCCCTGTTGCCTTTGAGATTAAAGCTACTGTATCCTTCTAGGTGGGTGGATACCATCCTCTAATTTTATTCTAAAATTGATGAGTTTTGTAATAGAAGTCTTGACTTGGTTGAAAAAGACTTTGCTCATTTGAGTGTAGGCACTTAGCAGCACTGATGTTGAATGACACAACATTCACTTAAACAATAATTTATTTATTTATTTATTTATTTATTTATCTTTCCTAAAAGGATACTAATTTCTAAATGCAAGTTTTTGCAAATCCATTCATTTTAACATGAATGCTATTTAAAAATTCCAACATTTTCTTGAAAACATACAATTGAAAGTTGACCTAAGCTACATGTGGTCACACCCTTACATATTCTCGTGTATTTAAGTTTTATCTTGTCTTACCATATTCCTTGGATTAGACATAAGAAAATGTTGTGCAACATGTGCTGGCAACAAGTTGAAGAGAATTCTTTTATTGTCCAGCTTGACTCTTTCCATATCGTCTCTCTCTTCTTCTGCCTGTTGGGACAAAGGAAAAAATCTTTCCAAAAAGCAAACAGTTATTTGATACCATCAAATAGCTTTTATTAATCCATGCTGTGAAATTAAATGAGGCAAAATAATACCTATAGAGTAGGAACAGTAGCTTTAAAGGAGAGAACTGTTTTACAATCAAACATCCTTAAGAAAGACATGTATTTTTTAAAACAATTTGTATAGAAACAGTATGTATTTCTAGAGGTGACTTTAACTACCTTGGTACTTGACATGAATGCATATGCAATTCCTGTGCACAGGAATTCCTGTGAGGAAGAGTAACAGGAATTCTACCATTTTTGTGAGTGATGATATTCAGAAAGAATATCTGGGAGTTAACAAATTTGGGGTACTTAAACGAAGGCTCTGGTGTCATATTTAGGTGACCTGACTCAGAGGAGTCATTGGGAACTGCAGGCCAGGAAGCAATAGTGAAACTTAGATACCTTATTAAACAAACAAACAAACAAACAAACAAATTCTGTTATCAGAGTCACTTTCGGCCCCTAAATTCTCATTTTCAGACCACACACAGAGAATTGTAGCACAAATCATTTGCCTTAATCCCAATATGATTTTGTTTATCTAGTTACACGCAGCAAAAGACTGGAAGGCCAAATTCTCAGGTGGTATCAGTGAAACTAAGACACGACACATAAGCCACTTAAGGATCTGCTCTAATCTCTGTTTGTGTCTCTTTGTATCTAGAATTTGCTATCCTGATCTATTGCAAAGTCCACATACTTTTCTCACTATCTGCTCCTGGTTAAGCTGTATAAGGAGAAAGCCAGTCTTCTCAGATCTGTGTATTATTTTCATGTGAAAAATCTTTTTCAGTTTTTCTAAGAGTTTATTACTCCAAGGACAAGAAAACAGTTTTTGCTTTTCGTGATAAACATCTGGGAAAATCCTTGTTATTCACATAGCATAGTGATACTACTTTTCTGGCAGTTTTCTTTCATAAACTTAAAATTCTTTGCCAGATAAAAAATATGGAAATAAACCTGGTTTTATAAATCTAATTTCTTCAGGAAATATTTCCTTTTAAAATGGACTATCGGTTTCTCCTCTTATTTACCAAGTAAAAATTATAATTTATTCCATAGATCCAGTAAGCATTAAATAGCAGCGAAGCCCTGTTAGGAATATTCTTGAACTCCTATCCTACATAAGGATCTGTTTCCTAATTATGAGGTGTTTTCTTGACACTTCTTTTGCTATTTAAATTTTGTATGCTATTTTCTTAAAATATCCTTCCTTTCTCCTATTTTGGAGATGTGAAACCTGCCTCTGGCCTACTGCTCTCTATGACTGTGCATAATGGTCTCCTGAACTGTATAGTATTATTGTTAGAATTTAAATATTTTAATAGTAAACTTAAAAACTTGTTTTCCAGCTGAAAATTCAAACCAAATTTACAATTCAGTTTTTGCATCATATTGGAAATTGGGAGTTTTATTTTGATTACAGCAATGATATTCGTGAACTCTTGAATTCCAGATTGGGTTTGACAAATGCTTGTGAATTCTTCTATTTTATTAAATTATTTTGTTACCTTCTTCCCAGGAACATTTGAGGTACTCTATAGTGATCTGGAGTTGCCAACACATACAGAGCGGAATAGTAAGAACACTACCACTGGGTCTACCCCTCTGAGTTAGGACAGGGATATAAAAAGTGAGAAATCATCAAGCAAGAGGTTGTCGGTGGAGTGATCAGTTGACACAGCATGAATATTGCTCATCTGCTGGTATTTGCTATCTGTTTCTGAGTTAGAAGTGTGCAATCTTCTTTTGTCTTGCTCAGTCATGGACCAAGACTTTGAGATAAAATGACTGAGAAAGCTCTTCAGCTGTGTGTGGCAATTCCTGACATTGTGGATGACCCATAATAAAGGGTTCAGAAAAAGACACAGCACATGGGTAAAACTGGTAGCACTGAAACATTAACTCCCTTGCTGCAGTGACCTTGCTCTTGTTGCTGGACTTCTGTCCAGCCACAAGGAAATAAGAAGTCTTTCTAATACACCTGCAGAAAATGGTGGAGAAAGGACAGTCCAGCCTATTCTGTTTCCAGGCATTTCCTTCTTGCAGAATTTAGAGAACAGTGATGACTTTTCTTCTCTCTCTCATTTCGCTTCAATGCAGTCATGAAATTACTGTGTGTGAGATGCCAACGACAGTACCATGTCTGTGCAAGTATTGATGTGACAATATTCACAAAATGGACCACAGCCACCTCCAGGATGCTGAGGCTAAATTCTTGGGTAAAGAGCTAGTGTTTCAAATTGAGTCACCAAAGTCATGACTGAAAAGATGTTGATTAGGAAATGGGAATCCTTTATGAGCAGGAAAAGACATCATGAATGTCACCATCATTGTAGTTTAAGGAGAGATTTGCACTGGTAATGCCTATGATGGTCAAGGCAGAAAATGCAGAAAAATATTTTAGCTCTGCATGGGCTAATGCAAGCAGTAGTTTCATGGAATCAGCATTGTGCTCTAAGTCGCTTTGTCTTGCTGAAACGCTAGGTGTATTAGCCTAGACAAAATACTGTGTTAGTACTGCTAAATTGGTGTTTCTACCTAAACTAGAATCTCCGCATGAACTGTACTTATGCCACACAGACGTGCCAGAATTTCTAAAATTAACGTGGATAAACCCAATGTTTATCAAAAAGGCCTGCCAGGAAACTGAATTGAAGAGTACCTTTTACGCTACGACTGCAGGGAATCTGAATATCCATCTCCTCTCCCTGCTCTGCCTAAGACAGCTCTCATGTGCACTTCCTCTCATGTGTCCTCTTGCCTGGGACAAGAAAGATTCTCCTGTGCTCCTTGCAAAGGAAACGAGAAATGAAGGTGAGGTGCAAAAAGACTTGACTTCATTCAGCAGTGAGGACTCTAAAACTCTCTTTGTCTGGGCTCTGTGGGGAAGAAAGTAGACTGTTTATTTAAATTTTCTGGACTTTTTTTACGGCTCTATGCTTTCCACTCTTAAGAGAATGCAAATGAAAACTGTCTGTCCTCCTTGTGACTCATGAACTCCTAGTGCCTACTCTTTGAGTGAGTGTGATAACAGAACGTGTAGGCATCACCCTTTCCCAGGCAAGACGGACACCGAGAAGGAAGAAGTTTGTGGGGTGTAAAAATAAGATTAGAATAAGAAAGATTACAGATATTTACATTCCTGGTGAAAATATTACCCGGGCAGCTAAATCTTCATCTATTTGTCCCTATTCAAGAAAGCTGCCAGTATAATATTTATGCAATAGCTACTAATAGCTCATAAAACAAGGCAGATTGCTATGAACACGCACAAAGAGGAAACATCATAGGAAGGAGAGATATCATTTTTAACATTCTGCTTTTGCTTGTGCCTGCTTGGTATTGACAGCAATTAGGTCAGGTTGCAGAGCTTATTGTGTTTGTAAAACTGCAGTATTTAAAAGCAGCCTTGTTTTTATTTTCAGACCAGGTGATAAAATTTAACATGTTCTTTGGTACTATAGCTTTTTGCATCAATGTGATAAGCACCCACCACCTTTTCTATACAGTCACACAACCTAACAACTTAATATTTAACAACAGGAGTACTTGTTGCACATTCTGTACTCAGGGAGTGATCCAAATAGTGAATCACCCAGGAAATCAGGTGACTTCAAATGGGCATAAAATTCTAGCAATGTCACTTGCTAAAGTGACATCTTATAAAAATCCAGTGTTTTAAGACACAGCTAAAAAAGAAATTGAGCACCAATGTTTCAGACACATCATTTTACCTGAAGGGGGCACTAAAACCGCAGGAAAAAGACCCAAGGAAAGAGTTTCTGTAGGGCCAGATTTTAAACACGGAGCACAAGTCAGCCTTGAAATTATGATCTGCAGATTGCAGAACAAATATTTTGTACAGGTGTCATGGATTAGAAAAGACTGCTAAATGATATTCTAGTTTTCCCTAAAGACTGTGACAATCAGTCATGGCATATCATTATTCTGTTTTCCTCCCCTGATAAATCTTGGGTAAGCAACTCTGGTTTTGGCAGCTTCTTCACATAGTGGTTATTTTTGTTTATTTGTACAGTCTTCCCTTAATTTTGTCGAATAATTTGTATAAGTAACACTATAAGTCACAAATAAGTAAAGTACTCCTGTATTTGCTATTCTGTATTCCTCTCCCTTGCCTATTAAAGAAAAAAAAAAAAAAAAGGCAAACTTAAAAAGTCTGTGATGTTCAGAAGAATTAAATTTGCCATAGAATAGATGTAACAGAAACAACAACAACCTGCATGACCCACAGAATGTGGATAGTAAGAACACATATACATGTTTTAGAAATTTGTAATCAATCACAAAATGTATTTTTCGAGATGATGTGCAAAAATCACACTGTATTATCTCAGTTCTGGTTGTATGATCTAGATGAAAGTGCACTACATTAACTTTTGCCTGAAAAGTATCATTTTAGCTAAGTTTTGCTTTTTTAATATCTTTTTATCAAAAACTGCAGCTATGTGCAAATGGGTTATGTTAATGTAAGTGGGCTTTCCTCGGACCTCAGCTCTTGCTTGCAGAGCATAGACAATTTATCTCTACATTCTTATCTTAAAGGCATTACTTTCAGGATACTTTGGATATTTAAAAAAATATTTAGTTAGTAATAGACTGTTGTTCAGGATGAATTAAAAAAGTTATAGAAAATTCTTTATTTTGCAGCTTATGCTATGAATGGATTTATTCAACTCCAAACATTTTACAGGATTAACCCCACAATGAACCTTACTAAAGTTAAGCAAACAAAATGCTTCTAGCTTGCAGAATAACCCTTGGGGCTGAAGTTCTTCCAACCAAAAGCCAACATCAGAGAAATTTTCTAAAATCCTTGTTGGCTTCTCCCTAGTCTTTCACGCAGTACTGGCTGGGAGCACTGAGTCTTCAGCTCTATCGGCAGTTTGCGGAATTTAGTGTTTGCACACAGAACCAGCAAGCTCTGCCCATAAAGTTGAAGAAATTCAGCATGGTCCTTCAGACTGTTCCTAAAACTTTGACTCAGAAAAAAATGTAACCAAGTCAACATTGTTCAGAGAAAAGTAACACTAAAGTCACAAAGAAACATAGCATGGGGTATTGCTAAAGCATTCACAAGGATCCTGGAAACAATGTACAAGGATCCTGAAATCCAGCAACCAGAGACAATTCTTTCTCTTTCCCTTTCCGCCTTATCTCCTCTTATAGACTGTTACACCGTTAGTAGCTTGGAACCTGCCAATTGTTCAAAGTGAATTTGAAAATACAGATACTTCCAACTAGCAGCGAGCAGAGTTTTGATACTCAGTTCCTTATGCCAAAGAACCAAATATGTACAAAGATAATGGCTTTTACTTACTTATTTGAACGGATAAGCTCCATAAGCACCTCTATCACATCCATTCAGTTAATTAGCCCTAGTATTCATTTCCACCTCGTACACAGAGCAGAAAACAGTTCCGCACACTTTACAATATGGTATCCATGTTATTTATCATTTGTGGAATAGACTTTCAATGGAGAATCAAGTAGAACAAGGGAGTGGTGCCAAGATCAGTAAGGAGGCCAAGCATCTATTTAGGTCACTGGCAGCTATGATGACTTGAATTTCCTATCTATACCTTTTTTTTTTTTCCTGTCTGATTTTATCATGCAGCTCTCATAGACAGGATGGCATCTCTTTAATATCTGCTTTAAAACAGAGGAAATAGGAAAAATGCAAACAAAAAAAAAAATTAACTTCTCCAAAGCAAATGTAATTTATGGGCCTGTGGAAGGAAAGCTGCAATAAATTTCCCATTGTAAACCCCAAAAATATGAAAAGCCTTGAAAGTGTTTCAATACAAGCAAATTGTCTTGGAGACATTGGTAAGTAGATTTAAAAAAAACAGACAGCATTTTGCATAGAGGAGAACAGGAAAAAGAAGCCTGGTGACTTGCCTGCACAGCCCAGAGGTAGTCCAGACGCAGTTTCAAGTCCACTTGCCTGGAATGCAGTGCTAAAGCACAGGAAAACAGCAAAATGGCTAATATAGGTTCATAGCCACGCATATAAAAGGAGCCACCCCTTTAAAAATGAAAAGAAAGTAAACAAGTTATTTCTTTCTTTAATTTTCATCCTTTTTTAAATTCCACTGTCTATTATTAGTATCCAATCTTTAGTATGAAGGATGTGGGTATCTCTCTAGACATTGACATTTTTGGAAGAGGTTCATAAAGGTAGGGACAGGGGTGACAGTAAATCTGATCAGTGCATCAAACCAACATTCATCTTCATGAGTATTTACGATAATACACATTATTATAGTGTATGTGCCTACTCTTGATTAGGAATATTAAAAAAATTGAATCTCAGCAGCTAAAATTAAATTGGAAGTGGTTGAAGGCTGGCAAAATATGGAATGGTTTTATGGTTTTAACTTTTTTTAAAAAAAATTTCAAATTAGAGCGAGACTACAGTGTGATCAGCCGGGTTTTATTAGGACAAAACTACAGAATAACAGGGCAGCAATTATTCATTCCCAAGAACTGATGTCCTGTCCATGAGCATTACCAGATCCTGCAGTTGCTCAAGACTGAGGCTCAAGTATTTCTCAGACACTAGTGAGTACGTAGCCCTAATGCAGGCATGGGCTGCTAGAGAACAGGTCACAAATATTAGCCTATACTGGGACTGCCTATACTGAAATACTTGTTACTTAACTTCACAAGGCACTTACCCCACTGCTTTTCTGTAACCACTGAGTTCCAGAATAACTATGTACAAAATTGTAACAAAAAGTAGGAGGATCATTTTTGGCAAGGAAGATACGCGTAGAAATATTGCCAAGGTGAGAGTCCCCACCACACAGGAAAGGAAAGCGTAGTGGGCTGTGTCACATGGAAGTTCATTCATAGTTTTGTTTGTTCCGCCAGGAGAAATGATAACGATGGAACTGCTGGAATTGCTATTCCAAACCCAAGGCATGCAGCCAACCTGGCAAAGAGCAGGGAAGAGTAAGGGGGAAAGTTAAATGCAAAATAATCAGAAATTCTGTAGCTGTGGCTGCTGGCTGTAGCTCCTTCCTAATTGGGAAAATATGGGGAGCTCTCAGACAGCCGGTGCTCTGCTTTAACAAATCTCTTCCTTTTCCTGGAACTTGGTGCTTGGTTTTAGGTGAGACACGCACTCCTTGTTCGTCAGATGCCAGCAAGGCCAAGCAACTACAGTTAGCACTTAGTTAAACAGTGTCCCTTTCAGCTCTCGAAAACAATTGATTTTAAAGCCAACATCTTTCTCCTAAACTAAATGACGTCAGTAAACATTTTATGAGGCTATTTGGGTGAGAAAGTTTCTCGCATACATTTCAGAAAGAATGGGATTTGTTTTATAAAAGCTCCAGTTTTAATTAATCAAATCTAAAACCATATTTTAATCATTGATGGACGAGCTAAGCATGAATAACGCTTTTTATCCACCTTAGAGTGCTACAACATTCAAAGACAAGTGTTCATCCATGCTATCATTATCCATGCTATTTCATATATCCAAGCTCCATCTCTTCTCTAGGTTGAGGGGGAAAAAAAAGTGCATTTCCTCTGGGAAATTTGAGGAAAATTCTTCTTATTCTTCCAAAGGCAACATCAGGAAAAAACTCCTGATGTATTAGGAAACCAACGGAGGAATCCCTGGCAAAAAGTGAAAGTCCCTGTTTTAATTGCACTCTGCGGGTCCACCCTTTTTTCAAAGGAGAGGATAAGTGTTAAAACATAAAGGTGGAGAGTGGTATGGTAGTGGGAAACTGATTTTAACAGGCCCCACATAAACCCCATATGATGCTTAAGCATCTCTTCTGAAATGTGTTATTAAACCTTTTTATTACATTGTAACTGCTGATAATGAAATTTTACAGCATGCTGTAAAACAACTGATAACCTAAAAGGTGATTAATCAGTATATTTTTACAGGGAATTGTAATAATTTAAAAAGATGACTTAAAAAGATGACTGATCTGCTTACTTCATAGTGGGAATTATTTTCTGTATTTTTAGCATGTCATAGAATCACAGAATCCTTAAGGTTGGAAGGGACCTTTAGAAATCATCTAGTCCAACCCCCCTGCACACATAGGGTCTCCTACAGCATGTGGCACAGGATAGTGTCCAAGCAGGTTTTTAATATCTCCAGAGATGGAGACTCCACAACCTCTCTTGGCAACTTCTTCCAGTGCTCTGTCACCCTCACTGTTAAGAACTATTTCCTTAAGTTCCTGTGGAACTTTTGATACTTTAGTTTACTTTTAGTTTGTAGTTTAGTTTGCGGTACTTTTTTTTTCACTTAATCAAAGTAAGCACCAGGTGTATTGGGGCAGATCCACAAAAAGTCTTACAACACAACGTCATAATAGCCATCTAAATAGCAAGGTAGAGAAGCCTTGCTCAGATGCTGGCTAGCATGGAGGCACTGCAGATCTCTAGGCACTTGGCAACTTAGCAATCGCACACATGGCTATGTGCTCAGGGCGCTATGACTCTCTAGCAGTTGGTGTTCGGGAATTCCCAGAACTATCTCAATGACAGTAATTCCTGGTACCGTCACTTGGCCATTGGAATTCACAGGTGAAAGTCCCACAGGCAGACTGCTGCCAGTTATCCCAGGTCACAGAGATCCGTTTGGCAGATATTCTCAGGGCACATCCACAGACAAGTGAATACACAGAAGGTAAAATAAAGGTCTTGGCACTTCAATTAGTGAATTCCTCATGGAAACTGTGCCTTCCTATTGCTCTGTGTGCCTCCTGCAGAAAGGCATGATGGAGACATCTGACTCTTCAGCACTTTGCTTGATTAGCATGCTATTTTTTGCATGGATGCTTTCCTTCAGATGCTTTAATACATTTAATTCATTAGCATCAGCAGCCATAACACTGCAGTGGAGTGCTAGAAATCCTACAAGGCAATTAAATATGAAATATTTAGGTGAAGTCTAAGCCCCATTTTGATGAGAAACTCCATCATGTAGACCAAGCTGCTAATCCACAGTAGAAGAAGATCACTTTTCAGAAGTATTGAGCAAATTCACTTCATGCAAAAGAGTTTCCTAGGCATTAGATGCTAATCAATATTTTAATTAGTACAAGATAAATGCCTCTCCTCATTATATATTACTGTCTTGATTTTAAGACGTGATCATTTCTGATCTGCCTCGACTAAAAATATTGAACTGCTATAATACAGAAATATATTCTGTAAATTGCCATGTAGATATACGTAATATATCTTGATACCGTGCATTCTCCATCAGAAAATACTAGCCATTAAACTAGTAAGGAAGCTGAATATTTTAAAATAATTTTCCCATGAATAACATAATATCTGCACACTATGTAATGCTAAGGTCTGATATAAACATTTCTATATGTGTTTAATAGGTAGATATTATCTGTACGCTTTGCCACTCAACATACTGACTCATGGCAGTGGAATTTCAAATTACAGCAGAGAACTTAAAATTTCAATAAACGTCCTTGCCAGCATAAATAATATAAAGAGAAGGAAATCACAGAACAGAATGTGGTACATAATTAATAGTATCTGTAGCTAGTTGTTCTTAAACAGAATGCTAAATTATGCAATACTCACCACACATCCTTGAGCCACAGAGTATATTAAGATGACAATGAAAATACACAGAATGGTACGAATTTGTATGGTCAGGCACCCTGGAAAACACTAAAGAATAGAGAAAATATTTAAAGATTAAGTTTTAAAAATATTTTTTTCAAGTGTGGATGCTTTTGTTTAGTAGGCATGTGAGGAAAGAAGTGAGGAAAGGATATGAGAATTTTACCCACAATATAAATCATGAAAAAAGCATGCAGTTATAAATATGTATGTCTGTTTTAATGGTAATTGCATTTTTGGAACTAATAAATGTGAAATTATTACTACTATATACTGTTTTTCACTATACTTATAATTCTTCAGAAGGTTAGTAGGGTGCTTGCCTACAATAAATACATTAAATTAGGATGCTATTTGATTTTTTTTCCTGGGGAAAAATACCTAGAGCATCTTTTGCCTTGCAAATTATCAGCTATAGATAGTAATCCAAGACAACATACTGTGGAATTCCATTCCATGGAATTTGGGAGTGATATTTCTATCTTCTGCTATAACAGTCACATTAAATGCCAAAGTAGTTTTAATTATCAAGACTCATTAAAAATATTGAGCTTGTCAGAGTTGAAAGAACAGTAGAGAAGAAAAAGCCTGGTGGAGTCTTGCTCATCTCCATTTTTACTCTCAGCCCATCAACATGAAGTGTGAAGTGCTGTGAGCACACATGAAGCCAGTGACAGGAGGTGAGAGAAGAAAGTCAAGTCTGTCAAGCATTGATGCTTATGCTTGTTCTAGTCATACTGATCTGCTCTGGTCTCTGAGAAAACTGCTTTCCTCCCTTTCTTGTTGGCAGAGCACCTTTGGGACATCTCAAGAGATCCACAGTATGTCTCTGAGATCACAGAAATTCTACGGTAGCTTCAAGGGGCAAGAATCAGCTCTAGGAAATGAGGAAATTTCAAGAGGAGGGAAATTGCGTTTTGCTGAAAAGGAGTGCATGCAGACTCATCAAGACTGGATTTGACTTAGCATCAAATGAAGCAAGAAAATAATTTCTGGATGAAAGTCATGAGTCTTGATTATGGCCTGCCTACTTGCTGGGTAACAACAACACAACAACAAAGAGATCCACAGGAGCTTATGTGGCACTACTATAACAGAAATTATGTACTGAAATGTCTCGTCTTCCTTTCACACATGCACAGAAATTTCCACTGTGTGACCAGAGTTCAAAGTCTGAGAAAGTCACAAGTGAATTGGCTTCACCTGCATTGCAAAACATGAGAATGCAGCGAATAGGGAAACCAAAAAACGAAACAAAACAAACGTGTATATCATGTGACTTGTAACATGTAACTTGCAATATGGTTTACATGCACGTACACATAGCTGGGAAATAACCAGTGTAATATCAGTAGCAGATTTGTATAAACACACTAAAAATTGAATGGTGTAAAATGCGTTATACCAGCAACTAGTTTAAGTATTAGTCAACTTCATTAAAATACTCTGGCATATCTAGGGCATATCACTTTTAATAAAAAAATATCATATTGTAGAACACAAATCTTGTACTGTAAGAATCTCACATTGGAACATTTACTGTGCTTTGAGGGAGAGGATGGAGCAGTGTCAAAAATTACAAGATGAAACATAGGATAGAATATTTCTGCACTTCATCACCATAGCTCACTGGAGGATTATTCAGGATGGAAAGATGCCCAATAGCAGATGCAGTATATGACATATGACCTAATGAATAGGGATGAATAGGAGGGTCAAACAATCATTTCTGCCAATCAGATGTTAACACTGTCCAGGATTTTATCAATTGCCTTTGTGGTTGGGGCACAACACTGGTGCTCTGCCATCAGACCTCCAGGGTCTTTTCCATGGACCTGCTTCCCAGCTAGTTTGTCTGCAGGCTCTATTGTTGAAGGAGGTTCTTCCTTCCCAGTGACCGGGCTTGGCATAGATCTCTGTCAAAATCCTCACGTTGGCCCATTCCTTCAGCTTCTCGGCTCCCTTTGAATAGCACTCTCTACGAGAGTGTCGGTTGTTTCTCCTAAATTGGTGCCTTCCTCCAAGTTATTCATAAAAGTACTAGACAGGAACCTGGCCTGACCCCTGCAGTATTGCACTTACAGCTGACCTCCAGGCAGAGTATGACCCATTAACTACTACCTTCTAAACCATTTTTTTATCTGCTTAGTTGTCCATATATGAATATTTATCCATATAGATAGAATGCCTCTATAAGCATATTATACAAAGGAAAAAACACAAATAATCCATTAATTCAGTTTATAATCAAAGAAATTTAAGAATGAATTCTTTATTGCTCATAGAGGTAAAAGTAGCAACAACAAAATGCTGTGAATTGCCATTATGTTGCACAGTTAATAATGACAAGGCAAAATGCTGATTCAAAGAGATATCTGACACCTTACACAGGCATTTTGTTTTGTGGTGCATATATGTTATAGAAGTCAACATGCTAGGCTAATGAGAGAAAAAGGAAAACCAAGCATTAAACACTAAAGTATGAGAGATAAGCAGAGGATTTCCTGCAGGCTTCATCTGTATTTCCAGCATTCATATGGAGAACAGCAGATAATAAACTACTATGCATTTATGAGACAAAAGAGATCATCAATATTACCCTCAAATACTTGTGTAATTCATAAGCAAAAATCTGCTCTGTACCAGATATTCTGCTAATTAAACTACTTATGCTTCCATGAAAACAAGTACTCTCCTCTTACCAAAAGGCAATGTTTCTTAGCTAAAACTGAGTGTGTGCTAATCAGCTGAAGTGATTAACTGTTTAGGTGTTTTGTTCTGATATCTGCTTGATAGGACCAAATTTAGATCAATCCAGTAAAGATTGATTTCATCAGAAAATGTGTCTGTAGGTTCTTTATTTTGACCTGGTAGGTTTTCTCTCTCTACAACAACCAAATGTCCTTCTGCTTCATTACTGTTGTGAAAATGTAATATAAGAGAATTAATCACTACTAAAGGTTTTGTAGAGGCCAGAGGTGTGCATGTAAAAACATTGTGTTTTGCAATCAATAGGAGTTTTGGCAGGGAAAGTTTTGAAAACAGAAAGGGAGTTAGCAGGACTTTATACTCAGGCATCAGTCAGCAAAGAGAGGACAACTAGCATGTTCTGGAGGCAGAAAAGAGAAAAAGCCAGGTCAAAGCAGTTGGTTTTTCTGGGCAATGGGATGGTAGGGCAGATATTCAGGAAAGGTGCTGCAAAAGAAAATGCATAGCATTAAGGCAAAGGACCAATTCTGCACTGCTGTAGTGATGGCTCATGTAAAAAGTCTGCCCTTCATTGGAATTATCTTTCTTTCTGAAATTCCCAACATTTTGCTTTGTAACAAATTAGGACACATAGGTTTCAGAACAAGACTTTAAACCCTCTGATGTCATGAATCAGGTGCCAATGATGCATGTTCCAAAGGACAAACATAACATTGTCAACAAAAAGAATAGTCACAAAATCTGAATTCACTTACTTGTACACGTGTGACGTGTAGGTACATAATACAAGCCACTAGGAAGCATATGCAGAACACCAGGAGAACAAGAACTATGGTACTCCTAGAATCGAAACACAAAAGAAATAAATCAGAACAACTCTGTAGTAGACAAGAAACAATGGAATTAGAGTCCCTCTGAAGGAGTTTGTTACATGAACACTGGAGGACTCCCCCACCCTCATTCCTGCTGTAAAATTATCAGTGATAGGAAAAATTCTGGTAGTTTCTTTCACTGCTGTTCCACTGCAGTAAAATGTGCTGCTCTCAAGAATGAGAAATCTATAAATGTTCTTATATGTGGTACTCACTAGATCCTTAGCAAGGAGATCAAAAGACCTCAAAAATGCAACGCAACAGTTGTGTTAGGAGTCCTACAGTGTGTTAGCAGCACATCCTTCTAATCTTAGGTTAATGTGGAATATCCAGCATATACATATACACATATACATATATATACATACATACATACATATATATATATATATATATATATAACGTCTCCTATAAGTGGAAAGTGCAACTTGGCCTTCAGGCTATGGCAGCTGTATAATAGATACCAGATTCTATTCTTTTCCTTTCTCATTTCTCCTCGGAGATTCAGAAATCAGAAGTCAGTCAACTTAGCAACTCAACAAGTCGAATGCAATCAGACCAGATTGTGATCGCCTCTTTTTATGAAACACAGTAATCCTCTCCTTTTGAGACTTTCTCAGTTGTTAAAAAGAAATCTTGGATTTCACAAAGATGCTGTAATACCTCTTAAAATTCTTTTAATTCTTTATTTTCCTTCTCCTGATCATCTAAAGTAAGCCTGCTCTATAGGAGAAAAGGGATATCAGCCTGGTATTTTCCTCTTCTAGCAAGTCTGTGTCACTTGGCTAAAACTAGACCATCAGTGCTGGTGCTCTGATTTATGCTAGGGAATAGCCTGGTTTCATGATAGCTATAGGACCATAAAGCTACATAACAGTAGCATAACATGACCCTCACACATTTTTTTAGGTCCAGATGATGTGAATCATGACTGCATCGCAGAATCACAGAATGGTTGAGCTTGAAAGGAACCTCTGGAGATCATCTAGCTCAGCCACCCTGCTCAAGTATGTTTCCCAGGACTGTGTCCATACATACATACGTGCCCTGATTATCACTGAGGAAAGACTCCTGGTATTATAGAGCTATAAAAGTGGAAGAAAGAGAGTGCATCTCTACTGCTGTAGAATTTTTCAGTATTTGACCTTAGTTCTAAATTCATGTAACAGTTCCCACTAATACTCAACTGTGTATTATGCCTAGCCAGATCAGGGAGGTGACTCTAAATGCTGTCACATGCTGCACATGCTGTCACATGCTGCAAATTTCAAATACAAGTAATAGTAAAGAGCAGGCTCTCCCACACTTTTATTGAGGACAGTGCC
Organism: Eudromia elegans; assembly: GCA_003342815.1. Lineage (NCBI taxonomy): Eukaryota > Metazoa > Chordata > Aves > Tinamiformes > Tinamidae > Eudromia > Eudromia elegans. The sequence continues at coordinate 874,478 of PTEX01000196.1, forward strand.
ATGCAAAAAAAGTGCAGACTGCAATGGCGTCTATAAAGGTAGCAACAGCAAACAACTGCTGCTTGTGCCAATTTGGGCCTTAACAGAGATCTGGATGGGCACTAGTAGCAAAGAGACACATTATTTTGTAAAAATAAACACAGCATAGGACATCAGGAAGCCAGTGCTTTCAGTGGCTACACATGTGTGCCTCCATAACTGGACAGCTTCGGTCAAGGCGAACATAGCCTTACTTTCAGCACCTCCATCTGGGGTCATAAATATCTCTTGAGCTGAGAAAAAGTTTTGCTCAGATGATCACAAGAATTGTGAGAATGTCAAGGCCATCGCTTTTTGCATGGCTTCGGAAAGCCAGCAATTGGCTTCCTAACAGCTCTTTCTCCTCCTTAGATTTTGATTCTCCTCCTTTTAATACAAGAATATCTGATACATATCAAACAACATTATTAGCACTTCCCCCTTTAAAACACATTACACTTCTTGTTTTGGCTATTGCATTCTCTCTTCATACTCTTAAAAATTATTTTTTAGCAAAATAAACAGCAACTTAAAGCTCAAAGTTTTGTAGAGAGGGATAAATTCTACTACATCTGAAGTTCCAGTCTAACTTACGGTTGCATCTAGTGCCACAGCTAGGAAAGGGTAAGATATTTTGGTATTTGGTATATGTGGTATTTTGATGGTCTAAAGGTGACCCCATGAACACTGGAAGAAATAACTAACAGTTCAGTAAGTGGCTTTTCTAACTAACCCGGTAAAGAACCATCTGCGTGATATTCAGTGGTCAGGTTCTGCTAGAGCTCCTGTGTCTTATGGATTAAAGCTTCAAATGAATCTCCATTTAACTGATCCTCCAGAAGTGATCCTACTTTTTGGAAAGATCACAAACCCGCCCTGTTATTTGATACCCTGAAAATCATTCTAGCTCCAGCTAGGCTACCATTCTTTGTCTTTCCCTGTTCTAGAATACTATGACATACGGCAGTGAGCCTTTACTGTGGGGGCACGTGAAACAATTCTTTGTGTTTCAGTCGGTCAACAGATGGTTATGGAAATAACACAGTTTCTGTAAGTGGCAGTTTTATATAACATCTTAATGATTATTACCACGATTTAGCAATAATAAAACCATATAAAAGTTAAGTATTATTCTACCTGGGAATGGGTAAATAGAAAAGAGCTGGGCTAATAATAAGATTTTCAAAAATATTCAGAGGCCAGTTCTATGCCCATGGAAATCCTAATAGCAAGTAAAAGTGGTACAAATCTGATTTTGAATGTTTTCAATATTCTCATATGAAAAAGGATATTTTAAATCATTTTTACAACCTGAAAAATAACTACACCTACTTATTATAACCATTGTATGTGAAAGAAAAGCCTAATTTTTTTTCCTTTCATAAGTATTCATACAAAATAGACAAAATTCAGAATTAATTCCTAAATTTATTACTCAGAAATAAGCAATTGGTCAAATTTCCACCCCCCTTTGTCCCCAGATAAGTCATGAGTATTTGGCTATGTCTATTTTACTGTAGCCATGGTTTGGCTGCAACTCATATATAAACTTCGAAGTAACTTTGCATTAGGCAGCTTGGGTAGTAAAAGCATTGATACCAAAAAAAACACACCCCTCAATGCAGGCTGTACAAAAGCTGTTGAAAAGCTGGATGGATACTTCAGTGCCTAGCACCTGATAAGCTCTATATAGTTTCCTCTGTCTTGCTATCAGTACACAAACTAACAGGTTCATAGTCAACTCACACACATCTAGAAAATTTACAGTAATATCTTTGTTCGCAAGGCAGAAATGTTTTAAATTAAATTTAGTTTTGCATTTTCAGCATTTTCTTCTTCCAAATGCATCCTTTCAAAAGTTTTAAAGGAAGAATATAAGGGAAGAATTTGTTTTAAATAAGCCAAATATGACTAATGGCATGTCTGCTTTGGACAAATGGAAGAGATAACAGTCAGTTTCAGGATATACCAAGAGACTTTTTAGTTTGAGAAGCTGCAGACCCGACCCTAATAATCATTGTTTTAATTCTCATTCCAGAGACTTAAGTATTTTGATTTGTGCAGGATGCCTGAGGACTTTGAATTATAATGGCAAAAACCAGAAACTTACTGTGGTATTATTAGAAGGTAGACAAGGCCAAATAAGGCAGCTAGAATTAGTGAGAGAACTACAGCACTGGTGAAATACTCGTCCTGAAGCTGATGATACTGTTAAAGAAAGGAAACAGATGGAGACAGTGAGGATTTTATATTCACTCATCTACTCATGCTTGGTAATTCTCAGGAAGAAATAACTATTGCCTAAAATAAAACAAGACTTTGGCCTTTTAAAAACAGTAATAAACATTTCCCTATTCACATAAAAAATGGATGAGCCAAGTCTACCTGAGATTTTCCTTGATAAACACCTGTTTCAGTGGCTCACATCAGTCCAGATATTTATTTTCCAACTTGGAATTAGTCAGAGCTAGACCCAGGAAAGAGTTTATTTTTCAAAGCAAAAAAGGATTAAGACCTTTAAGAACAGAAGGAGGAGGTGCTCCCTCTATCCTCTATCTACTCATCATCAAAACAAAACAAAAGAAAAATCACAAACAATGACAGCAAAAACACACACACACACACACAAAAGTATGGCTGTCTGAAAGGGATACTGTCATCAACAGGCTATTCTTAAAAACATGTTGAAAGGTAGACTAGAAACAGCTCCTAATGGGAGACCCAGACCTATTTTTCAGCAATTATTGCTTCTGATTTCACAAAATCATTGTGCTTGCAATAGAACACATTTCAGAGACTAAAATTATGCCAATGTCAGAAAGATTTGGATTTCAATCTCATTTACACTATAAACTAGAGTTTATTTCTATCAGACAGAGTGGTTCTAAATTTACACCAAAAAAACAGTCTGGCATGTGATTATAACCTTAGAAGGCAAGCAGCTGAGTGAGAATGCGTGCTTGACTTTTTAAAAAAAGTAGAAAACGAGACAAACATTTTGCATGCTTTAACCCTCTAAGAGAAGTATAGGAAAGTACAGTGGATCTTGCAATACCCTCCGAAGATTTTCTAAGGGATTAAAGTTTACTCCAAATAGTTCCAGATTATAATATGTTCATATTACTGTTATATACTTGCTATGCCTGTGTCTAATGTTTAGGAAAAGTGTGAAATACAGAGTTGCCTGGAAAAACATATTCTTTACAGTAAGAAACGACAAGCCAGCTCCGAGAAGTTGAGGAATATTTTGTGTTACAAGATCAAAAGAAAACCCAAACAAGAAAAAACAAACAAAAAGCTAAACACTAGCATCTAAAAGATCACTTTTGAAGTTCTAAATATTTCCAAAAGACAGAATATACTTGACCTGAAACATGCTATTCCCTTCAGTAAACCTCATATACTATCATACACAAAGAAATTCCTTATATTGAAAGTAAACAGTTAAAATTCAACAATAAACTGCTGCAGAAAAATATAACTAAAGTTAAAACTCCAGACTTTAAAAAATTCATCTCCATATGGCACATGGCCTTCTGATTTAAAATAATATCCTAGACAATCTACGTATCTAGACTATCTGCTATCCTGGACTACGACATGACTTGCAATGGAAAAATAAATTAAAAGTTACTGCCAAATTAATCCAAAACCATATTACTTTTGCTATAATCTCACTTAAAATAAAACTTTAAAACCCAAACAAAACCCATACAACGTAGGAATGGGCAGCTCTACTTTGATAACTCTTCTGACATATATATGCAATTACAAAACAGAGCCAACTCCATTCCTTCGAGCATAGTCACGGTGGCACAAGATCACAACTTTTATCCAAGATTTAGGAGTCCCTTTATATTTTGTAGGATGGGTGTGACCAACCTTATCAGGCTCCACAAGCAGAGAGAAACGTGCTGCTATCACTCTCCACAACAGACAAGAAGGAGGCTGATGCTTTTCCATAAGACATCATTGTGCAAGTGACACAGACCATGCACTTCAGAGAGTAATAGGTAGACCAAACCATGGGAAATGTAAAATAATGAGGGAAAAAAAAATATGAGGAGAAAGGTACAGGTCTTTCCTTTCTATCCCCTCCAAGTGCTTCCACAGAAGGTGGAGATAGTGCCTTACTCTTCATTAAGAGAGAGTCCAGAGCACTACTTGAAGACAGTAAGTAGAGTTTAGGTATTGTCTGGAAATGATCAAGCAAACAATACTAGCTGGCCATGATGAGTAAAAACAATTTAAAGAAACTTACTTTGTTCTCGCGTTCAATTTGTTTATATTTCAGGGTAATGAAATTCAAGTCAGCCATCTCTGATTCAGTCTGCCGGGCCTCTATCAAACGGCTGATATATCTGTTCACTCGAGTTCCTGGTGTGTTGTATACAACATTTGTAGAAAAAGAGGAACGATTCCTGAGTTTTTCAGAGGCTGTCCTTAATGCCCTCCTCTGTAGCACAAATAAAGCAACATATATTTTATTAATATTGAAATTTATTAGTCATTCATACTTTCTCAAGTTTACAGCCAGAGTGAAGATTTCATTAAACAAGGTACTAAAAAAGATGGAGATCTTGTCTCAGTATAATCTCATCTTCTTTGAAACTCGTTAGCTGAAAACCTGATCTCACTAAAGTCAATAACAAAATTCCCAGTGCTTTGCAGGATTTTAATTCTTATTCTCAGAAATTCCCTATATGTATCGTTCTTTTTAAAATTTCTATGCCTTTAAGGGAACAAACAACTTGACCTCAATCATCGTGAATTTATCTAGCAAAATAGTTGGCAAATTTTTCGTAATGGAAGATACAGATTTACAGGTATCATGAAGTCAATATAACGAGGCCATTCAAGACAAAAAAAAAAATCAAAAATCCTACTGTCCCAAACTCTGTGGAATAATATATACTGGAGAAGAAAACTTTCCTTAAGTTCTTGCACAATGATCATATGTGACTTCAGAGGTTTCAAAATGCCAAGTGTTCCTACTTCTAACTTACCCATGTGGCTCACTTTTTAAAGCCCCTCGGGCACACTCTGAGGGTAGATCCATCTGGGACAGTGTAACAAATGATCAGTTATCCACAACTGCATTTCACCATTTTCCACCATAGCCCAAATGACATACTGAAAAAAATTTAGAAAATCTGTCTCATTTTCTACTGAGCGAGAATAAGGTGAACAGGATCTCAGCTGTGATGCAGGCAAACTTCAGCTGCGATGTAATTTACACCACTAGGACTAAACCTGCAGTAGTATGTCTGTCCATGCCTTACAACACACTAAAAGCACCAGGACCTTCACAAAAGTTTCTTTTGTGAAAGCCCAATGGCTTAATGGTTATCCTATTGAGTAGGTACAAGATGACATTAACTAAATATATTTTTTCATCTCAGAAGGGTTCAAGTCCTATATTCTAGAAGGATTTTATCTTCCAGGCTCTAGGGACTGTGACGGGATCAATCTCTACTCATTCCTACTTCAGGAATGATACAATTCTAATGAAAATTATCTGAATTTCTTCAAGAGCGAGCAAAGCAATAGAAGTGCGATATCACACCATGTTTAGGGCATTCACCAAAGGTAATAAAAGAACCTCTGGAATTTCAGACCATCCTTCACACTGTGCATTTTCTCTAATCACCTTCCTAAGGTGCAATAACAGATGTGGTAGAGCCAGTTCTAGGACACAGACTCCTCTTATTGTCGTCTAAATGCTGTAAATGCAATTGAAGAGTCAAGGTGCCTATTGTTTGTCCTCCAAAAGAAGCCATTTCAGGCAAATTAAGCTACTTTTGTATAGTTAAAACAACTTTTTTGTTTTGTCCTTTTTAATCTAATACCTTCAGCATTCAAGAAGACCATTCAAAACATGAAATTAAAATGACAGTTTCTCGGTTCAGAGCAGTCATAATTTAACAGCCCATTTTTTTAAGAAATATATCCCCCTAAAATAGATGATAAAAAGCAGTGGTCAACACCATTCAGGCCATGAAGTAAGAATGGCAATCTCCTGTCCTATTCCACATAAAACAGCTAGTGTACGATCCTCAATGAATAAAAAATGAATGGCGGTAACACATTAGATAACATATGGGTTTGTATTGTATGTATAAGACATTTGAATACTTATGAACAGTAGAAAGGAATAATTGTTGACTAAAACTTAGCTTGGTGATCTCAAAGATCTCAGCAAATAAAATATCTTTCCATGTCCTGTTTTGCTGGCTACATATAAGAGAAGGTTACATCATCATAAATGACTATGAGGACACTTGAAGCATTTTTCTTCAAACTATCAGATCCTATTACTTGTAATGTTGTCTATGGTGTAAGAACTAATTATTTCAACATGAAAAAAATACATGGATAAAATTTTCCAGACCTGAACTTCTGTGTTTTGTTGCCCACAAGAAAAATCTTAATTTGCCAGTGATCAACTTTTATAGACATTTTTAATCCTAAAGCCGTTCTCTCATAGGATACTTTTTTTTGTAATCCAAATGGAAGCTTACAGCATAGTGGTAGCAGCGAGAAAAAATAATTAAAGAAAACACTTATTTATTTTAAAATCTGGAATATGAATAGGTAATGGGAGTTTTTACTGTATATGGAATAAGCTTTTTTGTCTATTACTGTATTCTAAATAGAGCTACAGTTACTGTGCTCAATCAAATTAGCTATTGCTCACATATGCATCACTAGATCACTTTGCTAGATCTCCTTTTCTAATATTATGTCATACTTCCATGATGCTGTTATTTTGCTGGATATTAAATAGATAAATAATGCTATTCTGCTATCTTCAAAGCCTTAATAGCCATAACTATTTCTGCATGATTTGAGGTCTAACGGTCTCTGAAAAGACCCTGGATTGCAACAGAATCTATTCATAATAAAGTCTTATGTCATATTCCATGATAAAACTCCCTGATTACATACAAATACTTGGAAGAACAACAGGTTTAGTTACAGATAGCATTTTCAAAATTCACTATGAATGTTTTGACATAATAAAATTTAAATCTGATCCTCATATTTCTGTGTTCACTACCATACTTATTACATACACACAAGACACCTCATAAAGGAATACATATGTTTCAAAATGTGTGGGTTGCTTTTTAAATACTCAAAATCCAGTATTAATTCACAATTGAAAGGTTGCATCAAGCTATGTCTGGCCCTATCTATGGACAATTTTAAGAGAAAACTTGAAATTTCTGAACATCTTCACTGAAATTCTGTTTTAAATGAACTAATACAATATCCTACCTCTTCACTGCTGGGCATTCACAGAGCAACCACCAATGTAATATTGCCATCTGCTGGCAAAGAACAGGAAACCAACAACTCTTCAAACCTTTTTTTTTTTTTTTCCTGTTCAGATTTCTGATTAGATTCATGCACAGAAGCAATTAGGGACACACAGCACTACACACCATTCAAGACTGCTGTGTTTTATATATGTATTAGGGACTCGGAGTAATCTCTTTTAGAAATTATTTGTTTTTCATTTTTTTAGAAAGCCATCTAGTGATACAAAATTACTCTTTTATGTGTGATGCCACAAGCTTGAAAATGTCTTGGATTCAAGATACAAAAGAGTAGCTCTTGGTAACTGCATAAATAACCTCAGAAACTCTAATTTCTGTGAAAGAAACATTCTGCAGAAATCACCAAGGATGCCTGTGCTTAGCTCAGTCAAGAGGAAATTCAAACTAGAGACCAATTATGCTTGACCTTCATTTTCACTGTTAGATCCCTACATGCATTTCCTGTTGCTGTGGCTCTTGGTCTGGGAGGAATCTCAGAAATTTGTTATCAGCTGGACAGGTCACCTCATGTCTGGTCAGTTCATGTGATTCTGAAATCCATGCTCCAAGAACCCTCAGGAATTACCTTATCATCATCCTCGCATGTCATGACATTGGAGAAAGGGATCTCTGCCTTGAACATCTTACGACAGTGCATGAGCTGGACAAGCAGGTAGCAGACTGTCTTGAACTTCATCCTTTTGGCAGGCTTTATGTCTGATAGGATCAGTCCAGGGAATATCTGTTGGGCAGAAAAATAGTATTTGTAGCTGTGATTATAGTCACATATGGACATGCGTACCTACAGACATCAACACCATCTAGTGGTCAGGATAAAGCAATGTCACAACAGTATTCTCACCAAGAAGTAATGCATCTTGATAAACATATTTGCAGATGTAGACTTTTTTTTTAACTTGATGCATACAATCTACTGAACAGATGGTATGTGCTTACACACCCTACATTTTGGAAACTGTTTTTTATAGAAATAAAGACTATTAATAAAGATTAATGACAAATGTAGAGAAAAAAAGAGGCAATATTAGTAATTCTTCCTTAAAATAATCAGTGGAGAAAAGAAATAAAAATAAAGAGATTAGTATTCTTATTAATTACTTTAAAAAATATATTTAATTTCAGCCGTGTTTTTGTTTATTTACTCTCTTAATTTGGCCCATTGAAAATGGAAGTAGACAGCTTTTGCTTCAAAGATACATGTACATATGTGTCCTAAAAGGAGTCTTTGAGGTCCTGTGATTGATTACATCTCACATGTTCTTTCTTCAAGGCGTGAAGCACTGTACCACAGGGTTCTCACAGGTTGGGTATAACCTACCACCTTTTCCACACAGTTCCCAATTCAGCAAGGACAAATGCATTCTTGGCTAACTTTTAAGCATGTGTTTAACTCGTGCTGAGTTTAGCACATCTCAGATGTCTGCTCAAAGGCTTTCATAGATCTGATGAGATATTTATTCTGCTTGTGGTACTTTTACTAGACTTATTCAAGTTTATGACATGAACAGCATTCACAAGCAATATGAAAGAATCCCGTACTATTACAATATGGGAATATAAGCTTGTAAACTGAATATATTCTTGAACAAAAAGATATTTAAGAAGGAATAGGATTGGTCTGTGTGTTCCTAAATATAAAAGATACAGAGCAAACCACACTCCAAAATCATGCTTTGATTTCTCTATAAAAGACAAATGATACTGAGGATTTGCTGTCCAGTCTTCACAACATTATGACAATTTACATCACTGCTTAAACAATAAAAGATTAATGAATGAAGTAAATTGGAAGCATTTGCTTAATGCATTTTTTTCATGGATTTCTAAATTCAGAGAGATTGGAGCAAATGATCCCATGCTTATATCCTTAATAGCATCACAGATATTGGTTTGCTATGTTGTTTAACACTTAAAACTACATATTTGCATCTTCTAGAGGATTAGTTGTGTATCCTATTGAGCCATCAGTGCTGTTCAGCCAGTTACACTGTAACTGTAACCAAATACTGCAATACTATATTAAGAGTATTCACACATTAAATAGCTTGGGACACCAACATTTGCTCTAAACTATAGGTGCTAATAACTCTATTCCTAGTGTATCTTCTCTCAAAGCACTATTTTGCTCACTCTCCCTCTCAACTTGTTGATACAACAAAAACAAGCAGGACTTTCTTCTTGAAACCCCTTCTAGTTCTGTCTTTCGCTTCATTTATTAAGACACAGAGATTGAAAGGCACAGATGTTATCATGTGTATGATCTCTCAAGAGGTCATGAGCTCTCCCTTATTGGTGATAAACAGCTCACATCATTCCTTTGTGGCTATTGCATTTAGCTAGGACACCTTCATTTTTTGGATTTTAATAGTCTGGCTCAAAAAAGATGCTTTCAAGATGAGTACACAGAACTATAGAGGCTTTCTGAAAGCTGTCATTAAGGAAATGCCACGGAAGAGATGCCAAGTGTGCAAAGACCAGGTACACCACCTTGCTAGGAAAAGACCCAAGAAGACATGACCGAGAAAGGTGAGCACATGGACACACAGAGACTCCTGCACAGACCGAAAGTCCTACAAAAAGAGCTTTAAACTTTCCTTGACGTAAACCTCTCATAGTAACTGCGTTTCTGAGTACAATCTGGAGCTTGAAAACTTGCAGTGAACACATTTTCTTTAATGCAGCGCACTCCCTGCACCCACGACTTTCCCTTAAATATGTATTTTTAGACATTCCTGAATATATCTTTGTAGATTTAGGTAAAATACATGATTTTTGTCTGATACCATGCATCGGTCTGGTCTTTTGGAGAGCTTAATAGAATCTATTATGTAACATTGTACAATCCTTGGATGCTGGAAATACAGCTGATTTAAATCAAGGTCTTTCAGCTCAGATAACTTAAAAAAAAAAAGGAGTATTATGTCTATTTTGGGGCTTCTTAACACAAGACAGACACTGACAAACTGCAGTGAGTTCATCAGAAGGTCACCAAAATGATTAGGGTGCTGAAGCATATGACATATGAAAATTGCCTGAAGGAATTCAGTCTGTTTAGCCAGAACAAGAGGGGGTTAAGTAGGAATCTAATAGCTGTCTTCAGCTGCCTAAACAGTGATTGTAGAGGAAACAGAGCCAGACTCATCCCAAAGATGTACAGTAAAAGGACAAGAGGCACTGACATAAGTTGAAGCCAGAGAAATTCCAACTAGACATAAATAAAAGATTTTTAAAAATATGACGGTGATCAAACACCCTCTGGTTGCCCAGTGAAGCTGCAGGATCTCCATGTTGGGAAACACTCAAAACCTATTTGGACAGGGTCCTGAGCAACCTGAAGAATTTTCCGAATTTAATCAAGCTTCATAGTTGACCTTGCTTTGAGCAGGGTTTTTTGCCAGATGACCTCCAAAGACTCCTTCCAAATTAAAGTACCATCCAATTCTACAAAAACAGGAGGAATATTCCACTGTTCATGTATAGGTTCTGCTCTTCAGAATCTAAATGTGCTCTTCAGAATTGGTATAGATTCTGCTCTTCATGTCTTCATGCCTAGTCATATTTTTTTCTTAATCTGGTGATTGCAGGACATACAGATTCAGCACCGGGAATAGAGACCTTCCATTCAAATACTATATATACAGCACAAAATCACTGATTAGGAAAGGAATTCTCTCCCACTTTGATCTCACAAATCTCATCCCTTCAGTTTTCTTTTATTACCTTTTTCACAGCAGAGCAGTAATTTTGCACAATGAAATTACAAGCAGAAATGGGCTATGAGCTCACCTTCTGCAGTAATCTGGATAATAACACAAAATGTGATAGGATCTGTTGAAACACACTTAAAAAAATAAAACAAACAAAAACAGGGCGGGGGAAAAGGCATCTTTCTGCCTTTCCTTCGAACTTGCTCCAGGCTCCAGTTGCAACTGGACTGCAGCATTCTCATTCCAGCTCATTCTGTCAATATATTTTACTTTCACACTTCTTGTTTTCACGCTGGGGATCATCCCTTATTCTGCTCTCTGTTCATTTGCTTCATAATTTTAGGAAGGGTTGTTTGTTTGCTGCAACACAGCCAGCAAATCAGGTTAAGAGCTGGGATTTTCTATCAGAGCACTATGAAAGCAGCCAGTCAGCCTATCGAAAGCTTTGTGAGCTTCCTTAAGCATGCAGAAAACAAACAATCACTGATTAAAATTCTGGGAAAACACCCCAGTGTTTGAATCTCTTGTAATACGCTGGTAAGGGATTCACTGCTGCTTATCTGGGATTCTCACAAACAGCAGCTGGCGGCTGTTCCCCTGACTATATTCAACCCTGGAGCTTAAAATGGCATGGGAAAGAAGATGCTAATGACATTCAAAATACATTAGCAGAAACCATAAGTGCTACATGCTATGTCTGTCCTTGCTTTCAGTCTTCAGTTAGGCAGCATTGTCTTTTGCTAGTATCTGCTCCATTACTAGCTGTGAGCTGGGTACTATCGAACTCCACTGGGTATTACTTTTTCTTGATTTAGGTGAGAAAAATGTTTATATAGATAAATACACATACACGAATATATATATACATATAAAAAATAGTGTGGCTGGCCAAGTCTACCTGATGCATTGGATGTGCTCCAAGCAGGACAGACAAACCCGCAATGCCAGTGTTCCATCTGCGGCTTGGTTCCTTCATGGGAGCCATTAGAGCCCCCTGGCTCACTCAGACATGACAGCAGTGGCAGCTGCGGGCCATCATCACCTCTTAGAAAACAGAAATCATCAATGTGTTGCCCAGACATGGGCTTGGATGCCTAAATTTAGGCATTTCAACTTATAGTGTTTTTGCCAACTATCTTTCTGCTTCCTGCGTGCTAGCGAAGAACATTTGTCTGAGGAGCCTCTATATGCATTTATCATAAAGCTCTCCAGTCTGAGACAGGCGTTCCCAAGGCAGAGCTCTCCTGCTACAAAAGCACAGGTAAACAAATGTCACCAATGTCAAAATATTCTCAGAATGAGTTAGTCCAGAAAGCAGGCAAAATACGATAACAATGAAGACCTTCTTGAGACAGAGCAGACTGGACGAGCTTAGTATAGCCAGGTACAGAAGGTCCTAGGGAACGGCTAGCTACATTAACGGATTTCTGGGCCACAAGGGCTCTGAAGAAAAAAAACCCCTTTCTTGAAAAAGGAAGAAATTTGAGAATTTGTTCATATACACCTAACCAGAGAGATTCAACCAAATCTACTGTGCAGAAATCTACAAATATTGACAGAACTTTAATTTGAATGAGTGTAATAAATTAAAAAGAACAAAGTGCAGGAAATTTTAACTCCATTACTTCACTCAATTCTCTCCTTTTCCTTCTCTAGCCTTCCTTCTCTTTTTTATCGCTCATAAGAAGAAACTTATGATGCTGCAACACCTAATTTCAGATGATTCTCAAGAAGTATTAAAGTTTTATTTCCTCACTGAGGCAAAAAATCTTTAAATAGGTCAGAAAATTCCAACAAGAACCCACTATTTAAAAAACAATTAGTGCATATATATCAAATTTCACTAATTAAAATATTAAATGAAAGATTTTTTAAAACATGATAGAAAACTACCACTGATTCACAGATAAATGTCAAATGGCAAGTGCATGTAGTATTTGTACACCCACCTATACAAAGCGAAAAACGATTGTGAAGGAGGCTGCATTTATCACCAAATGCTATATCAGATCCCAAATTAGTGTTTATATGTGGTTATAAAACAACAGTTTTATGCTTGAAAGACCTCTGACTTCCAGTGAACACTTCAGTGCAAGATATGCTCAGCCAAATAGGAAAAAAAATCTCTGCATGTTCCAAAAGAATAAGAGCTGTTCTGAATCTGACAGAGTTGTGCCTGCTCTGAGCTGTTTGCTCTGTGCTACATCACATAAAATTAATACCATATTGCAGGGAGAGGGGAAGGAATCAAATCAACCACAGCAAAGACATGAGAAGACAAAATCCGTTGCTTTGAGGTGGAAAGACATGCAGCCTAGCAATTTATTTTCCATAGAAGAAAGACCAACTGCTTCATGCAGTAAAGCTATGCTCATTAACAGTGGATGAGGATGCTTTTCTCCAGGTCCAAGTATAACACTGCCTTTTTGAGCAGCAGAGTGATAGAAAACATGTTTACTTTCCAGCTACTCCTTGGTGACCGGGCTGCAATGCTGGAAGTTTAAAATCACATCTGTTTACACTGGATGAAACAACAAGGTATGACAGTGATGTGACAGCCTTTGTCACTTTCCTTGCAGCTGCTGTCACACCAGTTGAGATGAATCTCAGGTTGCTGAATTTCTGCCTATTACATTATAAGTCAAAGAAATTACATGACCAGCCCTTTGAGCTGTTAAGCTCAACTCAAGCACACTATGAATTATGCCACAGGTGTGCTGCAGATAATTGCTTTAGATATTTCTGACATTTACATTGGTTTTAGAGTTTTAAACAGCATTTTCCAAAGAATTCTCCTAAGTTTTGTTTTCTTGTTGAACTTTCAAATTTCCAACAGATTTTTACTAAAATCAGAAGACGAGGAATAATGTTCTCTACTTCCCCTGTTATTGCCTTAACTTCTATTTTCAAATAAACTGGGTTTAGCTTTTCTTTCACCTGAGACTTTCAGTGTAGTCACAGTGTTACTGAGAGATCTCAGATAACAGGGTAAAGTAGAAAGGACAAACAAGTTCTTTCAAAGAAAGCAGAAACATTTAAAACAAAAGTGAAAATGAATGTGTCCTTTTTTTTTTTTCTTGTCATTCCAATTATTTTTTCCATTAAATTTATTTTGCTATACTTTCCAAAGGGTGAGCAGATGTTGTAATCACTCTGAATATGACTTTTCATGAGCATCCATCAAACATGCCCCATTCAAACAGTAGATGCAGTTTACCATGCAGTTTACATTGCCACAAATAAAAGATAATGAACATCTCTGAATACACAGTTAGCTGGTGAATAACTCACCAGCATATTAGTAGAAATGATGCAGATGGTGACTAGAAGCTAATTATTTATTACAATTGGAGAACTTACAATGCCACAAGATTTTTATGAACATACAGGACTGACTTATAAAATGTGCCTATACTGTATACATGTGATTTTTATAATTTTTATAACCCCTTTCCCAGACACAGCCCTATTGCTTCCTGTTATTAGTTGGTAGGATTATTTGTCTTTGCCTTAGCTCTGAAGCCAGCAAAATTATTCAGTGAAGCTGGTTGTTTCAACCTAGCAATGAGTAACAGTGATGGCAGGCCAGATTTCAGTAAATGCAAACATTATAACATCCTGAAGGATTTTTCTTCTCACTAAAATTTGATCATTCCTGCCTCTTGCTTGGCTACCTGTAGAAACATCCTAGGAATGTCACATAACCAATCCTATTGGGCTGTTTTGTCAGATAGTGAGATTAGGATGGCTTTTCAAAACTGCAGGTATCGGCAGAGACTGAATTCCAGCAACAAATATAAACAAGTTAGAAGAACGAGAACAAAACCACCTGGTTATCATTGAGGTCATGGCCCAGTTTTAGTAGACGACTTCTATAGAATGGTGCTCCCCTCAGTCTATAAACCCTAGTTTAAGTAGACCATCCAGCTAAGTTTATGGGTCCAGTTGTGCATCTGGGAATAAGCTTGAAGATGTGCCAGAGGGCACTGTGGCAAAGATGCACTGGCCACCACCAGTGATGCTAAGGAAAGGCCAAGGAATCAAACACAGAACTATGGTTAAAGCCAAATCCACTCTCAAATTTAATTCTAAGCACGTAATTTGGAAGTCAGAACAGGGTAAGACAGATGGAGAAAGTTATTTAGCTGGGTCTAAGTGGAGGTAGAGAGTTTTCGTAAGGAGCTCAGAGGTTGACAGGACTTGGCCTAGATTTTTTTTTTCTTTCTGAAATAACATCCCCATCGTGTAACATTCCTCGTATTTTAGAGAGACAAAATGTTCTGAAAATGAAGAGAATGTCCACACGTCTAAAGCAGAGAATTTGGATCTTATGAGAAAGAAAAGTGTTTTTTTTTTTTTTTTTCCCTAACATCACCAGACCTGTTTTAAATGTCCAGGATGTGTGTGTTCAGACCTATGGCTAATTACATTTATTAAATCTTCAAAACTTGTATCAGTATAGTATTTTAGTCACGTGCCAAAGAGATTTGGGATCGCTATACAATATCCTGAAGAAATAATTAAACTTTACTTAAAGAAATGTGTTGGCATATTCATAATAAGAAGCACTGGCAGAGGTCTATAACATTTGTATTGCATCTTAAAAATGCTTTTGCATGAGTTTTTAAACTATGAAGGTCAGAAAAAAAAAAAAAATATATATATACACCTTTATATGTACCTTTAGACGCCAGATGAATTATTTCAATGGGTTTAGAACCTGAATGCCAGCCAGTCAAATTTGCCTAATCATTTCTGAGTAACAGAGTAATATCCTCTCCAACAAAATAGAAATTGTAGCAAAATAAAAAGAAAATAAAAATTATCTGAGGGGCCATTCTTAGGTGCCTTTTCACTTGCTAGCCACAAAATTCTCGTTGTTAGTGCTTTTGAAAAAAGACTTTAAAGTCGTGAGTATTTTATAATTTGCATACATTTAAAATGTAACCAGTACATGACTGAGTCTTCATATACTGTTATTCCCCTTCCTGGCTTAGATGATCCTTGTGATGAAACATCAACTCTTTCACACCAAATATAGAATTACATGGAGTATGTATCTTATAAATTAAAAAAAAAAAAAAAAAAGTAGTGGGAGCCTATTTACCTTTCAAATTCAATAGATTCTTGGCCATCTGTTGCTGATAACATTGATTTTCATTCCTCTTGGCATCATACCTGCTAAAGTCGGTTCATATGAATGTCAGAGATGATGCATAAAGAAGAAAAAATGTGGGTGTGTTTCAGCTACTGAGGCTACAGAGGATGAAATACAATATTAAACCAGCAGATACCTGAATTTACCTAAAGATGCACAACTTTGTGTGCACTTCAGGGGAAGCCTTCTGTTTCTACCTCTCTGTAGATGTAATTGTTGAATCGAGGTTGGAGCAGACAGCAGGTGTTTATTCTGAAGGCAAATACACTATTATGAATGTAATTATTAGTAGCTTGTAGTCCAGAGATTAGTATGCCAGAGTGCGGAGACCAGGGAAGGCTGTGATGTACTGTGACGAACTGCAAAGTGACACATTGATTGATCTGCGAGCCCAGAGAAGCTAGTCAATACCACTAAAATTCATGAAGTATTCTTTTCCTGCCCATTTCCCAGGCACTCCACTGATGCATACCAGAGAGTTAATGCAGCTAGCCAAGCTGTACAGCAGCATCTGCCACTTACACAAATCAATCAGCGGCACCGTAACAGGGAAGAGACCGCTTGGTTTCTGAGGTAGGCAACAAATTGATCACTAGTTTCTCAGAGGTCACCATGTTCCTCGCAAGGATGGAAAAATGCTCACCTAGTGTTAGCCTTCATACTTGGAAATAAAAAACATATTAATCCAGATTACTTGGATATGTGAAATATCACTTCCAGCATAAATTCCTCAATCACAGTTATATACAATGGAACTGACAGAGGAGAGGTTATCTATGTAATAGCTGTATTTACCTGTTCTTCTCTCCACTTGTCTCCCTACACCAACCTATCAACACTCTTCCGAAATTCAATTATTATTTCTTGTCTCAATATGAGATGAAATCCTACATATAATATAGTAGGAGGGAAGGCAGCAGAGAAGCAAGAGAAGTGAATCTAGCAGTGATAAGCAACAAACCTCCTTTCTTACTTACCTCCTCTCTCATTTCTTTAACGCCTTCCTTACTTTTTCTTCCATACTAGTGTTGGGTATTTTAGGAGCTATTTCTGGTTTCAGAAAAACTCTCACTGATTAGGGAAACAGAATACAGCCAGCGATCTTAGAGCAGCATGGCCTATTTTCTTTCACACTATGTAAAAACAAGTCTAGTCATATATGCCAGCAAGAGAATAATTATATGATTTTCACAGTAGATGAGAATGCTCTGTCTCTCCAATTAAAAATAAAATGTTTTGAAAGAAATTCATAAAAAGCTCTTGCAACAGCCCTTCCAGGATAAAATATCAGGAGCTTTTGCTCCCTGATTCAAACACCTTCAGGACCTCACCCCAGCTTTTCTGTAAAATAACCCTGAGTCATCATGTTGAGACCAGAGAACTGACCTTAGGTCTTGAATTCAATATGCTCTGTGTCCAGCTCAGTTTTCTAAACATTGGATCCTTCACATCCCCCCAAAGCTTCCAACAGTCCCATTTATGTCAAACACTAATCAATGAAAAGCTGACTAACACTCTCAAGTATGGAGTTTTTACATGACTTTAAAACCTCTTCTTTACTGTTTTCATATTTGCTTTTGCAAATCAATATTATAATTTCCCCTCTAAGGTCAAATCTCCAAATGAAATGTGTTTGAGCAGAGTCTCAGAAGATAAGAGTGTAGAACTCCAGTTGTCTGACAGAGATAAAGAGTGATAAAGTTCTTCTTGACCTGTAAACATGCTATGGAAGATGACTTATGAGATAAACCTCTTATGATGTGGAAAATGTTGGAACCATGTGAACATGCTTATGTGATGATTATGGATTTTCAAGGCTCCTACTGAGGTCAGAAAATTAAAAAATAGAATAAAAAGTTGTCACAAACAGGATCATTGACTAGTTGTTTGCAGTGGTAATCCCTATGGGAAGAAATTTCCACCCTCTTCAGAATTTACTTTTGAGGTGCACTTGGGTTAATGGCTTGAGGAAGAAAGGTGTGACTGTGCATGAACTGGTTTGAACACAGCTGTCAAAAAGTTCACACCCTGAGTCACAAACTGAGACTCAAGAAACTGAGACTCAAGAAATTACCATCACATTGCTGAGCTTCTATTCTCCTTAACCTTAAAAATCTGGCTAGAGCAGGAGACACACACCCCCATGTTGCGGTCACAGTATATATTAACTGTTGCAGCAATCTTAGAAAGTTGGTCCTACTTCAGGAAGAACATCTGATCTGTTGTACACTTGTACATATACTCAAAAGCAGCCTGATTAATTCCAGTCTTTTCCTCTCACCTAGATAAATAAGCTGGTCAGTAGAGCTTACAGGTAAACTTTCTCAGGCTTTTAGGGGATACTACTTTAAGCACTGAAGAACTAATTTCAGTAAATTTTCTGCTGTGGGCATGACATGAATGTAAATGCTATTTTTAATGCTTCTATTCACTTGGAACTCCTTCAGGCATTGGAAATGGTACACTAGTATTACAAGTGATTGCAGAAAGGGTCAGGAAAGAATGAATGAGAATCTTAACATACTCACAGGAAAAAAAAAATGGAGATGGGAATATGGGAAAGAAAGAGTAAGGAATAATAGCCAAACTGTCAGCATTAGTGCTCTGAAACTTTCCTTTAGAGGGAGGTGGAAGGAACTTAATGAATTAAGGTTTTGGAGTAACACTTTTCTCACATAGTGTTTTTGAGAAAATTGTTACAGAATCTGAATAAACCAACAGTTTTATTTTTAAGTTTCAAAGTATATCAATCATCTTCTCTAAGTACCATTCAAGGTTAATGTATTTAGCCTCCTCAATCAGAACCCAAAGTTCAAATTTTGAGAGTTTGAAAAACTTCTAAAAATAAGAAATAAAAATATTGCCTCTGATTTTAGCTCTTAAGCGATGAAATTATATCACAGATTAAACTAGAATTCTATAGCCTACCTTCCTCCGATGGGATGGCACAATAAAAAATGTTTCAATATTATGCTTCTTCAAGAAACTATTTCTTTCGTGGCCATATCCCGGTTCTACCTCGTAGTCCCCATTTAGGCACTCTAAGGTGGTCTTTGTTATGTGAACTTTCCTGGAGAGAAAAATTGGATGTTGTCATTTAAAGCAAAGATACATTATGATCTAATTGCTATTGAAATATATACCAATATAGAAGATTATCACAAGGTAAAGCTACATGCAAAGTGTCTTTTTTTTTTTTTTTTTTTGTAGATCATGTCTGTGTTCTCAGCCAACAAGAAAACAGAAATATTTTGTTATACACATTTTCTAAAATTAAGCATTTGAGCAAAGATATATAACTGCTGGCTGTCCAAAAGCTTGCCAAAATGTTGATTTTTAAACAGTGCAGGCCTGCAGATCATCTTCGGCATTTAGGTGTTTTCTCGAGTGTTTACCCAGCTGCCTCCTTGGGATAGCAACCTGCTGTTCGAAATTTGTGACTTCTTGCTCTCAATCACTGCATTCTTTTTCTGGTGCATAAAGGTAAAATGTCCTGCTCTTCTCTATTCCCCTTCACAGTTTAGGCTTATGCTATTTATTCATTTATTCGGCCCTCTAATCCACTGAGTTATGTCAGCACAGCCATCTTTGATACAATTCATGGGTTTCTTTATCTCCAAAACTGTCTTCACACTTTCTCCCACAAGACCTCTATTACATGAAATTCCTTCACAGAAGATATATTAAAAAGCTATCACTGCTATTCTCTATAACACATGTGCTCTTTTTTTTTTTCTTTTTTTCCTTCTTTTTTATCCACCTCCCTGCTGTATAGCCTAAGGATATAAGAAGCATACAAAAATATACCGCCAAAATTGCCTAAGACAAGTATATTTTTGTCACTATATTTTTGTCATTCGCTAAATGACAAAAATTAAGAGAGCCTATTGTCCTTCTGTTCAGTGGAACGTTATCTTGTAAAAATAGAACAAAGGATGGCAGCTGTCATTCTGAAAGCAGGTTGCACACAAAACACTCTATGTACCTTTACAAAAGTATGCCGTGCGCATCTAAATAGCGTCCAAAGGGTACTTAAAACTTCAAGTCATATTCCAAGAATTGACTATAAGTTTTTGTGCCAATGTGTGATTTGCACATGCATTCTGAACAATTGAGTATGTATGTACTTGTCTACATGAACATACACATATACATATATATGTATATGAAATGCATTAATATGTTTTTTCTTGTTACAGCACACAAGTTTCAGAAGTCTCATCTACTAAAATGAGTAAGTCCCACCTTCTACATGTTTAGAATTGCAAGGGAACAATCAGAGAGTTTTTCCAAGAAAAAAATGCCTCATTTCTACCATTTAATTTTGGCAAATTCAAACAAGATGTTTGCATAGCGTATGCTTATGTATTAAGAGAACTTTCATTAAAAAAAAATACATTTAGTCTAATCTATTACTAACAGAAATATCAAGACCAGTTGGAGCATTCTACAGGAGATACCACATAACACAGTGAAAGCTCTTACCTGAGACAGCCCTTCTTATCAACAGCAATTAAACTGCAAAATGCTTCACAGAACAAAATAACTTCTTCACCCACGTGAGTCTGCAGTTCCTGCTCAGACTTACCCAGGCAATCCTCCAGCTTCCATTACATTGGCTAAAGTCACGTCATTTGACCAGACATCGTATTGCCATTTCCGTAGACCCAGGACCCCACAAAGCACCCTGCCTGTGTGCAATCCAACTCGCATGTTGAGGTCAACCTCTGTGGCTTCCGCAACAGATCTGCAATGGAGAGCATCACGTTACTAGTTTTTAGGTAACAAGATTGCTCTTGATTTTCTATCTTTTGATCCAAAAGTTTATACATGAATACATAACTGAAAAGAAAGGATTTTTCAAAAAACTCAAATGAATGACTTATCCAGGTTTTGCTCTTTTCCTTCATTGCTGTAGTAGCTTTGTAGTCCCAGTTGTATCTCTAAAGAAATAATTTTGTTAGTCATATTTTAAGTGACGTTGAAACAAAATCTCTTTATTCCTTTAATTTCTTGGCCCAATTGTGTTTTGATTTTATCTTTCAAATTTCAAGTAAAAGTTAAATACAATATGCTTCCCTACATTTCATTCAGGAAAAAAAAAAAAAAAGTGACAATAAAACAAGCGTGGTAAATAGCTTTGTCAGGACACTTCATTGAGACTATAACTCTGGAGAGTTTATGTGCCCCTGTTTTGGTATTTCCTATTATATTTCTACAGAAACTTAGATTTTTTTGCTGTGGGGCAAACAAAGAACTTTCTGGTGGCAATTCAAATAACTCAGATATCCACATTAACTCCTGCACCAGTTTGTTTTATGTCTCACATTTATTTATTATGTCCCCCACCTCTGTTAAAAAAGTTTCTTCTTCTCAACACCTATTCATCTTTGACATGATGAGAAGTAACCACAAGGTGATTGCTGGCATCAAAAGAAGATTTTTTGAAATTATCTTACTGGGTTTAATTTTAACCTAACAGGTAAACAGGAAAACATGCTTCAGTTCTCTCATTCATTACTCAAGACTGCTTTCAGACTGACATTAAAATGAATGACATGACTCCTTTAATGATTTCTTTTAAATTAAATTCTCTCTTTCGGTTGTCTTGTAGAACATTTCTTCAAGAATTCATCATATTTTTTAACCTGATCTCTATGCTACTGCCTGGGAGCTGTTACAGCTATCAGTAAACATATGGAGTTGTATTGTGCCTTTACTTTAACAGCATGCTTAGAGCTAAGAGCGCAGACTTGCACCATTTTTGATAGTTTCTGCAAGGCATTTATCTGAGAAGGTAAATGAAAAAGCAGTGACTCCACTTTATCAAGCTCTAGGTAGCTCAGTTACCCAGTTACAGAGGGTAGGAGATACAAAGGATGAATTCACTACATCACTTAAGATGTATCAGTGCAAGAACAGAAGATAAAAAATTATTATTAATACTAATATCTTCTAAAAGCTGCTGCAAGAGTGGCCCAGCAAGCACCTGTAGTTATGGAGCTGCACCTGTAAATTACAGCTAATCTTCAAAGATTTTCATTGCATACCTGGGAAAGGAGAGAAATTAATTTGTCAAGTCACTGTTAGACGCATTTTTAATTTTGATGCCACATAAAGAAAGGAATCTTTATCTCCATGAATAGGTAACAAGCTGTAACTCTCACCCTTCACTGAACTCTTAAAAGGATTCTTGAAGCAAATATAGTACATGTAGATATAACACTGAGCAGAGCTAGAAGTCTTTGCAGTTTTTTCTCCTGCAGAGGCACCTGGCAGCAATTCCACGGCTAAGCTGTATTACATAAAAATACAGATTACAGAATAATGACAATACAGAAAAACAAAGGAGGAAAAACCTAGCTAATTAGTGTAAAATTTAATTTTCTGTAGGACCTTTAGATTTACTTTCTCTAAAATATTTAAGAGGAAAAGGTCTTAAATGGAGACTGTGGCTATAATTTTAATTTAGTCTTCACCAACCAGTGTCTTTTAAAATATATCAGCTGGATTCATCAGACAGGTCTTGAAAAGAACTCTGAAATGATTCCAGGTATATTTACGGCATTTTCCTGTGGGATAGTTGTACTTATTTAAACACAATTAATTGAAAGGAAACACATGGCAAAAGTCAACGTGTGGGATGCGCCGAATGAGATTCCTGGTCTCAGTTTAAACAGGGAGCTCTGCAGCCATGAAATGAAGAAGTACATGCTATGTTAGCTGTCACTAATGTGAGCAACATGGAAATCTGTTCTGTTCCCATAGGGAATCTGAACCTACCAGATTTTTTTTCCGGTCATAATTTATGCAACAGCAGAGAGAGGCTTACATACAGCTTTCTAAAAGATTAAATATTTCCTTGACCTATTTCTACCCACTTCCTTTCTCTCTTTTTAAGGATCTGCTTCAGATCAAGCCTTAGAAAGGCTCATAAAGAGTCCTAAAATGCTGAATATTTGATTTAACATATAAAAGTTAGGAAGGGGGGTAAGCTTTTTTAGGACTAGACCTAATCCAGTCCTCTGGCTTGCACGTTACTGCCCCACTTGGGGTTTGAAGAGGTTTGTAGGAACTGTATCCGTAACTGGGTAACTGAGCTACCTAGAGCTTAATAAAGTGGAGCCACTGCTTTTTCATTTACCTTCTCGGGTAAAGATAGAAATAACGCTCTAGCCATGAGCTGCTGCAAAGGTTGCTGTGTACACAGAATGTTTGACAAAAGGAATTAATAATATCTACCACAACAATTTAACCTTTGCGTTTTCACATCCTTAGCAGACTTACCTTAGGCCAAGGCTTGTAGACTAACAGCAAAAGACTTCAGGGCTTTAGGGCTCTGTTGCCTCTCTGTATTTTATCAGATAATTAAGCAGCTTCATTGATGTACTTAGAGGCATGCCTATAGGCTTTTCTCTATTCACAAATTAGTGTTAAAAAAAGCGAGCTAAAACTCAGGCTATAGGTATCTGGAAACAGATGTCAAATACTGGTAAAAAAACACCAATACTTGAAACTGTTCTTTGTTCCAGATGGGAGGGAGGTTGAAGCACTTTTAGGCATATAAGATCACAGTAGAAAATAAAGGAAAAGAAACAAGAAAAGTAAAATGCAAATGATCATATTCCTTGTTAAAAAAAATGTACTGTCGAAAATACCAATAGACAAGTAAGTAGAACATGGAATCATTTTGAACAAAGTGTTTCTAAAAGCTGTCAGTTAGTAAGAAAAAAAACAAACAAGCTCCATTAAATTTATAATACATCTCTACATTTTTCCCAGAAACTACAAAATATTTCAGTAATACTTTTACTATTATTAAATTTTGGTAGAAATAAGCTCACAATGAGTTTGTTAAACTTTTGAAAGTACTTTGAATATTTTTGTGTCCTTTATATAATTTGTTTCCACAAATGTACTCCACTGAATAATGCAAAATGAGCCATATAAAAAGAAACTCCCATATGAAAAATCAGAAGGCTTCTACCTAGTAAGGCAATAATAATTCCAATTGAAATAAAAATTTCTTTATGAAAATGATACAAAAGTAAATCGCAAGACATTTTAATTTATAAATACATTTGTGAAAAAGATAGTAGCAATTCACAGACAAGCCATGAATATGAAAAAAAAAAAGTTTCTCAAATAAATTATTCATTGCAAATTATTCACATCTCAGCTCAGCTCAGATATTATCTGTTCAAAACTTTTCCAAATGTTAACACAAACTTTGGCCCAGAAACAAATGGATAGTACAAAACAGTTTAAAAAGAAACTAGAAGCACATAGAGTCTATACAAATGCTTATAAGATAACCATCTACCCTGACAACTCAAACCTGTTAACAAGCTTTTAAATTTTATTTCTCCATTTGGCTCAAATATTTTATGTGGTGCTACAAACTAAGTGATTTAGATAAGCTGCAGAGCAGCTATGTTATGTAAACACACTTGAACAGACCTGTGCTCATCTAAAGCAACAGAAGGGAAAAAAAAGAGTTCTGTATCCTATTTCTTGTAAGTTATTTAGGTCTCTATTCTGATATAAAAATATCTGCATAGAAATAGATGTTTCCTGGTAATAGCATAGACAAGCTTTTCAGTTCATTTAAATACATTTGCTTTCTATGTATGCAAGATAATAACAATGAAAGAAATTTTGCCTGTCCCCCAAATACTGCTGTGACAGTTCCACTCTAGCATCATCAGGAATTGGTTAGTTCTTGTATATTAATGGCAAAGATTATCTTTCTGTGAACTGCTTCCAGATTACTTGGAAGCATTTGAATTAACTTGCTAACCATTATAGCAACAACCACTACTGGGAAGATCTGCTGTTAATGTTCTCATAAGAAGGTACAAATACTACAACCACCATGCAGTTAACAGATTTACAGGACCCTCTATACCCATTTTGGGGAGGCAGATACCTTTGAAACATAGCAATAAGAATTTCAATAGTAAAAGCAGAGTATTTGGAGCCTATATGGGAGTTTATTAGAGCATGGAGTAGACTCAGAGCAAATACCAAGACGATGCTTAGCGGCCACTGGGGAGGGAGCAGGAATTTCTGCCCTCTTCAGTGGAAAATTCAAAAAAAGGACTGATGCACTCAGAAACTCTTTTTCATCTTTTTTCACTCTCACTGCTTAAAACCAGCCTCAGGTGGGAGGTAGCTTCGACAAAGGAGATGGAGCAAGGGGAACCAAACACTAGACTTGGTCATCAACAGGATCCCCTCAGACACAGCACAGAGCTCACAGCATTTCTTGGGTAAGAGATGGTTTGAGAGTTGGCCTCCATCATGTCACAAGCAAACAAGCAGGAGCAGAACATATAGGTGCAGAAATAGACATGATTTCCTTTTATGGATTTGAAATTCCCCTAGATGGATGAAAAACAAAGCTTCATGGAAGCTTTCCTACAAACCTCTTCAAACCCCAAATGTGGCAGGAATGTCCAAGCCAGAGGACTAGATTAGGTCTAGTCCTAAAAAGGTTTCTCCCCTCTTGCTAAAATATATATGTTAAATCAAAGTATTCAGCACCAATTACTGTAATCTACTGATGTGCCTCAGGAGTGCTAATGTCAACATAGCCAATGATCCAGCTAGCTGTGCAATTCCCTCCGAGTCACTACTCAAGATGCATGTCTCAGTAAGATGTCAAGTCTCATGAAATGTACCATTTTTTATTATATGAATGACTGCAGCATCCCAATGCACTTTCCACAAGCTTCTTGATCTTAAACCCAGTATTCTGGCCCTGCATAGATCTGGTATTTATGTCGTGCTCACCCGGAGTCCCTTCTTATTTTCAACAGGAAACATTAGAGTTCATTTCTTGCTCTGTGGCATTACTAAGTGTATTTGAATAACTCCCATACTTCATTTCCTAAGAGGTTACATTGCTGGATTGAGCAGAAGGATTCTTTAGATACAATTTATACTGCATGATGAAGTGCTCTGGAAGGAAAGATAGATTATTATTAAAAATGTAAGAAATATCCCCTCTGAAACAGACCAAAACTAGAACTCCAGCCATTATATATGAGGATGTGCAGAGCTTGGTAGCTTGGCAAAACTTTACTGCATGACAATTAACTAATAAATATATCTGTCTAGAAAGCCAAATATTGTAGTAAATTGACTGGAACCTTCAAATATGGTAAGTAATTTAAATAAGGTGATGAACACACTTGGCCTAACAGTCTGTTCAAAACTGAGGTGAGGAAAACATCTGCCACATTAGAAATGCTAACAAACATGAGCATTTTAATTATATTACTAACACAATCTGACAGTAAAAATTCACCTGAAAAAACCAACGTAGGTCACATGCTACACTTAACTCCAACTCAAGAGCTGCCATGATCATTTAAGTGACTCTGGAGTGGAACAAACACCTGGCCTATACGGATGCGCTGACACAGGACTCATTAGCAGCAGAAATTCCTTTGGAGAATAAACAGAACATAACACTCTCCACTTTATTAAAAAAAAATCCCATAATGATTCTGATCTGACTTTAATAGTGCCCTTGAAAAACTACTTTTGGAAGCCAGATGAAGTTATGAAAACTAAGGTTTTTTTGTAACATTCTTAAAAAATTTCCCTGAATCTCTTAACTGTATTAAGACAAGATTCTGAAATCATAATCATATACAGTAATATATTCAAAGAATCAAAGAATCACAGAATCCTTAGGGTTGGAAGGGACATCTAGAGATCATCTGGTCTAACCCTTATGCTCCAGCAGGGACACCTAGAGCACATGGCACAGGGTTGCATCCAGGCGTGTCTGGAAGATCTCCAGAGCAGGAGACTCCACAGCCTCTCTGGGCAGCCTGTTCCAGGGCTCCATCACTCTCACAGTAAAGAAGTTCTTTTTCACCCGGAGATGAAACTTCCCGTGTTTCAGTTTAAAACCATTGCCCCTTGCCCTATCACCTGCCACTATGAAGAACAGTTTAGCCCCTTCCTCCCTAAAGTCACACCTCAGGAATTTGTACATGTTGATCAGATCCCCTCTCATCTTTCTCTTCTCTAGGCTAAAAAGGTCCAGCTCATTTAACCTCTCCTCATATAGTAGGTGCTCCAGTCCCTTGATCATCTTGGTCGCTCATCGCTGAACCCTCTCGAGGAGCTCTACATCCCTCCTGTACTGAGGAGCCCAGAACTGCACACAGTACGCCAGGTGTAGCCTCACCAGGGCTGAGGAGAGGCACAGGATCACCTCCCTCCACCTGCTGGCAACACTCCTCCTCATGCAGGCCAGGATCCCATTGGCCTTCTTGGCCATGAGGGTACATTGCTGCCTCACGGTTGATTTGTTGTCAACTAGGACTGCGAAATCCCTCTCCATGGAGCTGTTTTCCAGCAGGTCAGCCCCTAATCTGTACTGGTGCCTGAGATTATTCCTGCCCAGGTTCAGGACTTTGCACTTTTCCTTTTTGAAGCTCATGAGGTTCCTCTCCGCCCAACTCTCCAACCTGTCCAAGTCCCTCTGGATGGTAGCACAGCCCTCTGGAGTGTCGGCCACTCCACCCATTTTGGTATCATCAGCGAACTTGCTCAGGGTGCACTCTGTGTCCTCGTTCAAGTTGTTGATGAACAAGTTGAACAGCACTGGGCCCAGCACTGACCCCTGGGGGACACCGCTGGCCACAGGCCTCCGACTAGACTCGGTATATTCAAATTATAGCTACCTAGAGCATGAAGAGAATATTTGCATAGAAAGTAGAAAATTCTATGAACTCATAACATTCATCTCAGTGAAATCATAGATCTGTTTGACATTAACAGCTTCCTTCTCTGGACATCTTCCAAAGCCGCCTGGATGCGACCATATGCTACGTGCTCTAGGTGTCCATGCTTGAGCAGGGGGATTGGACTAGCTGATTTCTAGAGGAGCCTTCCAGCCTCAACCATTCTGTGATTCTGTGTTTGAATTCTACCACTAGAAGTTTATATTCATTGACTTCCTGGAAACTGGGGAAATCAGTGATACTTTTCTCTGGGATAGGTATTTTTTTGCAGATCTATCAGATAGAACATAACTCAAATCATTTTCTTTATCCCAGAAAATATGACAAAGCTGTCACTAGGAATGATGACTTCTAAACATATATTTACAATTTCAGGACATTTCTGCATTGTGAGTAAACTTTTAGAAGGCTACTAGCTGACACACAGACCTGAAAAGGGTGGAAAGTTAAAATCCAAAATTGACTCTACATTTCATAGGACCAATAAATAGCAACATCTAATAATCATACCAATAGGATTTTTTAAAGCAAATTAACTTGGAGAATCCATCTTTTAACCTTAGTCTCTGCAAAGAAAAGAATGGGATATTTTTTATTCTTCAACAGAATTTTAACTGGCTTAGCCATATGCTTCCATCACCAAAATAGCTGCACTTTGAATCCAATAATATTTGAACAGATGACACTTGCCATGAAAGAAAAAAAAATATAGTCATCAAGGGCAATAGCACTTGGAATTTACACTCTTTCTATTTTCTAACTTAGGCAGAACAGGCACATTCATTTAACTAGGAGTAGAAATATGCACTGAGACAACATCTTACAATACTTACACTACTAATTCCTCACTTATGGGAGTAATTCATTGTGCTTATGCAGTAAGGATGTAGAATTCTAAACAAATCTGGTGCTTCTCAACAACCTTAACTCTTCTCCTTTTTGCCCTTTCCCACTATGTTCTATTTTGTAGATGAGTGTGACTTACATACTCTGCAATCTTTCAGTCTATAAATGATGTTAAAAGTGCCAAAATTGCCAGTTAATTGTCTTCTACCACAACTTCTGATTAAATGTGTCTAGAAAATGTACTACAGCCCATCTTCCTAAAATCAGAGTAGTTGAGGATGGAAAGAAAGTACCTGGTCCACAGAGAGCACCATGGAGAGCATGGTCACCTACAGCAGTCTGCCCAGGGCTGTGTGCAGTTGAGTTTTACGCATCTCCAAGGATGGACACACCACAACAACTCCACAGGGCAACATGCTCCAGTGTCTAACAGCCCTCTCAGGGAAACAGCTTTTACTCATGTTTCAATGGAATTTCTTGTACTTCATGTCCTATCACTGGATACTACTGAGAAGTGTCAGCTTCACCTTTACTCCTTTCCATCAGGTATGTATATATATATAGGTAAGGTTCCCCTGAGCCTTCTCTTGCCTGGGATAAAACAATCCCAGGTCATTCTTCCTTTTTAAATTCAACTTCTTTATTGAAGTTCACATTTTAATAATCACAGGCAATAAATCACGACATAGAAAGGCAGCACGTCTTGCTTTCAATATTAGGAAAATTGTGAAATTGAAACACTCTAAAAGTTTCAGTTTGGAAAAATTTCAGTCTTTATCACAATACCTTAATTGTGTACATGAAAGACAGTACAACTACTGAAATAATGACTAACGTTAGGCTTAAAAGAGGATGAGAATGGCAGCTACAGCTTTCCAGAGTTTACAAACAAAACAAATAAACAAACAAAACAAGAAAGAAAAAAAATTGGAAAATATGTACAAGGCCTATATAGCCCTATGCTTCTAAAGTGAAAGTCTTCCTTATAAATGGAGCATCTTTCCACCACAGAAGGAATGCATGCATATACGACTTGCATGCTTGGGATCTCCTTTATAACTTCAGATTTCTTCCTGTATCCATCAAGTTGTTAAATACTCAATTTTGTTGTGTTTCTAGAGAGTATCAATGTGAGAGAATATGGGCTCACTTAACCAACTCTTAGCTTTGTAAAATAAATGAGAATTTTAATAAAAATACCTGGATGGGCTGAAAATGTGAATCAGCCTTCACTTGAATTATACGTTTTTTTTTTCTTTTACTCTCTATGATTTATAGTCCTCTTCAAAGAAAGTTCAACAGACCCAGGTAAACATAAAAGTTTATGGTTAATATGAAAGTAGAGAAATGTGTGTTGACGTTCACATTACCCACAGGCATTAGCACAGTTTGAACAACCTAGCCATTACTTCCATGGAGACAAACCTTTTCTCAAGAGCAAAACTTAGAATAAACTTAGAGTAAATTCTAGCTACATTTTTCTATAATACCAAACCTCTCCACAGAGGAGGATGGTCTTGATTTTGAAAATCAACTATTTCGTGGATATATCTGTATATGTGTTCATGCACATTCTCAGATACAAATGGAAGACATGGAATCTAGGGTATGGAAAAAAGCTGAGGTGAAGCAGAACGTTGAATCACCTCTTAATTCCCAACAGTCCAGCTGACATGAAAGAGAATGGGAAAAACTGGCTGCTAAAAACAGTATGGCCAAACACTTCCCACTACAAATCAGTCCGATGTGACACGCTTGGGTACTGCCACTCATGCAGGATATACCAGAAAAGAAATTTGAGTCCAAACGTAATAGTATTTTGCTAACCAGTGATATATACAATAGGTGAGCACATTCCTTCCTATAACCTCTCCACAAAATACACAAGCACAAAGCAAGACAGAAGTGAAGAAATATCCCTTCGTTATCCCTTCCTTCCTAGGTAATGAAATAGGTTTCCATCTCTCACTGAAAGCAGGCACCTGATTCACTGTTCTCTCACATTCCTACTTTCCCTTTGCTAAAGCATTGCATTACATCACATTGCATTACTGAAAAGCAAAATAAAGGTTTAAAATGACATACTGAAAGGAGGAATCAATAAGTTATCCTTTGGGAAATACAAACAACAGGCATACAGCAGGGCTGGCTTTGAATTTACATACTAGTGTGCACAATAAACATTGCTTATCCCTGCAAGACAAGAAATTAGACTCCCTTCTTAGTGGTAAAATGACAATAGGAATACATTGTTACTTCCTAAGTTCTTTTCTCCTAGTCGTATGTCCATGTATCTCTACACACTCATGCTCATGCTTGTACATTATTTCCTCATAGTGATTAAACGGAGTGGAAAATCAGTACCTAGAATGATCCCACACAAAAACAGCATCCTGTGACCTGAATTTAACAGTGTGAATTGCTAGCTGGGCAGTGCCAGCAGACACTGCTGTTTCTCCAAAAACACACCTTCCAAATGGCGCAGAGAGGCACTCGTGTCTGGGCTTACCACAGGGAATACTTACGTGATGGTGTCGATCATATCCAGTCCCATTTCAACACAGCAATGGGCATGATCTGTTTTGGGTTGGGTCAGTCCTGACACACAGTAATAACAGTCTCCTAAGATTTTTATCCTTCTGCAGTGGTTTTCCTTTAATAAAAACAGAGTGGGAAAACTTTTATTTTTCACATAAGTATTCTAATATTTACAGGAGAACTTCTCCTATCATATGAAATCATTCAGGTAATCTTTTTTTGTCAAATTAAATAGTCTAGAGATCTAGAATGAAATTTGGATTTGCTGCACAGAACAGCTGACATAAATATATACGTATGTATATATATTTGTGTATGCACATGCATGCACAGAGAGGTAGATTATAGATATATACATATATACTGGAGATCAGCCCAGCATTGTTCAGCACATGGGGTACACATGACATTACGGTTGTGAATAAAAATGACCAAAGTGAAATTCTACATATATATATATATATGTATATTTTCTCTTCTATTAAGTCAGTCTGAATTCAAGATTTTCAGTGAGACTTTATGTCTGCATAAATCCAAAAGGCTGAAGCCAAACACCTACTGAATATTGGGAAAGGTTCAATAAAGTTGTAAAGTTGTGGAGTTTTCATTCAAATCCTATTCCATCTTACAAGTAAAGATGATGTGTTTATCTCTACAGGTACACACAGTTGTGCATTACTGATGCACAAATCAGTTTACAACACAGTACATTTCTTCCGAGTTGAAAAACAACACACTTGGAGATTAGAAGATATAGTCACCTTTCATTACCATTGAATTTATCTCCTGTTTAGGTACAGTACAAATTCTACATCCATGTAAATCAGGCTAAAGTTCTCAGGTTGGGATACGATGATTGCTCTATTGGTCTGAGTAGAAAGTTAATTTCTCAACATAGAGCCTTTAACATAAAATGCCTTTAACAAAGTGTTATATGGGGGCCACTTCTACAGTCTCTGCGCTCTTCTCCAATATATATCCAAGAGGTCTATTGGTTCCTTCCCAATCACACTTGTACACAAATTTACTATTATTTAGTCAGAATACTCAAGAAACTTGAATATCTGGAAACTCAGTGCAATTTTACTGTACTGCACAGCAGAAAGCCATAGAGAGTAGTAAAATTTGAGAAGACAACAAAAAGCAAGGTATCCCTTGAAGCTAGATTTTACCAACTTCTTCCCCATTTAGAGTCTGGCATAAAAAAAATAATGACCTGGTTACAGGAATACATCTTACATAGCTGGGATTATGCAGGTAATTTCCCTACAAAATTACCTAGGGTGAATATGATAAGAAACCATGAATAAAAAGCTGTTTTATTTTCCTCTGAAGCAGTGTGCTAGACAGATTTGACTTCAGTGGGACAAAGTGGAAAAAAAGAAAGGAAAAAAATGTCAAAATGTCTGAAAAGATGGCTTTTTCATAGCAGTTCAGCTTCCCTGTGCATATTAATTAAGCAGGAAATCCATATCTTGATCAAAGAAGAGAGTCATCTTTAGAGTATGCCTAACTAGCAGAGAAGGCTTTTCTAAGAGTGTCTGCTTAAATTTTTTTTTGGTGCACAGTAGGCTTTTCTACGTACCACTGTTTATCATTCCTAATATATATTTTAATGAATGTGAGCATTATTGAGGAAGCATTATCACTGAGGCCTTAGCATATTCCAGGAGCCTATGAAGCATCTCATAGATTTTGCTCCAAGTTTTACTGTTATTCACTGTATTTTTTAGTTGAATCCACTAAATTACACTACTATTTTTTTTTCTTAATTCTCAAGCAGTAGAGGGGGCTTAGTAGCTAAGGAGGGAATATGCTTTCCAAAATAAACCCAGTTTTGGCCTACACTTTAGTCTTTTATAAAGCTCTTCTCATTTTCAAATCCTGTATGCATGATCTGTGGCTGGGCATTGACTATTTAACACAACTGAAAATACTCAGAAAAGCTATGTAATAATATAGGTCGTAGCCTATACATTCATGTATTGATCAGTGATCTAGCCTCTTTATTGCCTACATGAAAAATCTCAAAAGATGATGGGAAGTACAGATAAGACGTGATTACAGAGAGTCCTCTTTCAAGTCTCCTGGGAAATCTGCAGGCTCAACTACCTCTCTAAATGCCTGTACACCAATGCATGAAGCATTGGATGGCAGGATGAACTGGCAGGATAAGCAGGATGAACTGGAGATCTGTGTGCGGTCCCAGCATCACAATCTCATTGGAATCACAGAAACGTGGTGGGACAGCTCACACCACTGGAGTGCTGTCATGGAAGGCTACATGCTGTTTAGGAACGACAGGCTAGGAAGGCGAGCTGGTGAAGTTGCTCTGTATGTGAGAGAGCAACTGGAATGTATGGAGCTCAACCTAGGTGTAGATGATGAGTGAGTTGAGAACCTGTGGGTGAAGGTTAAAGGGCAGGCTAAGGTGGGAGACACTGTGGTGGGTGTCCACCTGACCAGATGAGGAAGTTGATGAGGCCTTCTACAAACAGCTGGAAGTTGCCTCACGGTCACATGCCCTAGTTCTCATGGGAGACTGTAGGTAGCCTTGCAACCATGGATTTCAGGAGGGTCAACTTTTGCCTCCTCAGAGACCATCTTGGAAAGATACCATGCACTAGGGCTCTAGAAGGAAGAGGGGCCCAGCAGAGCTGGTTGGTTTTCAAGTGGCACTTTCTTCACACCTAGCAACAGTGCATCCCGGTATGTAAGAAGTCAGGCAGAAGGGCCAGGAGACCTGTGTGGATGAACAGGAGCTTGTGGCAATGCTCAAGCAGAAGGCGGCAGTATATAGAATGTGGAAAAAAAGGACAGGCCCCTTGGGAGAAATACAGGAATGTTGTCAGGGATTACGGAGACATAATCAGCGAAAGCTAAAGCAGATTTGGAATGTAACCTGGCAAGGGATGTTAAAAACAACAAGAAAAACTTTTTCAAATATATCAACAACAAAAGGAAGGTCAGAGAAAACTTGGGTCCGCTGCTGAACGGGGTGAGTGCCCTGGTTATGAAAAATACAGAAAAAGCAGAGTTGCTGAATGTCTTCCTTGCCTCCGTGTTTACCAAGGGCAGCCCTTTCGAACCCCAGGCCCTAGGGGAAAGCGAGGAGGATTGGGGAGAGGAAGACTTGCCCTGGGTAGAGAAAGATTGAGTCAGAGAGCACCTGAGGAAACTTGACACCCACAAATCCATGGGCCCTGATGGGATGCACCCCAGAGTGCTACGTAGAGCTGGTGGATGTCGTAGCTGAGCCACTCTCCATCATGTTTAAAAGGTCCTGGAGAACGGAAGAGGTGGCAGAGGACTGGAAAGAAAGCCAATGTCACCCCAGTCTTCAAAAAAGGCAAGAAGGAGGAGTTGGGAAACTACAGGCCGGTGAGCCTGACCTCCATCCCTGGAAAAGTGTTGGAGCAGCTCGTCCTGGCTGCTGTTTCCAGGCACATGGAGGAGAGGAAGGTGCTCAGGAGTAGCCAGCATGGGTTCACCAAGGGGAAATCATGCTTAACTAACCTGATAGCCTGCTACGATGGGGTGACTAGATGGATAGATGAGGGCAGAGTGGTGAATGTCATCTACCTGGACTTCAGTGAAGCTTTTGACACTGCCCCTCACAGCATCCTCCTGGGCAAGCTCCAGAAGTGTGGGTTAGATGAGTGGACAATGGATTAGGAATTGGCTTGATGGCAGGGCTCAGAGCGTGGTGATCCATGCCACAGTGTCCAGTTATAGGCCTATGGTTAGTGGTGTCCCCCAGGGGTCAGTCCTCAGTTTGGTCCTGTTCAACTTATTCATTAATGACCCGCATGAAGGGATGGAGTGCTCCCTCAGCAAGTTTGCTGACGATTCGAAACTGGGAGGAGTAGCTGATAGCTCTGAGGGCTGCGCTGCCATCCAGAGGGACCTGGACAGACTGGACAACTGGGCAGTCAGAAATCTTATGAAATTCAACAAAGTAAAGTGCAAAGTCCTGCACCTGGGGAGGAACAACTGCAGACACCCATACAGACTGGGGACCGACCCGCTGGACAGCAGCTCTCTAGAGAGGGACCTGGGCGTCATGGTGGACGACAAGTCCAAGAAGGCCAATGGGATCCTGGGGTGCATTAAGAAGAGCATCTCCAGCAGGTTGAGGGAGGTGATTCTGCCCCTCTACTCAGCCCTAGTGAGGCCACACCTGCAGTACTGTGTGCAGTTCTGAGCTCCCCAGTGCAAGAGGGATGTGGAGCTGCTGGAGATAGTTCAGTGCAGGGCTGCAAAGATTAAGGGCATGGAACATCTGTCCTATAAGCAAAGGCTGAGAGAGCTGGGCCTCTTCAGCCTGGAGAAGAGAAGGCTGAGAGGGGACCTGATCAGTGTCTATAAGTACCTCAAGGGAGGGAGTGAGGAGGATGGGACCAGCCTCTTCTCAGTGGTGGCCAGCAATAGGACTAGAGGAAACAGGCACAAATTGAAGCTCCATAAGTTCCACAGGAACTTAAGAATTTCTTAACAGTGAGGGTGACAGAGCACTGGAACAGGTTGCCCAGAGAAGGTGGTGGAGTCTCCTTCTCTGGAGATCTTCAAAACCTGCTTGGACACAATCCTGTGCCACATGCGCTAGGAGACCCTGTGTGTTCAGGGGGTTGGACTAGATGACCTCTAGAGGTCCCTTCCAACCTTAAATATTCTATGATTCTATGTGGTTTTCATAGTAAGCTTGTGAGAACAGAGGATTTGATAAAGGATTACCCCAAATTACTCTGTCATAGCACAGACTAGTGGACTGAGAGATGTTTCAAGAGAGGGCAGTCAGGAGAGATCTTGGTCCATTACCACTTTTCCAAGTTAGTTCAGTACGTACTCAAGGAAAGAAGAAAAGGTAAAGGAGGACTAACACATTTTCTGGAGATGAAATAATTTTGATGGAGGACATGTGGCTAAATCTGCTGGTTTTGAAACTACCACTCTGTTCCTTATCAGATGTCTCCGTGTCTTCATTTTTAACATCCGATTAATATACAGTAATCTCTAGCAAAATTGTTCATTTGCTTATTCTCACCATGAGAGGCTGATTTCCAGGAAGCATAAGCAGGGCAACTTTGCAAGAAGAATCTTTTTAAAGACTGATATGCAAATCAGCAAAATAAACCCTTCTCCTTTGTTCTGTTTGTTCCTCAGTGACTTCCAAAAAAAGCCCATGACTCAACAGTATTCCTCAGATTTGGTGATAGGAGCTGAATTCAAGTGGGAGAGTTATAAATTTCAGTCACAGCTGATATAAGCAATGACTGTTTAGAAACAGATGGTCATTTGGTTTTAGGCAAACAATAAAAAGTGCTTGGGATTGCTAGCATTTCCAGCACGCTGCATTCGCGAGGCAGCTTGCCTACCTGCAGTGTCTCACTATTACCGAAATGATCTGCAGAATTCTCCTGGCTAGGACAGAATTTGCAGAGGATCCTTTACAGTTGTTAAGAGCTTTCCTTACATTTCTGACCAAATACTTTGTAAACCATTGCACTTCTATCCATTAGGCAGAATGGGGGAGCTTTCTGCATCAAAAAGCTCTGCATTTTTTGTTTGTGATAGGATTTACTTTTTAATGTATTTTGTGGGGAAAAAAATCTGCCAATTTAAAACGTAAAAGAAATCCAGACCACTAATTTTGTAATATTTTACTACACAAGTCAAATATTGTTTCATATAAAATAAGGATTATTAAAAGTAATATAAAGGGAAGAAAATTTACAGACTGTGGGAGAAGGGAAGGGAGAAAAGAGAGAGAGACTGTCTCAAAGCAATAATAAAGTTTAAAGAGTTTTCGGGCCTCTCCCAGCAGAATACCTAAGTACACAAGTAGGTAAGGGGAGGAAGAAGGAAGGAAGTGGGTGGACTATCCATACAAGTAGTTGTTTGTTACATGAATAAACCAAAAGGCAAAGATGCTCAGAACACATTTTTTTCTTTTTTTTCTTTCCTTAAAGCACCATGCAGTGCAAGAACAGCCTTGTCCAAGCTTTTGTTATTTTACAGATGGCAGATCCTAATGCAGGAAAGAGTCCATGTCCTCAGCCAGTGCAATAATCTCTTTTTGCGCTTTGCACATTTGTGTGCCACCATGGTATAAAAGCACCCACCAAAGCAACCAAAAAAGATGATAAGGTATACAGCATCTAAAATGAGCAAGATTTTAAAAGCTATCAGAATTTATCTTTTCCTTAACTCCATTAGCTGCAGCAGAGCTACACTTGAGATGGATCTTACTGTGTGACTTAATTAAAATATGTTTTATGTTTGTTGTACACATCCATCTCCTTTTCTGCAAGCCTCCGGCAACCTGATTTGTGGGCATGCTCTTCCAGCTTTTATGGCCCTGCCCTTCTGGAACCACAGTTTCCAGAATTCTAATTTATCTATAAATTAGATAAGCACATTTCTTTGCTGTTTCTCCTAGCAGCGACTAAGCTAAGGCATATCAGCTAAGGTTCATAGCTTCTTCATCATATTCAGCCTCCACCTCATCCATTCCTTGTCCGAAATTACTTCAATGAGGGAACAAAAATATTTTCCTACTCCCTGAAAAAGACAGTATTAACTCTATGTTGTTTTCACCTGTCTAAGAGAAGTCCTGGGGAGAAGGAAGCCACCAAAATGAATGTCTCAGGTGGCTCACTTTCTTACTAGGAGAAGAAATACCTCCAGGAATTATAGTGCTGGACTCCAAAGGATGATTAGGACATTTACACCATTCAGATGGCTGCAAAGAGTGTTGACATCAAGACAAGACAGTACTGCAGAGGGAGGAAGAGCTTATGGTCACCTCTCTAATGGATACATTTAATGAGCCAAAGGAAAGATCAGTGACCTCAAGAAAGGCATTAGAAAACATAAAACTTGCCCAAATATCAATAACAATAAAATGTGCTCGATATTTACTTCTCTTTACAACCCTAATGTTGCTTCCACAGATGTCATTGAAACATTATGATCAGAGTGAGGACAAGATGAAAATCATCAGATATTGTTATCAGAATATCAGTTATCTTATTTCCAGAGTACTTAACATTCTCAGTATATTTAGATCTATGGCATATTATGCCAGTGTGCTATTAATCTTAATAGAAAATTGGCTTATAAAGATTTGAATCACTGTAGAAACCAGCTGCTTTTCCATATCACAGAACTGTATAAAGAGTGCAATTGAAAAAAACTGTACAAAGTTATTAAGTATGAGTAACTGTGAGAATGAGAAATCCTTTGTAAGAGACCATAGAATCATAGAATCATAGAATACTTAAGGTTGGAAGGGACCTCTAGAGCTCATCTAGTCCAACCTCCTGCACACACAGGCTCTCCTAGAGCATGTGGCACAGGGTGGTGTCCAAGTGGGTTTTGAAGATCTCCAGAGAAGGAGACTCCACCACCTCTCTGGGCAAACTGTTCCAGGGCTCTGTCACCCTCACTGTTAAGAAGTTCTTTCTTGAGTTCCTGTGGAACTTTTGATGCCTCAATTTGTGGCCGTCTCCTCCAGTCCCATTTATGTTCTTGATATTTGTACTTTCCTGCCATTTCAGATTTTCTTAGAAAAGTTTGAGAATTAAAAAATATCAAATCCATATAAAGGAGAATACAGTGAAAATTTCTTAGAACATGAGAGGATTCACAAAGGATGCAGAAAAAAATACTAGATCAGTGAATTCAGAAATAATTCACAGGAAAAACATCGCTTTGAAACACTGAAAGGACCTTCTTTCTCTAGGGGTAGAAAAGAAAAAAAAAAAAAAAAAAAAAAAAAAAAAAAAAAAAAAAAAAANAAAAAAAAAAAAAAAAAAAAAAAAAAAAAAAAAAAAAAAAAAAAAAAGGAGCCTAGCTACGTAGTAGCTACCTAGCTAAGCTCACTAGCTAATTTAGTTTATAAAAATCCTGCAGATTTGCCTCATGACACAAGCAACTTTCATTTATGATAGTTTCATTTTTCTTAGTTTACCTTTTTTCCCTCCCTCTAGTGAAGAAAAAAAAAAAGTAATTTTTACTCTTTGTAGTATCTAAGCCCACTTTAATAAGTGTGCTGAATGTAAGACACGAAATGCAATAGATTATTGAATCAGACTCATCAGAGAAAGTAAGTTTGTGTTCAAATTTTGACTAAAGTGATGTGGAAATTAGTAGTAGTTTCCTATACTGCAGTCTTCCAATAGCAATAATACACTTTGAAAAACTCTCCAGAGCACAAGAAGATTTAATTCTATCCTGCCAATTACTATATACATATTTTAATAATTCTTCTGACCCAGTTTTGGGGATATGAATTTAAAAAATGATAGAGTCTTTTGCTAACTTCACATTCACTAGACCCAGCATAAAGAAGCTCCAGGTTGAACTAACCACAATTCTCCTTCAAATTCAATTTAACAGGGTAATGGACACATTTCATAGTACTAACAGGGAGAATAGATTTAACAAGAAGAGCTTTTACAGAATTACAGGAATAGTAGAAAAGAAGGCTAGTTACAATAAAAGAAGGACCTCAGCAATTGGCTTGAATGGCTCTGATTGAGGAAAATTGGCCACGTCCAGTTGATTGTATGAAGTTTGTAATTTAATGATACGTCAGGAGGTCATGAAACATTATCTACCATCATGGAAGCCATACAGTGCAGGAAAAAAAAAGTATTATTATTTAGGATAGCAATAAAATAGACGGCATTTTGCTTCATATCCTTTCCCTCAATGTTCTTGGCAATAATATCTGTGAGTTCTCGGCCACTTTATTCAGTGCACTTCCGTTCCCACCATAAAGGATCTCTCTTCTCCAAACAGAGACTATTTTAGCAACACTAGGAGGTTAAACTTCCTTGAAGTCAAGAACCCATTTAATGGTCATATATGTTAATTTACCTGCTTGAAAATCATACAACACCTTAGCAAGAATACAATCACCATGACTGATATGTGTGCTTGTTTCCCAACTAGCTGCTGGTAAGTATTATTTAAGATGCTGTCTTTTTTATGAGAAAAAGCATATCTTAGGAGAAACAGTACTAAAGCAATACACTATGAAAGATTGAAAAATTAATCTCTAAAAGCACAGGAAAAGGAAGGAATATTTTTTTCCAAGATGCCTCTTACGCAGTGGAGAGGATTTTAAAAACTGTCACTTTTGTGTACAGATGAAAATATAAAAAGCAGTCACGGTCTAAAGGAAAAAAAGCAGGGAAAATCTTCAAGGTATGATCACTAGAAACAGCCATTCCCTTCAGCTTTGGAGAATTACTGAAATATGCTACTGCCACGAGAAGAACAGGCAAGATGCAGCCTTTAAAGGAAGCAGTTTCCATAGGCATTTCTAGAGACTTCAAGCAGATAAAAAGGCCTGTTTGAGAAGAACAAGGGCAATAGGCTGTGTGTGCTCCGCACAAGAGGCACTGTCCTCCCTGGCCAAGCAGACATCCTGACAACTGCTGATGGAGGTTGCATTGCAGTGGGCTGTGCAGAGGACTCCTTCTCACACAGGGTAACAATCACCTCTTCCAACATTACACAGCTAAAATGAGGCACCTGGGATAATCAACAAAATTGCCTTAAAATTGCTTCTGATGGCACAGGTTGAACCTTAGAAATACCTTTCTCTCTGCTGACTACAGTTGTCTAAACAACTGGTTTGGGCACAAATGCCCACACAGCAGGTAGGTATAGTCAGTCAGTAGAATCCAAAATGGCCCTCTATAAAGCTGCAAGTATCTAATTTCCAGAATATGAGCTCAAGAAGAAC
The DNA here is from genome assembly GCA_003342815.1 of Eudromia elegans. Lineage (NCBI taxonomy): Eukaryota > Metazoa > Chordata > Aves > Tinamiformes > Tinamidae > Eudromia > Eudromia elegans. The sequence goes on from PTEX01000196.1 coordinate 915,610, forward strand.
TTGGTAAAATTTTGTGACAACAACGCAAACCAACATCAAAACTATGACATACCACTGACACACCAAGCAAAGTATTTTCCAACATAAAAAATACTATAAAGAAATTAGAGGTGGTACTTCTCCACAGGTACATTCTTCACATATTGATATAAAGTATGTGACATAGCTTTCCCCAAGGAAACTGTGCCACAGACGCTGCAGTATAACAGCACACATGTTATCAGTCACATATTGTATGCAGTTATACAGTATGGAAAGGTCCTTTATGGAAAGGTCCTTTATGGAAAGGTCCACCTTGATTTAAGATAGCTAGCTTGCCTAGGTTTCCCTAGAAGACCTCCCCAGGAGCAGTTTAGAAGAGGACCCAAGTGCAAATATCCCCCCACACTTACCAACTTGACAAAGAAGGGCTAAGTGCAGGCAGTTTATATCTGCCTTCTCCAGTATGAACTTCCTCATCCAAAGCAACCCGCAAGACTTTATATACTTGATGTTTTAAAATATATCAGAATTATTGATTTATAAACTCAAAGTACTGTACAGGCTGTAGAAGAAGCTTCAAATGATTGCTTCTAGGAATAGCTACTTCTATAGCACAGCTAAGGAATGGCTGTTCTTAATGCAATTGAAAAAAAAACATAGAAGCTGTTTAAAAATGTAAGCTAAAAATGTAACACTGTGTCTAAGACCCTGTGGCAATGTTATTAAGTTCAATATCTTTGAGGGAGAACAGATATACAAGCCACTGCAGCAACACAGAAATTCCAAATGGAAGCATTCTTAAATGCAAAGAAGGTAATCAGGAAAAGATCCTGAATTAAAATGGAAAGAAATAAAAACACATTTAGTCTACAAATATTGACAGAGCCTGAGGGCATATTTTACTGCAAATGGAAAAGGACAAAAGGAAGTTAAATGTGTCAGCTTGGTGAGCTGATGAGATCCCCAAATTGACACGAACAAGATCTTTCATTCGGAATATCGAAATCCTACTCTAGTAATGTCCTTTTAAAACAGGATAAAGGTATTTATTCTTACCCCTTTGCAAAGGAAATTCCTATAAATACAAGTTACAATAAGATAGACACTGAAAGGGAAATAACTAAATCAAATAACTAAATCACAAATAGAATTTTCATGTAGGTCAGATGCAGGAAGCATGCGAGGAAATCTACCAGGGAAAAGAAAAATTAAAAAAGACCCAAACTTCAGTGAAATGCATGCTTGTTTCTTTTCACCGATTAGTAAGTGGTTAACGTAATAATAATAAAAAAGGACCAGTAGTCATTGTTAGCTTTAGGCATATTGTTGAAGACTAACCATAAGGTCCATGAAAACTACACATGAAGACAGTATCTTAAAGCATTTATTGAGAGCTTGTAAACAAGAATGAATACTCGTGTAAAATTCAAGATTGCACAAAAATGCATTGCTTAATCTACACTGGAAAAAAAAAAAAAAAGAGAAACTTCAGAAGCAGCAAACTGAACCACCATCTCTCAAACACATATGGGTTGAAAAAGTTCAACAGTTCCTATCTGTTGTCTGCAAGATGTGGAGGACAAGAAGGTGCTCAAGAGGAGTCAGCATGGATTCACTAAGGGGAAATCTTGCTTGACTAACCTGATAGCCTTCTATGATGGAATGACTGGCTGGGTAGATTAGGACAGAGCAGTGGATGTCATCTATGTGGACTTCAGCAAAGCTTTTGACACCATTCCACAAAGCATCCTCCTGGGCAAGATTCAGAAGTGTTGGTTAGATGAGTGGATGGTGAGGTGGACTGAGAATAGGCTGGATGGCAGGGCTCAGAACATGGTGATCAGCGGTGGAGTGTCTGTTAAGTAGCCGTGTCTGTAGATGGCCTGTAGATAGCGGTGTCCCCCAGGGGTCAGGCCTCCGTCCAGCCCTGTTCAATTTATTCATCAGTGACCTGGATGAAGGGACAGAGGGCGCCCTCAGCAAGTTTGCTGATGATACCAAACTAAGAAGAGTAGTTGATAGCCCAGAAGGCTGCACTACCATCCAGAAGGACATGGACAGACTGGACAACTGAGCAGTGAGAAATCTTATGAAATTCATCAAAGGTAAGTGCAAGGTCCTGCATCCAGGGAGGAATAACTCCAGACACCCATGCAGGCTGGAGACCGACCTATTGGAGAGCAGCTCTGCAGAGGACTTGGGCATCATGCTGGACAACAAGTTGACCGTGAGGCAGCAGTGGGCCCTTGTGGCCAAGAAGGTCAATTGGATTCTGGAGTGTATTAAGAACAGTATCTCCAGCAGGTCGAGGGAGGTGATCTTGGCCCTCTACCTAGCCCTGTTGAGGCTGCACCTGGAGTATTATGCCCATTTCTGGGCTCCCCAGCACAAGGGATGTGTAGCTGCTGGAGAGAATCCAGCACAGGACTATAAGGATGATCAGGGGCCTGGAACATCTGCTATATGAGCAAAGACTAAGAGAGCTGGGCATGTTCAGCCTGGAGAAGGCTGTGAGGGGACCTGATCAGTGTCTATAAGCACCTCAAGGGAGGGAGTGAGGAGGATGGGACCAGCCTCTTTTCAATGGTGGCCAACAATAGGACTAGAGGAAATAGCCACAAATTAAGCATCAAAAGTTCCACAGGAACTTAAGAATTTCTTAACAGTGAGGATGACAGAGCACTGGAACAGACTACCCATAGAGGTGGGGAGTCTCCTTCTCTGGAGATATTAAAAACCTGCTTGGAGACAATCCTGTGCCACATGCTGTAGGTGGGCAAGGGGGCTGGACTAGCTGATTTCTAAAGGCCCTTTCCAACTTTAAGGATTCTATGATTCTATGACGTGCTAAAAATATAGAAAATAATTTCCACTATGGAGTAAGTAGATCAGGAATTCTCTTCACTCTCTGTTAACAAGCAATTTTTCAAGGGAGTTGCAAGACAATATTTAAAGCCTAAGATTTGCCTTCAGGCAGGTTCCCTATCACAAACTGTAACTATAATTAAAACTACTATAATTTTTAAAAAGAAGTAGTAGTTACACCTGCATTTAAAAACAGCAAAGCTACCTACCTTACAAAAAATCAGACAAACAGTATATAGGAAAAAAAAGAAAAATCTAAATGCTTTAAAGCATAAGTCAGCCTCTAAATATCTAAGGGACAAAGTTCTTTAAGATTAAATTTTCCCAGCTCTAAGGGATAATTCCATGTTCTGAGTTCTGGCCAAATTCAGAGCTATGCTGCCAGAAACGAAGAGATTAACTATTTTGGCCCTGAATAGCAAGATAAAGAGAATTAAAAAAAAAAACAAAACAAAAAAAAAGAGGTGGTGGGGACAGTGGTACAAAGCACATGGAGCCAAAAGTGTGTGTAAAAATTGATTGCTGAAGGATATTAATTCTTTTGCATCAATGGAGAGGAAAAGTGCTTCTAAAACAACATCTTCCAATGTGTCAATACCAAAAAATGCCAAGGCTGTCTTCATGAAATTCCCAACAAATATATGCTGCATTTCACTTCCTCGCTCCTGTAACTGTGCTCCCCACGGTGGTGACAGAGATTTTTTAGGCAGTACAGTTGTAAGGTGGCACAATTATTTTAGCAATGACTATCACATATTGTCACTGGCAGTTGACATTCCTTCTAAACAACCCACAGCACCCGGTGTGCACACTCACAGGGACTAAACCCATCAGTATTATGTTATTCTTGAGATTTCTTAGTCTCCTTCCTCCCTCATCATTCTGAATACTAATGCACAACATTAGTTTTAAACAAACCCATTCCACAGTTTGAATTAATAATGAATTAAAGTGTCTTTAATCAGCAGATCAGAATTCTTCTAAGAAATTACAGATCTTTGCACACGTTTTCTGACTGCAGGAGATACAGTAACTCTACTCCCATTACTACCGCAGAAGGCGACAAGGGGAAGCTCATATGTTCTGCTCTTGATCACACCCTGACGAATACACAATACGAACTAGAATGACATGTAAATAACCATTCTTTCTCCCATTGCTGAAAGAAAGCAGGAGATTTATTTGCAGATTTGGAAAGAAAAAGTATGCAGATAGGATAGAAACCTAAGGGTTTGTTTGTTTGTTTTTCTAGCTCCTTCAGCATCTCAGATCTACTTCTTCCCTATAAAGAACCAATCCCGTGGCAAGAGCTGGCACCTGCATGGTACTCTAGCACCATGTGCTTAGAAGATGGCTTCTTGCCATTCAGTGGATGAAATTTGGTAATGAAAGTGAAAGTGGCTATTTGAACTTTTCAAGACTTTTCTTGCCAGTACTCAGCTACAGGACAGTTTCATCCATTTCAAAACCAAACACGCCTGAACTATTCTGGGCCAGGGCCCACAACGTGCTCTACATGAGCATGGCCAGACATTCCAGTCATGAAGAGTTAAACCAAATCTGACCAAATCTTGACCAAATCTGTTACAAATCCATACAAAGATTGCCTCCATTGCCTCTCTACTTCGCACCTCACTTACTTAGCCTTCCGTTTTTCTAAGGGAAAAGGGAGCCACAGATGCAAAGCATCCACAAGATTCAGATGTCTAGTGTGAAAGGCTACATCAAGGAGAAGCAAGCTCGGATGGAGGAAATGAGGATGCTGTTTATGTCAGGGACCTGATGAAATACTATATGTGTTGGAGGCCACTGTGCAGAGAGGAGATAGGTATGTAGCAGAGGGGCATAGATCATGCAGAGGTGATGCTTTCCCACAGTGAAGGCTATGAGGACAAGGCTGGCAAACAAGACAGATCTGATTAACTTGCCCCTCATCCTAACAAGGGTGTTCAAGGGGAAAACACACTATCAGCATATTATTACATGTAATTTGGAATAAGAAGTGTGAATTTATTCAGGCACATCCATTCCCCTCCTTTCTTGTTAAATGCTCCTGCTTATCTATGGTAGGTGTTTCTGCAATGGTAATTAGACCGAAAATTAGACTGAAAGGAGTCATAGAGAAGGAACATTTATCTCATTTTTTTTTTGCCTGGGGAATCCGGCACAGTGTTAAGTGAAATGACCAAAACATAAGTATCAGGAATATGGATCCCATTTTGCCTACAATCTCTTCTCCAAAAAGCTATGATCATTTATTTGACAAGGTATACTCTCTGTGAAGAGCTAGCTTGCGTGTCCACATTTTTATCTTCATGGAAAGTAATTTTATGTTGTTGTACCTCCCATATTCATACTTTCCATTATCCTATTTTTCTCTCTGCAGGACAGAAATGTAAATATTGAAATAATCTCTTCATTTTGTGTAAACAAGACCAATGAAGAACACTGACAGCCTCCAAGGAGGAGGAAGAACAGTATATTTAAATTAGGAACCTTAGCTTCTTTCTTAAACATTTCAAATATTTTGTTTTCTCTTAAGAATATTAACAAAAAATAGAAGCTTTAGAAATTCACGAAATCAGTCTACTACAGATTTCTAACATACACACAACATGAAAAAGGAAATTTGAATTGAARTAAAAAAAAAAAAAAAAGCTGTACTTACTGTGGCTAATTCATCAAACTTGCCAAAGAGCTCATTCAGCAGCTTTACCAGTTCTTGGGCAGTGCACTGCGATGCCAGACTAGTGAACCCCACAATGTCTGCAAATAAAATGCTAAAACAGAAGCAAGAAAATACAGAGGCATCAGTACAGAGGACACTTTGGCATTCTCACTGCCCTCTTTTTTTGCCCAAATGCAACACACAGCTCAACCCAACCCAACCCAAATAAGTCCTGAAATGCTACCAGTAAAGTGATACCTGAAATAAGAAAAATCAAAGATTAAAAGAAGAGAACTAAGCATGAGTTTAGTGTTCACAACTGTTAGTATGCTGTGAATAGAGTCTTGGGGCTCAGATTTATGTCCCTAGGACCATCTAAACAATACATAAGGTAAAACACCTTATTCAAGAGTTTACCCTCTGTGTGCTTCAGGAACATAGAACATTTCTCTTTATAGAAAAAGACTAATTGAAATACTGAAAAGATAGACCTCCCATTAAGTAATAAGGCATGTCTAATGGTGATTCAGATATTATCAGGCTTAATGGCAAACAATAACAAAATAGTTGGAAGAACTAAGTATTGGACCCAAATCAGGAAAGCAGTACTCAGCCATTTCCTTGCCAGCCACAACGTTAGCTTGCAGTGTCCTGGGGAGGTGTCCAGGTGGATCCCAGACACAAGGTTTATGCTAGCACGTTTGCACAGCCAGACTGACAAACCCGGTTTGAGGTTTATGAAGCACTGCAAGACATGAGTTAATAACCTGCATATGGTAGCTCAGTGATGTGGCTATACTGCTCCCAGTCATGAATTAACATGCACAGTGCTGGGTCAGGCCTCTTTCACTATACTGCATGGTTCGGGTAAGTGTCCAGGTTTGATCAGCATTCAGCAAGTTTTAATGTATGACAGTTTATCCTCCTTTAACAATACAGCTCTATCCATCTGCAAAGATATGGGAAGATACTTGAAAGAAATACTGTAGCTGTAGAGAACATAAAAATCTCTGTGTTGACCCTGAAACTGAAGAGCATATGAAGCTATGATCCCTTTAATAATTTACATTCTTTTATCCATTGGCACAGGCCCACTGTCAGTTGCAGAAACCTAATACATTTATCTCCAACACCCAGACTACAAACATCAAATAAGTTTATTTGATAAATAAAGAGGCGGGACAGGTGGGAACTCAAAAGCTGCACCCAGGGAGTGTGAGCGACCAGGAGAGCGGTAAAGAGAGTGAGCAAACAGAGCATGGGGCCTCAGCTGGGGCGTGGCGCGGCAGTTAGCGTGGCAGTTCACGCAGGCAGGGCGTGCAGGGAGTCCCCTCCCAGGCATGCAAAAGAATTCTGTCCGCAGTCTCTTCCATCAGCGGGAGATCGGGCGAGGCCACGGTCTCTGCTCGGCAGAGAGCTTGCACCAGGAAGACTGTGGTGACGCAGACTGAACCGGCACAGAAACACGCGGCAGTCCAAGTCTCTGGCTGTGAGGAGTGTCTGAGCCACTATAGGTTACTAGGCAGTGGCAAAAACATCTCCTGCCTTTAGGTGTGAGCAGGTGGATGACCTGCTGAGCCTGGTGCAGGAGGAGGTAGAAAGGCTCAGGGCCATCAGGAAATGTGGAAGAAACATAGACTGGTGGAGTTGTGTTCTGCAGTATTCCCAGAAGAGCCATCCAGAGGAGCCTCCAGCACAAGCTGGAAATCCTGTACCCTCTTTCCATAGGGTAAAGGGGGCAGAATTAACAGTATCAAGGGATGAACAACAATGGAAACAGGTCCCTGTTCGAGGTGGCAAGAGACACTTCCCCAGCCCACCTCTCTCCCACCAGTGACCACATCCAACAGGTATGAGGCCCTGGACCTTGGGGAGCAGACAGATGAGAACATGAACCAAGGCCCATCTAGGGGGCCATCTGCAGGGACGCGGTCAGGTCCAAGCATTAAGGTTGCTCCTCCTGGGGAGAAAAGGAGCCCCCAGAAGAAGCAGTGGGTGATCGTTGTGGGTGACTTCCTGCTTCAGGGTACGGAGGCACCGATCTGCAGACTCAACTCCTTATCCAGAGAGGTCTGCTGCTTGCCAGGGACTCAAATAAGGGATGTTACAGAGAGGCTCTCAAGGCTTGTCCAGGAGGCTGACTATTATCCCCTGCTACTTTTCCATGTGGGCGCTAATCATGCCATGAGGAAACTAGTTGATATCAAGCAAGATTATAGAGCCCTAGGGATGGCTGTTAAGGGTATGGGAGCGCAGGTCGTGTTCTCCTCCATCCTATCAATGAGGGGAATGGATTCAAGGAGAAGAAGGCAGTTATTACAGATTAACAACTGGCAGCACTGCTGGTCTTGGCAACAGAGGTTTGGGCTTCTATGACCACGGGACTCTGATGACGACCAGCTAGTGGGGAATGATGGGAGCCACCTCAGCAAGAGGGGCAGGCACATCTTTGCCAAAATACTGACCAGCCTGGTTAGGAGGGCTTTAAACTAAGCAAGGAAAGGGAAGGGTAGTGTCACAGGGACAGGGCCATCAATACCACGCAGCCAAAGTTGACAGGTATCCAGTGGGAGTATGGTAGTGGGGAAGTGCAGCTAAGACGTGATTACAGAGGGTCCTCTTTCAAGTCTCCTGGGAAATCTGCAGGCTCAGCTACCTTTCTAAAATGCCTGTACACCAATGCACGAAGCATGAGGAATAAGCAGGATGAACTGGAGAGCTGTGTGCGGTCTCAGCATCAGGATCTCATAGGAATCGCAGAAACGTGGTGGGACAGATCACACCACTGGAGTGCTGTCATGGAAGGCTACATGCTCTTTAGGAAGGACAGGCTGGGAAGGCGAGCTGGTGAAGTTGCTCTGTATGTGAGAGAGCAACGGGAATACATGGAGCTCAAACTGAGAGTGGATGGTGAGCGAGTTGAGAGCTTGTGGGTGAGGGTTAAAGGGCAGGCTAAGGTGGGAGACACTGTGGTGGGTGTCTGCTACAGGCCACCTGACCAGATGAGGAAGTTGATGAGGCCTTCTACAAACAGCTGGAAGTTGCCTCATGGTCACAGGCCCTGGTTCTCATGGGGGACTTTAACGACCCTGATATCTGCTGGAAAGATAACATTGTGAGGCTCAAGTGGTCCTGGAGGTTTCTGCAGTGCGTTGAAGACAACTTTTTGATGCAGATTGTGGAGGAACTGATAGGGAGAGGTGGACTATGGGACCTCATATTAACAAACAGTGACTGACTCATTGGAGATGTGAAGGTGGGGGGCAGCCTTGGCTGCAGTGATTGAGAATTGGTAGAGGTCAGGATCCAATGATGAGGAGGTAGGGCTGTAAGTAGCCTTGCAACCATGGACTTCAGGAGAGCTGGTTGGTTTTCAAGTGGCACTTTCTTCACACCCAGCAACAGTGCATCCCGGTGTGTAAGAAGTCAGGCAGAAGGGCCAGGAGACCTACGTGGATGAGCAAGGAGCTTGTGGCAATGCTCAAGCAGAAGAAGGCATGATGAGTAGACAGGGAGGTGGATTAGGAATTGGCTTGATGGCAGGGCTCAGAGGGTGGTGATCCATGCCACAGTGTCCGGTTAGAGGCCTCTGGTTAGTGGTGTCCCCCAAGGGTCAGTCCTCAGTCCAGTCCTGTTCAACTTATTCATTAATGACCTGCATGAAGGGATGGAGTGCTCCCTCAGCAAGTTTGCTGATGATACGAAACTGTGAAGAATAGCTGATAGCCCTGAGGGCTGCGCTGCCATCCAGAGGGACCTGGACAGACTGGACAACTGGGTGGTGAGAAACGTCATGAAGTTCAACAAGGACAAGTGCAGAGTCCTGCAACTGGGCAGAAACAACTGCAGACACCTGTACAGGCTGGGGAGCAACGTTTTGGACAGCAGCTCTGCAGAGAAGGACCTGGGCGTCATGGTGGACGATAAGTTGGCTATGAGGCAGCAGTGTGCCCTTGTGGCCAAGAAGGCCAGTGAGGTTCCTGGGGTGCATTAAGAAAAGCGTCTCCAGCAGGTTGAGGGAGGTGATCATCCCCCTCTACACAACCCTGGTGAGGCCGCACCTCGAGTACTGTGTGCAGTTCTGGGCTCCCCAGTACAAGAGGGTTTTTTGGAGCTGCTGGGAAGAGTCCAGCGCAGGGCTACGAGGAGGATCAGGAGCCTGGAACATCTGCCTTATGAACAAAGGCTAAGAGAGCTGGGCCTGTTCAGCCTGGAGAAGGCTGAGAGGGGACCTGATCAGTGTTTCTAAGTACATCAAGGGAGGGAGTGAGGAGGATGGGACCAGCCTCTTCTCAATGGTGGCCAACGACAGGACTAGAGGAAATGACCACAAATTGAGGCACAGAAAGTTCCACAGGAACTTAAGAAAAAATTTGTTGTCAGGGTGACAGAGTACTGGAACAGGTAGCTGAGAGAGGTTGTGAAGTCTCCTTCTCTGGAGATTTTCAAAAGCCGCTTGGATGACACCCTGTGCTCTTGCTCTAGGTGATGCTGCATGTGGAGAGGGTTGGACTCGATGACCTCTAGAGGTCCCTTCCAACCTTAAGCATTCTATGATTCTATGATTCTGTTTATGGTAATGAAGAGTCCTATGCCACATGGCCTAGGTATACTGGGCCTAATGTATAACACGGCTTGAGAACTATGATTTAACACTACATTTCTTCCCTTCAACAAGCCTTCAGTCTGTAGATAAAAAAGAAAAGCAGGACTAACAAGTCTACTATTTCCCCGACACCATCAACCAGCCTGAACTCTCCCATAAAGACAGAAAAAGCCATGCCATTTGACCCATTAACCCCTAAATCCTTTCTTCACCAGAGCAGGTTAGGTAACATATCCCAACACAAAACTAAAATCCTCAAAGTTTAATGCTTTAATCTATAAGCACAGCATACATATTAAACCTTGGGTGAACCCTTCACTCTTTTCTTCCTTGAGTGTGTTTAATGAAAACTCTTAAAAAACTGCCCCACTTCACAAGAATATTAGTTATTTCATTCTTAGACTAGCTAAACATCAAAGAAAAGAGACTTAAAAATAAGATATTCAAAATTTACTGAAGTATACTATTTTGCACCTCTGCTGTCATGAACATGAAACCACCCTGGTGGTAATGGGAGAAGTAAAAGATAACCACAGAGTACAATAAAAGCATAAATGCCAACAAAGTGCTCTGCATACTTGCCCCTGAATATCTAGTCATTCAATTAATTCTGGATTGACATGCTTGTTGTTTGGAAATTCTAGATTGGTCTTTCTGAAAATTCATCAGTGAATGTCATATAATCCTTGTAAATTTCTTAAAGATTTCCATATGTACTATAATGTACAACAAGGTCTTTTATACAGTTACCTAAGCCATTTGCTTTATGATCTATATTCACAACACAATTCATAAAGTCACAAAGAAAAAGGCACAGGGAAAAAAAAATCTTTACAAACCAACATATCATGGAGTGTCCACATCTTAATTATTAGCATGGGAAAGAGTAATTGACCACCATTTCCCACAGAATTGTGGGGTAATTTCCCCTTTGGAAAAAAAAAAAAAAAAGCACTAAATTATTTTTTACCACAAATGAACTGCTCTAATGCCATCACGAAGTAAAGCACTTAAAGAGACCATGTGTGCTCATGTGTTAATAACTAACACAAAATTTATTCATGCATCACTATTCATTTAAAAGGAAAGTTATTTTACATAAAACTACCCATAATTGTGGTTTCCTTACTAATCCTTTCAACATTTTAAGAGAGTATTTATTGGCATTTTTATTAATCCTTAGCCATCAGTTTTTCATTCAGAATACTGGTTAATTATGTGACAAACTGAAGTCCAAAACGAGGACACCATAAAACAATGCAAATTCAAGATGTGACATAGAAATTTAGGTTAAATACACAACTAGTGTGCTGTTACAAGACCAGGGTTGTTCTTGTGAGCGATGTAATAATGTACTATACAGTGTAAAACTATTGGAAAAGGTTAGAAAGACTGACCACTGTTACACTTCTCTAGCATGACCTTTTTTTTAATATCTCAAGTAGATTTTTATATATATATATACACATATAAATAATATTATAAAATTACAGAAATACTTGAAGCGCTGGACAAGGCACAGCACAAGGAAAAGGCAATTCCATGAGTATAAGCCCTTTTTTTCAGAAGAAATTCTGCTTGCTTCTACCTCCAGAAAATAGCAGTAATAGCAGTTACTGGATTTCTTTTGAATGCTAGCTGAAATGCACGAGAGCAAAAGCACACTCTTGCACACTCTTGGCAGGAAAGCCAGAAAGCCTCCAGTGGATGTGCCAGGGCTTCTTAGACCCAAAGTGTGTCCCTGCCTGCATGCCTGCTCTATCATCACACAGAGGTTGGGCAGTGCTGAGAACTACAAGTCCATCTGATGCACACTGAGCTCTAATCCTCTAAAACTAGAATTGAAACTCATTAGCCAGCCTCTTTTATTTCAGCCAGTGTGCTGGCTGATACTATCTTCTGCACTCTTTCACCTGTCTGCGTCCATCTGTTATCTCTTCTTTTAGTGCCTAGTTTACAAGTGTTTGGGGCCAGCAACTACACTTGATCTTTGTACAATGCCTTAAAAAGAGAGGAAAAAAGAAAAGGTGAACCTTGGTCTGTGACAAGTGCTTTTGACTCTAGTGGTAAAACACTCATCTGATGCTTTTTTTTTTTTTTTTTCTGTTTTTCCCTGCTCAGGTTTTGGAACATAAAGGGTACAGAAGGTCTTTGTGAGGAGGTGGTAAAATAACTGTATGGGTTGAGAACAAACTGTAATGCCTGATATGGAATGCACTAAGGTTACTAAAGAGAGAGGTGATAAGATATACAATACCAGGGTTGCATTGATAACCCACTCTTGAACTGTTTCCAAGGCCAAAGAATATTTGAAAAGTCCAAGTCTATCTATTTGTCAAAAAGAACTCAATTCAATATTTAAATTTCCTTTCCTCTAATTCAATATATTATTACACAAAAATAACATGTTTTAAATCTAGCCAGGTCTACATCAGTATACTTAGGAAAGTTCATATAAATTAACCCTAATAGTGACATTAACATTGATCTCTCACACACACTGATTTACATAGATGTAAATATGGTCTTTCAAGAGCAAAGTAGCCTCAGTTCACTTAACCTAATTGCTGATCCATGAATGTCTGCATCCTCAAGGATTAGTCTAGGATTACACTAGGTTTACCATGCTTAGGCGTGGAAGAACCCACATAATTACACAGTATATAAAGGGACGCTTCACTCCGATTGCTAAGTATTTGTCCGTTTAAAGAAAAAGAGCATTCAAGTATATAGCAAAAAGCAATGACAAGCTAAGTGCTAGTGTACTGGTTCTTGTAATGTCTTCTCAGGGATATGAGTATTCCTTCTTTAATTCCACAGAACACTTAACCATGCCTTGGAGGACATTCTCATTAAAAAACAATGATGAGACAATCTCAAACTGTAACTACTAAAGAAAGAAGAGAAAAGAAAATGAGAAGGAAGTGAAAACAATGAACAAAGGTTGCTTCTGTTTGCTCAACAATGAGACTTGCATGAGATTCAAAAGCACTTCTCCTTGACAAGTGGTGTACAATGTGACAGTTAGCCAGGCTAAGTAGTTAGCAGGGGACTAAGACTGCTGTTGTCTCATTACCCAGGGACTTCATAATGTTCTTATTGCTTGGGCCCACAACTGAACCACGGGGACCCTGAGGATCTACTGTTCTATCTTCCCTATATGGGGTCCAAAAACACTACATTCCTTAGGCTCTCTGGGATCTGTGGTATTTGTCTGTTAGTAGTTTCTGTTCACATGAAGATTTTAGTAAGTTGATAGGGTCAGTATGTTTGGCTAACCTGTTAAAATCTTAAATTACTTTGCCTTTTATACAGATGAGTTCTCAGTGACATACACTGCAATAGCGTCTCAATGTTCCAGTTAAATCCTGGGGGGTGAAAAATAATTAGTTATTGAGCAGTGCTTTATCAAACATTTGCTTATCTGATTTTAATCCCTGAGCAAAGTGTTTGTGTTGTAGGAGAAGCACTATCCTGTGCAGGAGGTTTGCCTCCTCCTGTTGCTGCTTGCTTCCTTGCAGAAGATCAGAGGAACAGACACACTCTCACAAGTCATACTTTTGTTACTGGTTGTCTATTTTCAAGTAATAACCATGGTTACCTATGCAATGCCTTAAAATTCTCATGGCTCGTCTCAGTAACATCTGCCCATGAATAACAGCAGGATATGAGCACAGATACCGTTGGGTTGTTAGTGCTGTTGTTCTTGCAACATTCAGAGCAGGGCTAAAACCCAGTTTTTACACGAAAACTGTGAGGTTCTTTGTGGGAAAATTGCTTGAGAAAGGGAAAATTAGAGAAAAACTAGGGCCTAACAGAAGTTATGGTATTACAGAGGCTTGCTTGAGATGGTTAGTATGTAGAGATACTACTTCTCCACGATTTCCTCGGCAACAGTCTGCCCTCAGAGCACATACTAATAAGAGTAAACAAAGAATTAGAATACAAACACCATGGCCACACTTTGTAGGCTTCCTTGTGAAGGTGGTAATCTGAAGGTGCTGTGCAGCTGATGAGTGAACAGAGGGTGGAGCAGAGTGAAGACACCATGGCCAAATTCTGTTATACTCTGCAGAAGTGGCAACCAGGTTGTACCATGCAGCTGATAAGCCACAAGGTACAATAAGATATCTGGTGCTGGGCCAACAACAGTGGCACATCAGTCCCTTCCATGGACTTTACCCAAACTTTTATCAATACACAACCCCATCCCAAAAGTTACCCACCTCCAAGGAATGACCATGAGCATGCTCTGATTTTTAATCAACTTGAGAGTCTTTTTAAACCAATGAATACTGAAAGCGAGTATGCCTACACTCACTCAAGCTCCACCTAAATGTAAAAGAAAATATATAAAAGGTGAACTAAGAAGGGAAATAGTAGGAAGAGGGAAGACTCCGTCGTAACTTCTGGATTAATTGATGGGCTGAATCGCTTTCCTGTCTTTGGGTCAGGAGACTCCTTGAGGTTGAGAGCCCTACCCCATCTTTTTGGGTGGTTGATTAAATGCATGTTTGTACACTAGGCACTAGCTAAGAATCCCACACTGTAGTAAAGAATTTCCTGTATGGATATCCAAAACCTGCTTTCTAAATGTTCCGTTTGAATAAATGACACTTTGTGAATTTGATTCATTGTTTTGAAGACCATTTGACATACAGTCGACAAACTGTTCATGAATCCAGTACTGCGAGAGTCAGGCCCATAGTTCACTCTTTGTGAATTTGATTCGCTGCTTTGAAGACAATTGGACCTACAGTCAAGAGACTGTGAATTCAGTACTGCCAGAGTTGGCCCTATAGTTACCACAGTACTTGGTATCCCTGTTAAGAGATGAGTCTAGTTGCCCCCTGTCCCTCTGACCTTTGAGGATCCACTGGAATGCAACAGAATTCATCTCTTACCAAATTTGTCTCCCTCCTTCAAACCACAACAATTTTCTGAAACAGCCTAACCGTTTCACTTGGCAAAACCATCCTAAAATAACTTCTTATTGTGTATAATACTATTTTAGCTTTTTTATTCTTATTTTAAACACCTTTTTAGTGTATTTCTAGACACTGGCTTAAATACTCCTCGGCAAAAACACTGCTTTTTAAAAACATGTTTTCAGTATATTGATACATATACTTTCTATATTTGACAGGAAAAATATCTTATTTCTGACAGAAAGCTATCCAGCTTTTGATTAACAATATTTTATACTTAAATGGTTTTCAATGCCAATATCACTAAATGATCTTACAGAAATTATTCTAAAACATCTTGAAACAGTCATAATGATCTCAAGAAGTTACTTCTTGCAAATAAATTTCAAGCTTGTGTCATTTCAAAACACTTAAAGGTTGGTACAAAACATTTCCTAGAAGACCTCCTTCCTTCTCTACTATGGAATATTTCCCCCTTCTTAATGAATCTCTAACTCTAACATCTAACATCAGTAATCGACCTTTCTGAAGAGATAACTATTTCAATAAAGGCTTAAAATGAACAGTGCCTACAATCAAAATATGTAGCAACTTCCTCTACAATGATTGATGAGTAGCTCCTTCTACAAACTCTTTATGCAGAAAGGATTTACAACCTCTGTTATTCACACCAATTTAGCATGATCCAGTAAGCTACATAAAATACCACAATTAAGTAGACAAGGTAAATAACTATTTATCTATGTGTGTGTAAAAGCAGGTTTGGAAATACTGAAGAGGAATGCTTTCTTTTGACTGTTAGTTTATCTCCTAAATTAAAAGAAAATTTCCAAGGGAATTTTTAAAGTTACCTGGAGATTTGACATGCAGATCCTCCCGCTTATCAACCAACTCCAATAGCTATTATTTTCCATCTCTTTCTGATACAAAACTTTTGAATACAAACAGGACAGCATCCCAATAAACAACTCAAGGGGAAATGAAGAAAAAAAAGAGCATCATCAATAGTTGTTCCTTACATCTCTAACACAGACAGGACTTGAATTGGTTCAGCAAAGGCACACAAGTTTCAAAGTATTAACTAAAATTCCTTAACTTTCTGGAGTATTTCTACACCAGTAAACCCTAACTCACCCCTCCAGGACCACCTGCATCCTTGTTTTTCTCCCACTTCCCTACAATCTCTGTAGTCACAAACAAGCTGCACCTCTTCTGCAGCCCTCCAGAAAACCACCCCGCTGACTAAAATCATGTGTGGAAACCTTAGTGTTTAGTTTTGGAGACTTGAACTACTAGATAATAGTGCATATCAGTTGAATAGCTTTTTTCTGCAGCGCTCAATGGGGTGCTCTGGACAAGAAATCCTGTTGCATTTCTCAGGAGAGCTTGGAGTGTGTAGGTGGTAACTGTTCATTTTCAGCAGCAGTCATTTGTGTGTTTTACTCACCAGAATAGTCTTACTGGCCTGCAGGGAGCAAGCTGTATAAACAGATGCTCAGAAAAATAGAGGAATGTTGTACCCCACTTTTTATTTCTGTTTAAGTCATTTATTTAATTATAGTGCAACTTATAATAAGAGTGATTTCTTAATGGAACATGTTGTTTCAGAAAAGTAGGAATAGTTTAGAGGTACTTCTTCAAATATCTACCATTAGGGAAAATCATTGGTAATTTTATAATTTTATCTACATCTACAGTGATGAAGCAAAAAGTTCTCTCAAAAATTAAAGAGAGGGGTTTTTTTTAAAAAAAAAAGTAAATTTCTTTTAGGAAAGCAAATATCGGAGAATACTAGTTCACTGTGAAATCATGAGTTTAAATGCCTTATAAGCTTAAAAACAAAAAAAAAAAAAACCACAACAAAAAAGGAAAACAAAACAATAATAAAAAGAACTCTGCTCTCCTGCTTATAAGCTTTATAATTAAAGGCTTTAAAAAAAAATGGAATGGGCAAGATAAATTCAAAATTGTTTTTAACAGTAATTTAAAAAATTGTAGACTCTCTTCTGGCCTCAAATTAGGTCACAATAAATGGCCCCAAGTAAGCATTTTTTTGGTGAATTTCTTTGCCTGAAATTAGCATCTCTTGTTACATGGCAGTCTGTTCTACTTCTCACATGTAAAAAATAGGTTAAATCAAATTCTTGTAGTGGAGGCTCAAGAAATTGGCATCAATTCAATATTTAATTTCCATCTATGTCTTGTCTGCAATTTGATTTACAGAGTAGCATGTGAGAAACTCTCTGTTTAAACACCAAATCAGCCCTATCCTTGTCCATGCATAGGTTCAAACAGTTATGTTCACATCTGATGGAGTGAGAAAAATCTACAAACAATGAAATATGTTGACAGCTCCATACAAAGCGTATGTTTGAAGCTGAAATCCAACTTTAAATTATTTGGTTCAGTTACAGTTCTCAGCCCTACAAATCAGACAAGGCATAAGAATATGATATAGGAAGCCTACTTCTGTAACCCTAACCTTAGGAAAGAACTTTCCCTACTATATTAGAATCCACAGAAAATAACTGAGCACATTGCAGAGCATCATGGAAGAGAAATGTTGGAGATTCTGCACATTAAGGCTGGTGAGTGGTCCTCGGGCTTCATCGTGAGCTTGGCTGAGATCAGTACCAGTAAAGACAATGTCTGTGCTGTTCTGGAATGGCTCCTGAACTATACACTGGCTATTTGTTTCTCATGCAGCGCAGAAATTACCTTAGTTCAGATATTTTTCTTTCCTGATGCTTAAATCCTGCTTCGTTGCTTGGTTCATTCTATAACAATTTTGGCTGCAAAACTGCTGGGTTTTTTTGGATATTGCATTTGCCTTAGATTGCTTGTTTCTATTTAATACACACAAACTTATTTTCCTGCTGTTTGACAATCTCTTCAAAAACTTCACAAAGTAACACACAAAAAAGCCTCTCTTCTTCCTCTGAATGACACAAAAATCACATCTTTGAGGTCAAGATTTACCCACATGGCAATATTCAGTTGTTCTACAGAAAACGTAAGAGAAGAAGTCAAGCTACAGAAAAAAGTGAAGGGTTTTTGCAAAGGACTGACTTTCATCAGATTATGAAAATTCTATTAGACTACTTTTTTTTGGACATTGTCCATATTTTTTGTTTTTAGTCATTATCCTTTATGCATAGCTCTCTGCACTGGAGATAATTAAACTTACTTGAGAAAGGCAAATTTCTTGTTTCTTCCTGCACATGCACAAATACACTCACAGGGTTGGCATGAGTAGCAGCCTTTTCTTGTACCTCCATTTTTCTTGGTGCTGCCAGCAATATAGAAATAAACAGGAGGATACAAGCCATCAACACGTGGCTCCGGGGCTGGTGTCATCACCTCAACTTTGGCTTCTTTGGCAATAGGAATACTTAACACAGCACCGGGCATGACGGCACATAACGGAATCCAAAGGGGGAAGAGGGTCCTGGGTCATGAAATAGCAGGGCTCATCAAGTGGGCTTTAAACTAGATTTGAGGGGGAGGCGGGCATTGTCAGCGAAATGGTAATAAGGCAGGCAGTGGCCTGTCGTGCCACTCACGGGAACCTAACTCCAAAACCTGTAAAGGATGCCCAAGGCCTGAAGAGGCTAAATGGCAAAATATGGCGACCTCTAAAGGCACACAGTGTCAAGTTGCAGGTGCTCCAGCTAGAATGAGAGGCATGTTGGGTGTCCATATCAAATGCCTCTATGTAAACACACGCAGTATGGGGAATAAACAAGGGGAATTCGAGATGCCTATGTGATTGCAGGGCCATGATCTCATCAACATCAACCACCCTGGCATCTGCTAGGATGATCACTCAGCTGGGAGCAGACAGTCCAGGAGGTTCCTACAGAGCATTGCAGATAACTTCCTGATGCAGGTGGTTGAAGAGCCGACAAGGGCAGGGGCGCTGCTAGACCTGATACTAACCAACAGAGATGGTCTAGTAGGAAATGCAAGGGTCGGGTGTAGTCTTGGCTGCAGGGATGATGAGATGTTGGAATTCATGATCCTGCGTGGAGGGAGCTAGGCAAGAAGTAGGATTGCTGCCCTGGACTTCAAGAGAGCCAATTTTGACCTCCTCAGGGAGCTCCTTGGAGAAACCCCCTGGGCCAAGGTCTGAGAAGGAAAGGAGGTCCAGGAGAGCTGGCACCTCATTCAAGCACCACTTTCTGCAAGCTCAGGCTTGGTGCATTCCTCCTAGAAAGAAGTTGAGCAGGACTGCATGGATGGGCAAAGAGCTACTGGGCAAACTTAATGTGAAGAAAAGAACATATATAAGGTGGAAGAAGGGCTAGGCCGCATGGGAACAATATAGGAACATTGTCAGGGAATGCAGGGATGCGATGAGGAAGGCCAAGGCCTGCTTGGAATTAGAACTAGTGAGAGATGTCAGGGATAACAGGAAGGGCTTATATAAATACACCAGCAGCAAGAGTAGGGAAAATGTTAGTGCTGAGGAATGCTGAGGAAACTGGCGGAGGTTATTGCTGAGCCGCTCCCTATCATCTTTGAGAGGTGGTGGAGAGCGAGGGAGGTGCTGGAGGACTGGAAGAGAGCTAACATCACTCCAGTCTTCAAAAAGGGTGAGAGAGAGGAGCTGGGAAACTACAGGCCCATCAGCCTCACCTCCGTCCCTGGAAAGGTGCCGGAGCAGCTCGTCCTAGAGATCATCTCTAGGCCTATCAAGGAGAAGGTGATCAGTAGTAGTCAGCATGAATTCACGAGGGGGAAGTCATGTTTGACGAACCAGATAGCCTTTTACTATGGGGAGACTGGATGAATGGATGAGGGGAAAGCCGTGGATATTGTCTACCTTGACTTCAGCAAGGCTTTCGACACAGTCTCCCACAACGTCCTTATAAGTAAGCTCCGGATATGTGGATTAGATGAGTGGACAGTGAGGTGGATTGAGAACTGGCTGAGTGGTAGAACTCAAGAGGGTCGTGATAAACGAGGACGAGTCTAGTTGGAGGCCTGTGACCAGCAGAGTCTCCCAGGGGTCAGTGCTGGGCCCAGTGCTGTTCAACTTGTTCATCAACAACTTGGACGAGGGCACAGAGTGCACCCTGAGCAAGTTTGCTGATGACACCAAACTGGGTGGAGTGGCCGACATTCCAGAGGGCTGTGCTGCCATTCAGAGGGACTTGGACAGGTTGGAGAGTTGGGTGGAGAGGAACCTCATGAGGTTCAACAAGGATAAGGGCAGGGTCCTGCACTTGAGAAGGAGTAACTCCAGGCACCAGTACAGATTAGGTGCCGACCTGCTGGAAAGCAGCTCTGCGGAGAGGGACTTGGGAGTTCTGGTTGACAACAAGTTAACCATGAGGCAGCAATGTACCCTCATGGCCAAGAAGGCTAATGGGATCCTGGGCTGCCTGAGGAGGAGTGTTGCCAGTAGGTAGAGGGAGGTGATCCTGTGCCTCTCCTCAGCCCTGGTGAGGCCGCACCTGGAGTAGTGTGTGCAGTTCTGGGCTCCCCAGTACAGGAGGGACGTTGAGCTCCTCGAGAGGGTTCAGCGACGAGTGATCAAGATGATCAAGGGACTGGAGCACCTACTATATGAGGAGAGGTTAAATGATCTGGGCCCATTTAGCTTAGAGAAGGATGAGATGGGGATCTAATCAACATGTACAAATTCCTGAGGTGTGATTGTAGGGAGGAAGGGGCTGAACTGTTTTCCATAGCGGCTGGTGAAAGGACAAGGGGCAGGGGTTTTAAGATGAGGCATAGGAGGTTTCATCACCAGGTGAGGAGGAACTTTACTGTGAGAGTGATGGAGCCCTGGAACAGGCTGCCCAGAGAGATTGTGGAGTCTCGTTCTCTGGAGATCTTCCAAATCCGCCTGGATGCCACCCTGTGCTCTAGGTGTCCCTGCTGGAGAAAGGGGTTGGACTAGATGATCTCTAGAGGTCCCTTCCAACCCTAAGGATTCTGTGATTCTGTGAAAGGGTGATGGAGCAGCTCACCCTAGAGACTATCTCTAGGCATATCAAGGAAAAGAAGGTGATCAGGAGTAGTCAGCATGATTCACCAAGGGGAAGTCATGTTTGACTAGCTTGATACCCTTCTACGATGGGCTGACTGGATGGATGAAAGGATGGATGATGGGAGAGCTGTGGATGATGTCTATCTGGACTTCAGCAAGGCTTTCAACATCATCTCCCATAACATCCTTATAGGAAAGCTCCAGAAGTGTGAATTGGATAAGTGGACAGTGAGGTGAATTGAGAACTAGCGAGATGGTAGAGCTCGGAGGGTGGTGATAAATGGAGCTGAGTCTAGCTGGAGGCCCATGGCCAGTGGTGTACCCCAGGGGTCAGTGCTGCCCAGAGAGGTTGTGGAGTCTCCTTCTCTGGAGATCTTCCAAACCTGCCTGGATGCCACCATGTGCCACCTGCTCTGTGTATCCCTGCTAGAGCAGGGAATTTTAACTAGATGATCTCTAGCGATCCCTTCCAATCTTAACCATTCCGTGATTCTGTAATTTGTAGAGAATTCATTATAAACTGCATTTGTCAATTTAATAAAAGGAAAAGTTAACAAAGTTTCCCCAAGCAAGCTGAATTATTTAAATAAAAAGTACATCTGAAAAAGAACAGAAAATTCTCTATTCTTTAACATGCATCCTGATAACCTCATTTAAAAGTAGTGGGCAGGAGATCTCATTAAGCTGATTTCGAGACTTGCACGTAAAATGTGCAACACTGTAGCAGCACAGCTATTTGTTTTGCATCATTGTAATACTTTCCAAGACCTTGCATTCACTTCCATGAACCATGCATCCCTTTTATTCTTCTGATAATGCTTCTGGAAATCTTTGCTTTTCACAGCTCCATGAAACATATGCAATTTAACCCTCTTTTTCCATGGAAATATGGAAAGTCTGTCTTCTGATAACATATCCCAGAGGCATAACTGTATATTTTATTATTCCTTGCTGTCTACAGGATCTCTTGCCATGGAGCAAATATATCTTTCCCAAGTCTTTGATTCCTTTCCAATAGCTATATGTTTTTCCACTTTAATGCATCTTCCTTTGTTTTTTTGGTAGAAGAGAAAGAAAAAAGCTGCAAGAATAATTTATTTTTCACATGCAAAAGTTAAAGAGTGAATATTTTCTCTCTTTTGAGGCGGATATTTAGAAGCCTGAAACACATGACTTTTTCTTGGTGATTTTTTTTTTCTTGTCCTTTTTTGGAGGGGCAAAGAGTGGAAAAATTGTTTACTTTACTAATTACATACCTACATTTTCTAGCCTGTCCTTTCTGAAAAAGAATATTCTGACATTTGCAGATGTCTACTGGGAGAAAAAGGAAGATTGTAATAGAAAAAAAAAAGTTATGAGTGCAGTGTATTTTCCATTTTCCACTGTATAGCTTTGTGATTAGCAGCTCTAGAAATTCAGAACTAATGAGGATTGTTTTGGTTTGTTTTAATAATACTGTTTTGTGTAATGCTTGGTACAGCCAGGTCAATTCTTGAATAGGAGTGTCTTAGCTCTGTCTAGCATTGCACTGAACTGCCGTTACAGAGGATGAAGGTGAAGCTATATTTCCAATTCCCTCAATAGGTAGGGAACACATCTTACTTATTAAGAGTTACCAAAGACTATTCTTACTGCTAACTATACAGCATGAGCTCCATGGTGTGGTACGCTTACAGTTCATTCAGAATATGAGAGTTAAAAGACAAGGAGAATACATTCAACTCTAACCATTACCAGTGTGCATGAGGCCATTTGCTGGATGGTCTGTCACTTAGCAAGAAGCAGACCCCAATCAACAACCTCTGAGGAGGAATGCTGATGTGATGGGCACTGATGTATATTTTCCCAAGTTTACCGCACAGTTTCTTCCTACATGTCCATGCTATTACACTGCAAAACAAAGTACTAGAAATTATCTAATTTTCAGAAAAGCATAAATGTGTCGTTAGAATGCAACATAAATATTCCTATTCACCAAGAATATAATCTAGTACATGTAATGATCACCCATTCAAAAAAAGTTTCCTGCTCTCTGCATTACTATTCTAAGCTATTTACTGATTCACTATTATCTTCTGAGAAGATTATTCAGTCCCTTCAGTGGGCCCATTCTCTGCCAGCACCCAAACAACAAACCTGTACTGTACTGCACTGCATGCTTTTTATACTCAAACCTCTGATTGCATTTGCATGTCACCATATTTGTATTAAACATTCTCTTTTTAAAGATATTTCATGGGCTACATAAATCCTACCTAACATTGTCATGTCTTTGAATGTAAATCTTGTGGAAAATCCTTTCAGGAGGTTTCAGGAAATCTTCCTTCATTTCCATTGCAACATTCCTGGGCAAAAGACTCATCAAGAGACGTTCCTAAAAGAAAATGTAAATAACATCAGTTTTGTGGCATAGCATTCCCCACTCTTCAACAATTTTGAGCCAGTAAAATAGACAAGCTTCCCCTAATCTAGCCTTCCTCCTGAGAACTTAAACTTAAGGAACTTAAAAGTTCCATAAACAACACGAACAGCTTCCCTCAAATCTCTGCAGCCTGTTTGGGTGTCTTTTTTAATTCCTCTACACAAGAGAGAAAGAGAGGGAAAAAAGAAGGGGAGAGGGAGAGAGAGAGAAAGAGAGAGAGAGAGAGAGAGAGAGAGAAGAAAAGGCCTCTAGCATTTTGAATCTGGTCAGTACTAACTATAAAAGCTCAGGTAGTTATTCTGCATAGTCGGGACCATTCACAGGTACCTGGAGAGCTCCTAATGAGCACTGTACTAGCATGCCTACTAGCGCTCTGTTCTCACACAGAAACCACTTGCCTATTTTTGTTCCTGTGTGCAATTCCAAGTACATCATTTGGCTTTGCTAGCCTCCGTCACTGCAGCAGACTGGAGGAGCTCACATTATGGTGTCTGATAAGGTGCCAAAGCAATGGTAGTGAGGAGACATCAGAGGAATACAGATCTTGTCCAGGCTACATTCTCCTCTTATTTGAATGACAGTAAATAAATAAATATCAACAATTAATAGAAGAGAGGTATTGCATGGACAAACTCTCTGTATTACTTACATGCACATGCTCGTTGGCCTCAAAGGCAAAATCATGCTAGACTACTCATATGGCTTCTTGTTTTACATTTCTGGTTTGCACATTTGACACATTGAATATTTACCTCACAGATAAGTAAGTTAAATTTTAAGGAAATGTACTTATTTCACATTAAATTGCCTTAATATACCAGAGCAGTACACTTAGACTCAAGGTTGAATGTCATTCACTTTCATTAAATCTCTTTCATACTGTTCTCACACACCTACTATGAACATGGCAAAGAATATAATGGAATTAAATATTTGTGGACAGCTTATGTATAAATGCATTTCAAGTAAACCAAGTAGTCTCAGATCTCAATGGGAAATGGGAAATTACTAAAGTTTTTATATTAATTTAATTAAATATAAGCCTATTTATCTCTGCAATAGAAATATATCATGTTGATTAAAGGCTAAAGGAATAATTTTGTCAAAAGTGGAACTTACGAAGGTCTTCTTCCCATGTACTTGTTATCTTGCAGTTGATTAACAGTTTTAGCTCAGTTATATTGAATCTGTAGCATGAGCTGACCCCTTATTAGGCAACAGAGAATTCACACAAGAGAGAGAAGTTTTTCCCGAGGATTAAATTCTCTGGTGCTTAAAATGGTATAAACTCCAGATGATTTTGGAATTTCAGAAGTATTGTCCTGGATGTCAATTCTCTGATGGCTGATAAGAACTAAATACTTGATGTAGTTTCTTTCAGTGACAGTATTAAAGATCTTTGCCTTTCTGCTGGGACGAGCATGTAAATTCCAAAGCTGTTACAGGGAGGGAGAGCTGTTTCAGCTGCTTTTTCCTAGAAAGCCAGGCTAACATATACAGAGAGCAATCAAACAAATATTATATGGACAGGTTGGGATGCATTAAGAAGAGCATCTCCAGTAGGTAGATGGAGGTGATTGTCCCCCTCAGCCCTGGTGAGGCCACACCTGGAGTACTGTGTGCAGTTCTGGGCTCCCCAGTGCAAGAGGGATGTGGAGCTGCTGGAGAGAGTCCAGCAGGGCTACAGAGATGATCAGGGGCCTGGAACATCTGCCCTATAAGCAAAGGCTCAGACAGGCTCCTAGACACCAGTGCTGACTGATGAACACTTCTTTGGCCTATACACACAGTAAAGGAGGTGAATAAAAGACACAACTAAGGTTAGCAGAGAGGCCAGGGAAATTAAACTATTGTTCTGGAACCAGCATCATAGAGCTGTGTTGTCTTACAGCTCCAAAATTTGCAGCATTATGCTGCTAAGGCTACAAAACCGGTGTTTCGCACATACGTTAGCATGATTACGGCAAGATGTGAAGAGAGCTTATGAAAATCCTATTTCAGATTGTGGTGGTTTGCTTGTTCATATTATATGGTGGTTTACCACAAACTAGAGATGAAAAAGAAGGTGATGGATCAGTGAGGAAGAACTGGTCAGTCTTTACCAAGAGGATTGGCACTCTACACTCATTGTGTGAGTGGACTTGGTTAGGACTCTATCAAAGGGCGATCACAACTGACCTGTCAGGCCAAGCAGGAGAGTGCTTTACAACAGCAGTGTGGTTGTAAAGATTGACCACTGGAACAGAGTCTGGCAAATATAGGAAACAATCCCACAATGGAAACTATTGAAGTAGTGAAAAAAAAAAGAATGAAAGAGCATCAGCATGTAACACTCTTAAAAATATATATATATAGAGAGAGAGAGAATATAAAAAAGTAAGAAAAACTTATTTTAGAAAAATCTCATCTGTCAAGCAAAGTGGTATTATCTTCCACATTACTCTATGTAAGAATTAAGGACCTAGAGATTTGGAGCTGTTTGGATCTCTGTTCAAGTCCTTTCACCATTGTCTGATTTTTTTCCTCATTTGCTTCTGCAAGGCTGATCCAATTCGAAAGTAATGTGAAAAACAGAGCAAAAGGAAGCCTAGTTGTGCACAGCTGTATAGAGCACTGAGTGGAACATGAGAGCACAGCAGCAAGGCTGATCACATTTGTAGTGACATTCATTCTTGAGTGGCCACTGCCTCTGACAGCAATGGCTGATGACAGAAAAAAAGTGAAAAAGAGAAACAGATAGGGAGCACTAATCAATTAGCCACAAGTTTAACTAGAATAAAACAATACTCATGCTGCAGGCCGCCTTTTGAGTGATAAATGAACTTGTCTTGGCAGTGCCTCAACATGTGGCATATTCCTGTTTTGAAATAAAAACATAGGGGCTAGTAGAAAGATAAAAATGGCTCCATGTTTTCACCTTTCTCTCTGATCTATAATGTTATTGAGGCTTATTAAAGCCTTCATATTAAAGAATGAAATCTTGGCCCCATGATAGCTTCTGTTCTTCCATGAATTTTTACTCCCTTGTTCTGCATTAAATTTCCACTCAGCATTAACATGATATGAAATGAAATCACATCCTGAAAGAAAGATTCTTTTCAGAGATCATTACTGCCTGCTGAGGAACTTGCTTTCCCTTGCACAAATCTCATTTAGAAAATAGAAATAACAGATGAGGACCTATATTGCCTTCATTCAAAGTGTTTGGTTTTTTTTTCCCCCAAACTTGTTTTTTAAATTGCCATCTGGAATGCCAAACTGGACTGTCTCTGCAAACTGTCTCTGTCAACTGGGCATCATGTCCAAATGTGCAGATTAAGCCAACAAGAAATTGTCCAGTACTGCACTGGCCATTTTCAACAGCTAGTGGCATTATTTCTTTTTCTTCCCATAGTTAATGATCAAAAGACCCTAAATTACTATTTTTTTCAAAAAACTCAACCCTAATTGCAATTACCGTCTTCTTTACTGCAGTTCTCTCTTTGGGCTGGACTTAAGGAAGAGAGTCTTCAACAACTAGTTCTGCAGTTACTCATTCTAGATTAAACTAGACACAGCCACAGTTGACCAGACCTAGTATTGCAGGCAGTCCTGCTATGAAAGGGAGGTTGGATATGATCACCGCTGCAGGGAAGCCTTTCCAATCCCTGTTTCCATCAGCCTGAAATGTACTGCAAAGCGGGGCACAATACCAATACGAGGAGAAGAGGGTATCCTTGGCTTCTGGAAAGGTACTGAATCCATCTTATCACTTTACAAAACTCAAATGAGGCTCTTAACTCTGAAGCAGAGCTCAGAGCTCAGCCAGCTAGAAGCTCTTCCATACACCTCCCTCTCCCATCTCTGCCCCTTTCACAACCCCAGCCCTGCTTTGTTCTTACATATTCCTAGTGTATTTCTTACTTCTGTCGTCAAAGGAGGAACACCATCATTCTGAACACTGTTGCCGTGAAAGTTCTCATTTTACTGCTATCTCCAACTACTCATAACTTTCCAAAAATCTCTTTGAATTTTCTACCTTGATTTATAATCATTTTATGCAGCTCCCCAAACAGCTTACTATCACACTCTATTACTGTTGTACGAAGTGATTTATTTCAACATATGTATGGATTATAACAGTGGTAAATTTTGAAATCCCTTTAAACAAGCTGTAAATCATACTCCCTCATCAGAATAAGTCTTAAATGCAGTAAAAGGTCTTAATGTTCCTAGACAACGTTCTTTCCTCTCTTCCCCATTCTGACTCACCAGACACCTAGTCCTCATAAAATATGCTCCAGTGGGACCTAAAGATGCCAAAGCTTGTGCCTGAACTAATAAAAGTGTTTCAAAGTCAGCTTTTCTATAAATACGAGATTCCCCTTCTACTTTATCATCAGAGACTCCTATGTAGATCCTAGGTATTATAATGGCTATCTTATACCCTAATAAGTTCACTCTCTTTTTAGAGTGGTTTTTAACAGTTTTAGCTAAACCTCTAAACTGGTATTTTTAGTATTTTTAGTGGTAGCTGCCATGCTTATATTCCACAGCACAGATATTTTATTTCCATGGAAAGAAAATGAAAGAGTAAATGAAGGAGAGTAAAGAAGTCTACAGCAAAAATTACTGTGATTCCTCTATACTTTCTGTAGGTTGGCAAACAAAGACAGCAGATTTTATTCATGCATTTTTTTAAATTAAATTGTGCTAGAAAAAAATGAAATATTGTCGTATCTTCCAAAAAAGACGTATAAAAAAGTACACAATTAAACATGGAGATGCTTTTCTCAGGTAGCCACAAGATGGCAGTATTTCAGAACATTCTTGAGATTTCTTGAAAAGTTGTATTTATGGGTAAATCCTCATTGCAATCACAAGCATAAAAGATTATCCATTAAGTTTCATTCTAACAGTACGCACTTTGAATGCTGAGACAGTGGCTAACTGTGTACTATTATGTAGGCAATCAATATTTTATGGACAAAATAAAAAATACTAGTAAATTACTCTGAAATTACTAGTCTGAAATATGGTTAACTCTTCCTTTTTTTTTTTTTTTTTAAATATTAAGCATACTATTTGATACAATGCTAAAATGGTTCCATATGGAAAAGTACTCTAACTGAGACGGTAGGGATCAGGGGAGACCTAAAGTCTTGGCTAAATCTTGGTCACAACAGTGACCAAGATAATCAAGGGACTGGAGCACCTACCGTATGAGGAGAGGTTAAACGAGCTGAGCCCGTTTAGCTTAGAGAAGGATGAGAGGGGATCTAATCAACATGTACAAATTCCTGAGGTGTGATTGTAGGGAGGAAGGGGCTAAACTGTTTTCCATAGTGGCTGGTGAAAGGACAAGGGGCAGGGGTTTTAAGCTGAGCCATAGGAGGTTTCATCACCAGGTGAGGAGGAACTTCTTTGCTATGAGGGTGATGGAGCCCTGGAACAGGCTGCCCAGAGAGGTTGTGGAGTCTCCTTCTCTGGAGATCTTCCAGACCTGCCTGGATGCCACCCTGTGCCCTGTGCTCTGGGTGTCCCTACTGGAGCAGGGAGATTGGACTAGATGATCTCTAGAGGTCCCTTCCAACCCTGAAGATTCTGTGATTCTGTAACAGGTAGCATCAAGGGCAGAAATACTGACCTGGAGAGTGGATATAAACAGATTGTAAAGTTTCCTGAAGGTAAAAAGCACACAGGCGCGCATATAAGATATAGAATAAGACAAATTCCGCAGCAGTTGCATTTTAGATGTCATCCACAAAAAAAAAACAGCTCAAAGAGAGAGGCAGAAACCTCTGAAGGTGAAAGAGCCCCACAAATGCACAGAGCACTGAATGGTTATGGAGTATTTATGTGATATTACCCTGAAAGGGAAAATGTGATTCTAGGGTGTACTGAGGGAATCACTAGCAAGATAATACATATGGTTTTGAGATTAGCTACAGTAATCATGCTCCAAGAGGAACTAGAGTGGAGAAAGACTAGGAGGGCAAACATGGAAACCAGAAGGCTAAAAAGCACAGCTACCTTATCTGATTGCCCTCATGCACAGTAAATCAGAAATCTAGAAATATATCAGTATGGATTAATTCACAGGAAAGTCAGCCAAAAGAGTTAACACAAGGTATAAATTCTCAGTGAATATATGACTGCAGTGTCAGCCTACCACTTATCTTTCTACTTTCACCTTACACCCTTTGCATTCTCCCTCTCTGAAATCTAACTGGCAAGGTTCAATGTACCCATAAAAGGATCACAAAGAACTTGACAGGAAACAAATGAATTTTCTTTCAGTTAATGGAAATCCTCCTGCTGGAAGCAAAGGGAAGGAAGGAGATGCTAAATTCACATTGCAAAATGGATAGTTTATCCTTAAAGCATCTTTATTGACTTCACTATAGGGCACGCAAATGCACATATTCTGTAAAGGAGATAACTTGCAGTGAAACCCTGCTTGGCTGGGAAGAAAGCCTCTCTCCATTGCATTGCTAGAGACAGCAGAAGTAGCTATTTGTCAAGTCCAAGTTCCCCTCTTATAGTGATATTTTTTCTAAAGTGACACCTTGAAACTGGATGTGGAAGGCTGCCTTTCACGTTGTTTTTTTCTCTTCTGCTCCATAAAGGCAGAAGCAGATGGAGGAAAAGAAGATAAGGCAGAGGATTGGGGGCTGGGAAGAATTGGCAAAACTGTGCATTTCTGCAGGGAACATGATGAAGGAAAAGAGAAAATGGAGAAGGATCTGGCAGCCCCTGGGTAGGCTGCAAGAGAGGTTCTTTACCAGCTGGTCTCCTGGGTCAGCTTTGCATTTCACCGAAAGAGAGATCCACCATGACCAAAGAGCGTTTCCCCTCTCCCTCACAGAAGGAAACTCTGCTTAAAGAGATGAAGTTTTCAGAGAATGAGAAAATCAAAACACTCCGCAATCCACTATGAGAACTTTCCCATAGATCTGATCCTTGTCAGCTTGTGCTTTGTCTGTAATATAGCCAAATCTCATCCTGTGTCAGGAAGTGCTCTGAAGGTGTGCTCTAGATGGTGCATGTTGGAGATCTGACAGCTTCTGTGGTTGCAAAAGCTGGAGCTGGAACAATCACAAATTATGGAATCATATTGCTTGAAACACAAATTCTCAAAAGAGACTAGCTCCAGGCTCTTCTTTTGAGCATACAGTGTTATGAGATAAAATAATGAAGTCTCAACAGAAATTTTCTGTAAGTCTTCTTCAATTTGTGCAAGTGATGTATAGGTCTGTATAGACACTCTATCAATCATGCAATCTGTCATTCAGAGAAGTTCAGTGGGAATGTGAAGGATACAAATACGGTGCGTCTCTAAAAGTTTACTAGTAAAGCCATAAGTAAAACCCCATTTCAAATGGGTAGCTTGAAATATACTTTATTTGTTAAATGCTAGTTTAATAAACTTTTTTTGATCTGTTAAACTTTGAAGGTGCTTCAAGAGCAGATTCATGAGTGTACGCCAGTGAAGAAGAAACAGCTGTCAAGTATGTGGTTCTAAATCTCCCTCCATGGAAAGGTAAATATTTTGCCTACTCTTTTGCATAGTCTGGCAGATCAGGTTTCAGTTCAATGATCCCCTTATATTAGCTCTGACAGTATACAGATGTATTGGATAGTCACATTAAAATCAAAAAAGGAACCAAACATAAAATATAATGCTAAGAAAAAAAAAAAAAACATTTATGAGAAGGATTTTTTGCTTCAAATGAGCGAACACCTTTAAAATGAACAGAAAGAATACCACTGATGTGCCAAAGTCATGATCAGAGAGAACATGGAAGTGCTGTTGCAATACTAGGCAAGGTACATGTGAGTTCAGGTGCGCTATTGACTGAACCACTGCACAGAACAAAGCATTACATCATGAACAGGGTGTGTTCAATAATTTTTATCACTATGCCTGTTTCTGCATTTTAGGAATCACAGAATGGTAAAGGTTGGAAGGGACCTCTAGAGATCATCTAGTCCAACCTCCCTGCTCTAGCAGGGACACCTAGAGCACGGGGCACAGGGTGGCATCCAGGCGGGTCTGGAAGATCTCCAGAGAAGGAGACTCCACAACCTCTCACGTCTCTGGGCAGCCTGTTCCAGTGCTCTGTCATCCCCATAGTAAAGAAGTTCTTTGTCACATGCAGATGGAACTTCCTGAGTTTCAACTTGTAACCATTGCCTCTATCCTATCACTGGCCTCCACCGAGAAGAGTTGGGCCCTCTCCTCCATATCTTTACCCCTCAGGTACTTATACATATTAATTAGATCCCCCCATCTGTTGAGTTAAAGGATTTCTCTCTTTACATTTCATAGCTATGTCTTGATCTCTTCTACCAACATAAAACTGAACACTTGGAGTTGGCACTTCTGTATTCCTCAGCGAGCAAAAGTTACCAAGTTTAACCCCCAGCAAGATAGACAACTCCTCCTCTTCTGTCCTCTGTAAACCTACAGTCGTCAGCTATGATTTTTTGTCCCTGGAAGAACCTTGTAGATGTCAATGCTCAAGATGGTGCTAGGACTGCAGCATCGTATTCTTTTGCTCTGTCCCATGATTATGATAATGTCACCCTACTTCCCACACTTCTGTACCAGAATCCAAGTATGTTCAACAGGTATGTATAGAGGTTCATGGTGAACCTGCTCTGCTCTGGCACCTTGCTAGTGACTGAGGTCAGCAGGTAGGAATTGGCAGAAAGGATTTGGCCATCTACAGACCTTCTCTTTTCAATGCTAGAGCATAAAAGCATCAAGGAAGCAGAATAGGTAAAGAGCTGGAGTAACACTAAGGACACAGCACTGTGACAACAGTGGTGCTGAGCAATCTCAGTACAGCACACATTCACGACTTCATTGGCCAGCTACCATGGCCAATACCCTTTCCTATAATAGATTTTTTAAGATTTTTTATTTTTTTAGCAATACTGGAACAAGAAAGAACTCTTCAGTGAAGTAAAAATTTGCTAGTGAAAGAAACCCATCTCAGCTGCAGGTGTAAGCAGACTAAACCTTTTTTGTTTTTGTTTTTTTTTTTTTTAAAAAAAAGGAACCTGAAGTCTAGAGCAATAAGTAAGGCATATTAGGGGGCAAACACTTAGCATTTTTTTTTTCAGCAACTGGAGATCATTTTAGCATATCCATATGAAAGCAAACCACAGCAGTCTAACAATATTTGTCCTCTGCCCACATTTGCCCACATTCCCTCTTCAGCAGAGCAGGGAATTGCCCTTAATCCATCAGCAGAAAACCTGATCGTTTTCCAAAGAGAAATGGCCACTAATGTGTTAAGGAAGCAGTGAGTGTATTCACCCTATTAACATACCAAGTTTCAGGCACGCTTTATTCATGCTTACCTTGTCAGACTGGGAAATTCTTAATCAGATGGGTCTGCTGAAAGTGAAGCTAAACTCAGCATATGTGCTGATTGTCAGTGCATATCAAAGAGGTAAAAGAGATCAGAAACACTTAAAGAATTTAAATTACATGATAGAAATTCTCCACTCCAGAACAGTAAAACTAAACCAAAAGATGACTTTAAAATGCATTCTTTCCATAAATAAAGAGTATGTTGCTTAAAATTTTTTTCTTTCTTTTTACTTCCACATCAGTTTGACCAGAAGGAACAGGCAAAATGTCTGGAAACACATGTATGCTAGATCAGGGAAGACGTATTACCAAGCAATGTATATAGTCACACATTAGGATGAAGGCAAAGTACCTTGCTCCATATCCCCTTCATGGAAAAAAATCCATTACCAAGCAGAAATATAGCAATTCACTGGCCTTTTGAGAAACTGCACATTGGGCCAGACCTTTTGATACAATTTGAACGCACTCCACTGCAGACCTGTCTCTGAGCTTGAGGAATGGCATGGGACAGGATGTGCTAGGCTTATGTTATTAAAGCATGAGCTGGCCTTCTAACATTTTAGATGTGAACACAATTCCATGAACAACAAGAAAGAGTCTATGCAAGAGAACTTTCCCAGTAACATTTTAAAGCTCCTCATGGTTTCCAGTTCCTGAGGGAAGAACCACAACAGACCTCACACCTGATGCTGCATTATTTTATACTATAGCATCCTACCAAATCTGATTGATTTGAAAATGTCTGCACTGTGCTCTCCACTTGTGGCACACACACAGGCTTGCTCTGGGCATGGGGAACACTTAATCTGGACCAGATTGCTCAACTCTGCAGGGATCTTAATTTCAGTTTGGCATCTCACCCCTTCCTCTCCCCACTACAGAAGCAGCAGTAGCTGGAGAAAAATTAAATTTCACCCGTATTTTGAAAAGGCATAAGCTGGCTCTATTTAGATCTTTGCATGAGACACACAACACTGCTGTCAGGAATCTGAATTTAGGAATTAAACATAAGAAAGTACATTTCAAGTTTCTAGCATCAAATATTATTAAACTTAAGGATCTAAAACACTATCTGATGTTCTAACATATGGTTATTTCCTTAGGCAGCTGTTATTCAAGATATTATCTATTGAAAACTATATGGGAGTATACTTTTGATCATCTAATGACAGGGTTGTGTGCGCTTTCTTACCCCTTCTCCTCCACTCTCAAAAGGAAAATAAAGGAGCAAGTAGGAAAAACAAAACTGAAAAATTCACAAAAAGACAAAACAACTCCAGCATATTTAATTGACAGTCATTTGGAGCAGAACATATTTGAAATTTCCCATTTTTTTTTTCCTAAGAGAAAAAGTATCAACTCCTAAGAGCAAAAGTATCAACAGGTTTTAGCATGATACAACCAGTTATTTTAATATATCTTTTTATGTTCAACTATTATTTTATGTTCAACATAAGCCAGTTAAGAATTCTCTGCAATAAATACGAGCTTAATGTATCCAATTAAAGATATATAGATATATCTATTATATATCTGTTAGGAAAGTCATACTATGAGGAAAATCAAACTGCAGCAAAAGGCAATCCAAGACATATTCCTGTGATATTTAGTTTCAATGATTACATAGACTTATCACAGAAAGCAGAGTTAATAAGTCAAATTTTAAGGCTTAAAGAAAAAAAGAAGAAAAAGAAAAAAGGTTAGTTTGCAGAGCTCCGATCTTGTGTCAAAAATGAGATGTCTGGTAACTGATTTTATTTACATATATATTTACAACAGGAAGCTTTCAGTGGACAAATTGAAGTCAAATCCAATTTTTCTAGTACTAATTTGACTTGCTTTTATAAGTGATTTTTTAAAGGTTTTTATACTTTCCATCTAATACCATATGTTGTATTTTGCAAATTACAAGAATGTACATACAGAAACACAATTATAATGCAATTTAAATATATGTATTTTACATTATTTACAACTAAGGTTATTTTTTTTGCAGTACTGAGTGTCTCTGCACTTTGAAGTTTTAATTCCAGTTGCAAGGAATTTTTCTATCTTACCATACAGCTAATCATCCTATATCTCGCTGTATAATCTATAGTTGTAGTTCAAAATCTTAGTATAATCTCCTTCTATAACCACACTCAAACAAACGAACAAAAAGGCCCATACTCATCTTGAGTAAAGTTTTTGGGATAGGAGGATGGAATTGCCCTTGGATGTTCCTATCACTGCCAAGAAATCAGGGGAATAGAAGGTTAGTTTAGATGCCCCACTTATAGATGGCCAAATTAGGTGAGACAAAACCCATTGAGAAGGCAAATAATGCAGCTCTGTCTGCCAAAAAGTAGCAAATGATGCTAAGACCGGGATGAGTTTAATAGGAGAATAAATTCAATTTTAAGTCCTCTTGTATCATGGCACACAGTGTAAATGTAATACAGACTCAGCCTACCAGCTAAAATTAGTTAATCCACCTACATTTTTCAAAGATTGTACTGGCTGGCTTTTACAGAGGATCAGATATCATCTCTTGTCCCGCAGTTTGCATAAAACCAGTATTACTTCTCTGTTGCATACTCCAAATAATTTGCCAAGAACACGTTCTTGTGCCCACACACGATCCAGATGAAATTTTTTCTCTAGGGTGATTTGCTGATGCACAGAGCCAGGATAAATGATTATGGAATTGGGGCCTGTATTTTAATGATAGATTTTTTATTTTATTTTGCCCCGCTATAAAAAAAAAGATGCAAGAGTCTGAGAATAAAGAAGTATGAGAAACATGAGGAGAACCTGATCAGGTGCTGATAAGCATGCAATCAGGCATCCAGGAAATTACTTCCGCCTGAATCTCTGCAAATCACTGATTTTTCAGTTCAATTGCTGAAATGGAGGGGAAAAAAAAGAAAAAAAAAAGACTAAAAAACAAACACACATCAATGGCCTGTAATCTATTAACATAAAAATCCAACATACTTGTTTTATTCAAGCAGTATGTTCTATTCCTTTTCCTCTTTTCTATAAATGCTTAAAATGAAATATAATGAACAAAACTACCGGAGGGATTATTATTAGTATCACCCTTTTATCCCAAGGTAAGGAAAGCAGTACACACATCGGAAATGTGGAAAAATCCAGATTAAGTTCTTTTGAAGGCAGATCTGAACCCAGCTGGGAATTTGAACCCCAAACATCCTAGGCAGAAGTTCAAAGTATTCTGTGCTGAGCCTCATGGTGTTTTTTGTTTACACTGCTTCATTCCCCAGGAATAGTTACTCATCAACTCTCTGAATCAGTGATGTCCCATCTACTGTATAGCATGTTTAGGATGTTACTCTAAAATACAATAGATAGAGACACTGTACACACATATACACCTCCAATTATATTTCTTCTATCATGACTATTTGAGAGGTTAAATGCAAATTCACAAAAAGTTTAAGGTGATCAGAGCGCCATTTTTACCAATTTACTATTCTCCAAGTGTTTTCCCACCACCATGCTTTAATCAGTGTAAGTATACATGTAAGATTTAGAGGGGAGGGAAGGAAAGCTCTGAAGAACTTCATAGAAAGACGACTCTGTTTTGCAGACAAGATTTACTTGCACTTATGCAATGAAAACAAAACTAAACTAAAGAAAAATCTCTGAAGATATCAAAGCTGCTTTCTGAGTTTTGGAGGTTTGCACAAAGTCAAATATTTTTCCATGCTTTCTCATATGAAAACAACAGGAACTTTTCACATCAGTCTGTTCTGCAGGCAAGTGCATTTCACTGATGGAAATTACTTGCTTTATCCCATAATTAAATGTATGAATACGCACAAAAATACTCAGGAAAAAGTCCCAGTGAGCAATATTTGCCATAAAGTCAGCAAGATTAGAGGGAATAAATAGCCTGCATGCATGTCGAAACTAAATACACTACAATTCTTCACTTAGGAAAGAAAGATGGGTGGGGAAATGTGGAAAGCCTACAGTATCATGATTGGCATAGAAAAAAAAAGTTACTGAGGATGCTTACTCATAATTTAATCACAAAACAAGAGCTGGAGACTACCCAAGAAGTCATCAGACAGTAAGTCTATAACAAATAAACGGAAGTTCTTTTTCACAAAGTGCATAATTAGAGTGACATTCACTGTCACAGAATCACGAGGAGGACAAAAATATATATACATTCAGAAAGAGAAACTAGAAAAATTGAACAATTTAAACCATGATCCAGTTGCACTTCTGACTTAGGAAGATTTAGAATTATAATTTTACCATCTGCTGTCAGCAACACACTGCCTCAGGAGCAGCCAGAATATGAATCTCAGAATCACAGAAGGGTTGAGGTTGGAAAGGACCTCTGCAGTTCAAGTCCAACTCCTCTGCTCAAGAGGGATCACGTAGAGCACATTGCACAGGCAAGTTTTGAGTATCTCCAGAGAAGACAACTCCACAATGTCTCTAACAACCCATTCCAGTGCTCCATCGCCCTCACAGTAAATAAGCCCTTCCTCATATTCAGATGGAACTGCCTGTGTTTCACATTGTGCCAGTTGCCTGTCCTGTCACTGAGAACTACTGAAAATTGCTATATTGTCACAATCTCCTGGTTTCGTCTCCAAGTCAGGTAGGAAAGCTGTCTAGATCAGGAGCAGATCACTTCTTTTTCTCTGCTGAGAAGGATGTTACCCATTCTTCATCCCAGCTCGTCCCCTTCCTATTCGTTTGGAAAGGACTGGAGACTAATGGAGATTAATGTCATGACTGGTAGGGTCCTCTAATGCAAGAAATCCTAGTGCACAGGGTGATGATGCCATGCTTATCATAAGGGCAAGGGATAATCTTAATTTAATAAGGTGACCAAAGAGAGAGGATATCGTGAGAATAAAGGGGAAGAACTCAGGTGCTTTGACTGAAAGCACAATGGAGCACAGTCCCAGTTACAAAGGAAAAGGGGCCCACCTCACAGTATTTGTTCTTAACTTCCTGCTCTGCAAAGGACTGTGTTGCTCCTGAAATTTACAGACAATGAGAAATTTTTTTCCCCAAAAGAATGATCATAATTATTTTTTCATCTACTAAAACTCATTTGGTCTTGGCTACTGCTGTTGCTCTCAAATCACAGTCTAACATTTAGCAAGATAACAAATGCATTACACCACAGTGGAGGTTACTTATCTTGACATGGGGAACAAGAAAAATGGTAAACATTAAAGTGAACTAAAAGAAAAAAAAAAAACCTCACAGTCAGTATGCTCTCCTCCTCACCAATGCTGCTTCTTCCTTCTTCCAAAGCTTACTTGCAAACTTTGACATAAGGACTCTGAAGAGACTACATTATTGGGTCTTTGCTCTTGCTCCTTAAAAATAGACTTATTATCATGTGTTACTGTTAATACAAATGTATCGCACAAGAGAAGAATTGCTTCAGATAGAATACAGAAGAACCAGTCTTACAGACACTGCTGGGGTGTCTGTCACACCGAGTCAACACTTCAGCTCCAGAAGGCTGTATATGTACTCAAAAGTCAACAAGGTCTTTTTTTACCTCTTCCAGCAGATATTTGAACAGAAATATCAGGGAAAGGCTTTAGCATTTTAGTTTACAATTCTTAATGTAAAAAGGTTGCAGTATTTAGGTCGGAGCATTTTGATAAGACAAGAAACAAGACAGTCTAATGAAAAATTTCAGCCTTTGTAATGTGTGGCATTTGTACTTCAGAAAATGGAAATGCAGGAATGAATGCAGCTATTGAACAAGGTTAGCATAGTCCTCGTGTCCTCTGAAATATCCAAATGTTACCAGCTGGAAATTTGGGCTACATTATGCCACAGTCTATGCAGAAGAATTGTAGAAGAGAATGTAGATTGTAATAAGAACTTAATTCCTGTCTGAGTTTTAAAAGTAAGTTTTTTGGCAGTACTCTTGACAGCTAATTAACATGTGTCACTACTCCACTCAGTTTTATGCTATAATGCATAATGTTAATCTCACTTTTCAAAAGTGTAGGGGAAAGGCATATTCTCTTCCTTGACTGTGTACTGCATCAGGAAAATATTTACACCATTTTTCGGGCAAATTATAAACAATAATGTTTTGTGTGTAATATTTTTGCTTTCTTGTGGTTCTAAAAACACAAATAGAAAATAAATTGCAATTGATATAATTATTAAAATACAAAACAACATGCATAATTTCATGCTGGAACCCATGGGCAGGTTTTCAAAACTGTAAATAGCTGCCTAAACCCTGTAGAAATTCACTCATTTCACATTTATACTTTTAAAAAGTCCACAGTTTTGGGTTACAAAAACCTGACAATCAAACCTAAGGATTTAATTTTAATCCTATGTTACCCAGCCACCCAATGAAGTTGGTCAAAGAAGAGTTTTCTCTATTAACTACAGAGCACATTAGTGTCAAAAATACATTCACTCACTCCATATCAAAATATCATTTAAGCACATGCATTACTTCAAGTATAGAAATAGACCTATTACAGAAGCTGAAAGTGAAGAATATAAAAGTATATAAGCCCTCAGGACTCAACATCTTGTACAGCAAAGTTTGGATGTCACTTAACTTCTTTATTGGCAGAAATTACTGTAATTCCATTAAGTCAGACCTGTAGCTACTTACTCCAGCTGAGAGAATAGGCCTCTGTCATCATCTATAGGGAAAGAAAGTTCTGATCCAAATCTCCCCAAATCACCAGATATTACTGTGTTTAAGATTTAGACATATAAAGCAAAGTATGAATGTCAGTAACCTCTGATATGTAGTGATTTTTCTCTTTGTTTCTAAATCTGCTTGGAATATTGATTGATAAAGCTAAGTGAAATAAATCAGCATACTAGTAATGTTTCTTTTGAGAAAAGCGATGATTATCATATTTATTCAGTTATATCAATTCAGGCCATTCTCCCCAAAATGTAAGTTTTGTTCACAGGTCTCATGAGTGCAAACAGGATATAGCGCAAACAAGCAGGAGACTTTTTTAAGGTCTACTAATACCAACCAGTTAACATATATGCAGAATAAATACATAAATAAATAAAGCCGGAAGTTAGATTTCAATGATAACTTTCCCACAGCCTTCAAATGCATCCACTGCAGTGCTGGGACTGACGGTAGTGGTGGGGTGAGACACGCATGTACTGCGCATGCTCCAGATCAAACGAGAAGCAAGCACGTACATTGGTGAGGAAGAGCTGAAGCAGCCAAGGAAGGAGGGAATGTTCCTCTTTTACAGGGCAACTGCACACAATTCCTTATCAAGCAGTGTCCTGACATTCAGTTCTTATAACTACAGTGATCTCAAAGGAAACTGAGAAAAGAAAGCACGCTTGAAACTGACCTGCTTTTCGTTTTCATCCTCCAACCTCAGCCGGTCCTCGATGCAGTTCCTGGCTTGAAGGAATGCCTTCCTTTGAGCTCTCTCAGTCAAAATCCTCACAAACACCCCATACAAATTTACACTGACAAAAAGGATTGCATTGGCCACAAGCTGGAAGAAAGAAAGAGAAATAAGTGTTTTAAAATGCAGATTCTTGTTTCACATTTCTATTCAACAAAACAGAAAAGTCACTAAGCTTTCTTAGACAATATTATCGCAAACTGGTCCCACAGCGCACCTACACAGAAACAGTAATGGT
The DNA here is from genome assembly GCA_003342815.1 of Eudromia elegans. Taxonomy (NCBI): domain Eukaryota; kingdom Metazoa; phylum Chordata; class Aves; order Tinamiformes; family Tinamidae; genus Eudromia; species Eudromia elegans. The sequence goes on from PTEX01000196.1 coordinate 956,096, forward strand.
ACCAGTTGCCCTAAGTCCAGACAAATAATATTCACTATTATACAATTTCTCATCTGCTGGAGTTAATTTCTCTTATGATAACTTATCATTTTATTCATCTTCAGGTCTTTCATCAGCACGCTGTCAGACCTATCCATCTACTAGGAGCAGTATCTTCAGCATTCATTTAATTAGGAGACACCCAGAAGAAAGAAATTGTTTAGTACGGCAGGGAAATTATTGTCCCTTTTTTACAGTTGGGAAGCAAGACATTGCCAAAAACTGTGACTGCATCAAAATGCAAACCAGGGTTCTCTAACCTTTCATATTATGCAGATAGTAATTGGAAAATCTACTGCTTTTCCCATGTTGTTATTGATAGGGCGATACTGAATTTTTGAACAGTTTCCCAAAAATATTATTGATTCAATATTTCAATGTGGCTCTGAGAAGATCCTGAGCACTTTCAAACAATCGCCTATGGCACAATCCAAGCCCTACAAGAATGTTTTAAGCAGAAGCAGTGCATTACTTTGCCATTACTTGTATGAACAGTGCCCCAATATGGAACACATATATGGCTAAATTGCCCTTCTGGTTTATGACGTTTTTATATTTATGTGTGAGTATACATTAATTAAGCCAAGTAACACTGGCTTTGACTCAGCTAAAGACAATCCTGACCAAGTTTCTTATCACAACACTATTTACTGAAATGATACAGTTATAGCATTATGATGTTAATGAAGAAATGTATTATCTAGCTGTCCATAGCTGGCAAATCTGCAATGCAGTGCCTGTTTGGAAATGAGGCAATGAGGTCTGTTTACCTAATATCCTTTTGGTCTAATGTCCCTTATTTACCATAGTTACTATCACAGTATCAAAAGGAGAAAGGAGAAAGGAGATGGTATAAGCTTTGTAAGTTCCAAAATTTAAGAACTCATGTAGAGCATAAAAACTGGTCAAAACAGGGCATAATAGGAGCAAAGAAAGATATTGTAACAAAAAAACAAAAATTATGTAAAATTCCTGTTGCAAAATCCATATAACTAACATTTATTTCTCATGTTCAGGTAAACATAACATACTACAGCTGAGCTAATACTTGCCTACTATCACATGCTCTGCTAATGTAAACTGAAGCATAGTCCACTGTGCCATGTTTGCGCTGCATAGCAAGACCATCTATACCCACAATCAAATCAAATTAGAAGAAAAAAATCCCATTTAGATTGCTGTAGAGAATGAAGAAAAAAATACTACAGACTGAAAATTGAATGCAAATATGGTAAGTAATTTGGTCAAAATGCTAAGTAAAGATTCAAAACAACAACATTCAAGAACCTCGTACTGATTTTGGACAATGTTCTGGAAGACTTGTATTCCATAAAAATAAGCAAGTTTCTCATGTGTTTAACTAATGGCAGTACACATCTCTATCTCCCAGTGGTCTCAATACAGTGAAGAGAATTGAAAGAGTCACTCTGGGCAGGTTCTTCAGACCACCATGGATTCACAAGACCTCTATATTTTACTTTTTTAGACAAGAACAGAACTATGCCCAGTGTTAACGTTTTCTTTCCTCTTCATTTGTCCAAAGAGAAAAAGACCTATCCCAGTAGAACTAGCACTGAGAGAAGACGCTTATTGCTTCATAAGGAGCAATAAGGTAGTGATTATGGCTTCCTCCTGAGAAATGTGGGTTCAAATGTCATCGGTCAGATGAATTTCAACCTAAGAATCTTATAGGCTGGTTATTACATAATCACTTCTCAAGAATTCTGAAGATGAAAAGCAGTACATGAGCCTATTATTCCATGACACAGACTGATCATAAACAGCCTGCAATTCCTATTCTGCTTTATCTTGTTACATCACAGAGAGCTCTTTGAGGTATATCAAGTTTCAGCACAAGTTAAAACTCCACTAAAATGAAATTACTACAGAAATTCCCACAGAATCTCATTTTTAGAGACATGAATACTGCCACAGTTATCTCATGCCTACATTTCCCCATGCTGAAGCACAGAAACAACAGTGTATTGCAAAATTAATTCTTAGAAGTACAATGGGAGAAAGACCTGTTTGCATTTGCTTGGCCTCATCCATATAGAGAAGAGCTATTTGCAGCATATAGTGAAAAACTATGTATTCATATCAGAGTGGCCCAAGAAATAGATTATTATGGAAGAAGGAAGGAAGGGAGGAAAGGAGGAAGAAAGAGAGGAAAGAAGGAAAGGAGGAAGAAAGAGAGGAAGGAAGGGAGGGAGGGAGGAAGGGAGGGAGGAAGGAAGGAAGGAAGGAAGGAAGGAAGGAAGGAAGGAAGGAAGGAAGGAAGGAAGGAAGGAAGGAAGGAAAGGACAGGGAAGGAAGGAAGGAAAGGACAGGGAAGAGAGGAAGTGGGGGAGGCAAGAGAGGACGGAGGAGAAGAAAGGGAGAAGAAGAAGAAAGAAAAAAAAAATCAGCTCATTTCCTGGTCTTCAGCTAGAAGCAGTAAAAGACCATACATTTTAACAATCTGCCAGCTGTTCCGGGACTATCATTACGATTTCACTCAAACAATGGTGATCACTTGGACCTTGAGTAACCAGTGGGTGGGTTCCTGCAATCAAGCAACTACTTTCAAACACAGCAGGGTAAGTCATTTTCTAACAAACTTTGAACAGTTTAAGATAAAACAGAGGCTTAGCTGTCAGCCCTGGCCTGCAGGGAATCAGGAAAAGTGATAGAGCAAGTAAAAGATTTCAAAATGTGAGAAAAGAAAGTAGGGCAGATTGTCTCCTGAGATAAGAATTCCTCCCCTCCACAACACATCTTCTACTTAATTACTATTTTTTTTCCCCCATGCATATATTCTCTCTCTGTAGATTTCTCAAATGCATACCATTTTTTGGTCCCTTTCACTTTAATATGTAAATAGTATCTCTTGTGCTCTATACGCACATATACATATATAACCACACATTATTTGACATAACTCCAGGAAACACTGAGACATGCATTTAAAACTAAGGATCTTTTAAAAAGTACTGTGGCATCCAAAACTGCTGAAAGATCAAGGAGTTTAATTTGAAATCCTTCCTACATTATTCACTACGCTACTACTTAGTATCCAATAGAATGTTGTTTTTTAGGTTTCACAATTATCATTTATCAACTGAACTACTGAAGAAGAAATAAATTCTATTTATTTAACACACCACAAAACAGGTCAAGAGATTTCTTATTTTGCAACTTCTTTCAAACTTTGATACCTGTAAAAGCAGATGACCCATGATCAGGAATAACAAAATGGCACCAGGGTCAGGAAAGCTAACTGAGGATGTTGTGGGAGACTGTGTTGAAAGCCTTACTGAAGTCGAGGCAGACAACACACAAGGCTTTCCCATCATCCAGCTAGCCAATCATCCTATCATAGAAGGCTATTAGGTTTGTCAGACATGACTTCCCCATGGTGAATCCATGTTGACTAGTCCTAATCACCTTCTTTTCCTTGATATGCCTAGAGATGGTCTCTAGGATGAGCTACTCCATCACCTTTCCAGGGATGGAGGTGAGGCTGAGCAGCCTGTAGGTTCCCAGGTCCTTCCTCTTGACGTTTTTGAAAACTGGAGTGATATTAGCTCTCCTCAAGTCCTCCGGCACCTCCCCTGCTCTCCATGACCTCTCAAAGATGATGGAGATTGGTTGAGCAATAACCTCTGCCAGTTCCCTCAGCACTCTTGGGTATATCCCATCTGGGCCCCTAGACTTACGGGCATCCAGTTTGCCTATATAATCCCTAACCCAATCATCCTCAACTGAAGTGCTAGGGCCTGAACTAGAATGCTAGGCCCAAGTCAGAGTTGACTTACAACTGGATACGGCTCTGCCTTTGTAGAAGCACAAAAAACTCACCTGTAAATCGCTCATGCCACGCTGCACATAGGCCCATTTAATTGTAATTTTTGTAGGCTCTCATGTGAGTGTTTTCGACCTTGAAGGAAACTTTCCTATCTGAAGCCAGGGCTCTGGCCAGGCCCCAGTCGCAGATGATAAGGAAAGTAGGACATACCAGATGTTATCACTAACAAAGAAGATGCAAGCTTTGCTGATTTGGTTTTATAAAAGCTAGACCCTCTTACAGTGACTTTGGAGACCTCACTTACGGGTGGACACACCACATAAGACCTCCTAGATGCTGGGAAGTTTCTCCAAATCCTTGCTACAACAGGGGCTCCCCAGCGACTGTGTATCTGGATGATAGTAATATATTTAGGCAATTGGTAATTTATATTTTTCTTAATCATTATTCTCTGTCTCTCATATAGTAATGGTTAAATGCATTATTTTGTCCGTTTTTAACACCTAGCGTATAGTAAGTTTATTGTTTTATTAGATGTATCATTTTGTTTCATATTATTTGATATATTAATAGTAAACACAATTGTTCTTTCCCTTGGTGCCTGATTCTTTCTGTCACCCTCCTCCACCTCGTCAACTGGCTAAACATAAATTGGCATAATCAGCAGGATACCCTGAAGTAAGAGTGTCGCATTTCACTTATTACAATATTTTGTTTAATTGCTCAAAAAATTTCCTTGATCGGCGGCATTTGACTTCATTTGTGTCTTAATCTCACTCTGGGTATTACAAAGAATCTTCCTGGCTCGGGTCTTCCCAGACCAAAACATAAATTCGTCTCCCTGACACGATTTGAACAATATGTCATTCCTTAAATCTAAACAGAATGCTAAATTGGTACTTTTGAAATCTAGATGGGATGTATCCACTCCCTCTGACCTTCCTGGATGAGAAGACCTTCCCTATAGTTCGCTGGCCCTTGAGTGGGCCAAGGTTGGAGGACCATGCGAGCAATGAGGAAGTCGGGTGAAGGAAGCTGAACCACTAGAAATATTAAAATGTATTCAAAGGTTGCCTATTGAAAATGAAAAAGAAGCTGTACGTTTGAGAAGATGGGGATGGATTTTGTTAAACACATATCAGAAACAGTACCAACAGAAAGAACGCTTGGAAAAACAAACTTGTGATTTGGAAAGATAAATATCTGACTTGCAGAATCAGGTAATGTTACAATGTCAAAATAAGCGACTTGCTGATAAGTTGGTTACTTATCAAGCTGTGGCTGAAAATGCTGCAGTTCAGGTTGCACAGTATAAATATAATAAAATAAGAAGACGGGTTAACCGTAAGAAAGTCCATGCTGTGATTGCAGAAGCAGGTGTACAATGGGATCCAGAGAATTGGGATTGTGATATCTGGGATTTTACAGATTCTGATGGGGCTGGTGCATGGATGCCAGACCTGTGCGGAGAAAGAAAATGGAAGTAGATGCTAATGGACAGCAAGTGAAGAAGGATGTGCTTGAAGATTTTACTCAGCACAAAGTAACTGACATAATTGAAAGATTTAAGCAGAGATCGGAGGAGTCCCTGCTGTCACGGATGGTGTGTTTACATGATCAGCGAGCTGCAGGGATAAACCTAGATGCAGGAGATTCCTAGAAATTTTTGATTTTGAGGTCAGATTCTTTTGTACCGGACACATTTAGGAATAATAATATACAGTGAATGAAAGAGGATAGAATGAAGCTGGCCATTTTTACGAGAGATACTGATACTTTGACACACAATGTCATACATGTTACCATGAGAAACAGACTTATAAGTACCGCCCCATCAGCATATAAAAATGTGATTATGACTCTTCTGATTAATGAGACAGGGAACCCCTTAGATGAGGTAATTGAAAAAATACAGCAGCTAGGTGAGCTTGGGGAATGGGGCCCCTGCAGTGGGTCTGACAACTGAAATAATCCCCAAGGCAGCGAAAACAGAATTACTTGGAAAGAAATGTTTATCATTTATTGAAAGATGGGATGTCTCATGATAAGATTCATGATATCTCAACCCCTGATTTATGGAAGATATATAAACAAAGAGGGTTGAAGAAGCCTAACAAGAAAGAGCAGAATTCTAAAGCAGGAAATCCAGGAAAAACTCAGCCTACGGCCCCCACTCTGGAGCCTCAACAGGGTTTCACATCCCCCACTGTGAGCAGATCGGTTATTCTGGGGGAGAAGGAGGACTGGGAGCTGTACTCTCACTTGTATCCTTGGAAAGGGACTAGGGAAATAGTTCAGCATAGGAAACAAGAATGAAGCGATGGTCAGCTCTGGTACAATGGGCACGGAAGGATCAGCAACCCCATGTAGTGCTTCAAATATTTTTGAAAAACTGGTCTTCACAAACCATGCTGCTGTTATTCCTGTTATGCAAACAAAGTAACATTTACTTGTTCTGTCAAGATACTTTGAGCTATGGCAATGAGATGTATTATCACGAAATACGAGTTTCTATTGGGAGGCATGCCTCTAAGGAAAGAGTCATGAACTTCTTACCAAAATGGGCCAGTGCTTCCACCATTAAAACTGCTCACGAGCAGGGCAACACTGCACATGAGTGCTATCATGAACAAGGCCTATTGAAAGTTTAAACAAAAATTGTTTCTCTTTTTCCTGATACGGAAAATGTTATCATTAGAGCAATACTTTATGTGCAGCTCAAGACTACATAAAAGAGAACTTCAGGATGAGACCAGTTCTAATATTTTCACATGCAAAATTGCCTCCTGATCCTGACACAGCTTTGTTAACTCAGGCAGTTCACTTAATCAATTCACTTTGCAACCTTTCGAGAACGCTCAATTACTACATCTGCTTCCTCCTTGTGCTCAAGTGCCATGACACATGAGCAGAATGCTGTTCCTTTCAGTCTTGTCCCTAAAAACACTCCCCAAGATGAAAAAAAAGAGTCAGACAAATAAATTATCTCCAGATTATACAAATTTCATATTTTCAATAAACAATCTTCTTTCATGTCTATTTTTTTTCTGACTGGCTTAAGCCACTTATTAAAAAAATAATTCTACTGTGCTGTTCTTCCTGGTTTCCTGCTTCCTTCACTGGAGTTCGTAACATGTGCTAAGAAGGCACCAATTACTAGCTATTCCAGTGATCCCACAGGTGAGCCTACGCAAGTCTCAGCATCCCTGCCAATCAGTTTCCTCATTTCTGTGATCACAATCCTATTTTATCATGCATAAAGCATGCAGGGGAAAAAAAAAAAAAAAAAAAAACAAATTTATTGCAAACTGGCTTACATGGCATTTTTCATAAACTATCCTCCATCAATGAGAAAAGAAAATTCTCTACATCATGATTATCCAAGTTATGTATGGCGAAGGCAGGTGTTTAAAGACCAAAATAACTTGTGTTGGATGAGAGCTCATGTCACACCAAGGACAAGATAGTATCATCTATGTCACTGTATCCAGAGAAGTGAAGAGAGGCCTTTAAGAGACTCAGGAGGCAAAGTTAATTAGTTGCACTCATATTTTTTAAAAGTATATATGCAAAATGCAGAATAGCAGAAATGCACCTTGTGTTTCTCCCTCCGTGTGTCTGTTTGACTAAGGCATGAGACATCCTATGAACACTTTCGAAAATACAAGCTTATTCTGAAAAATATTTTGTAAAACATCCTGGAAAAAACCCTACAAAACTAGTGTCATCAAAAGCTCCACAGTGCTTAAAAGTAACAAGGTTTTCTGTTTTATCTTTTGATTTCTTTTACGTTCCTTGGAGGTACTTTCTGATTTAAAACATGCACTGACAGAATAGACGGCATGCATTTCTTGCTTAGGTTGCACTGTTAGGTTGATTATCTGGTGTCAGCAGCAATTACCTCCAAGATGAAGCAGCAGATGAAGCATGACATAATAACAGAATTAGGATTGATTGAATAATAAATTTAACTTGCTAAAAACTTGTATAATTCTTCAATTAAAAAGCTTTTTGAAAAAGATATTTTGAGTACGTCAGTTACCAAATATTTGGTTTTTTCCGTGATAAAATTCCACATTGCTCTCTGCCTGCTTGTCTTTCTCTCTAAATGTGTGAAATAGAGATTTATTAAATTCAGTTTGAATTCCTGTTTTTAAGATCCTGGGCTGTTGTGCCATTCTTAGTGAATTTCTGAAATGAATTTATAATTCCTTCATTTTTACCTAACACATTAACAACAAATAAAAATTTTCATTTGTGTACAAAGGCTTCTGGATTTTTTTTATGAAGAGAAAAAGATGTGCTTTTTAATTTTATTTTAAAGAGAAAGTGGCAGCTGATTATTAATTTTTAGTCATCACATAGGGAAATGGAAAAAGTGTACAAAAAAGGACTTGCCTTTAATATACAATAAAGCACTGAAATAGAGAACTTTTTCTGTAAGAAATAAAGGATTAGATGGAAAAAAAAAAAAAAGCCAGCAGCATACAGGCTAAAACACCTGCAGACACAATTTTTCTATTACTTCAAACCTTTCCAAATAAAGAATGAATTCATAAAAGCTGTATTTTCAGGAAAGAAACTATATATATAGCAGTCCTCCATTAAGAATGGTTGGCCCAATCACAACTGCAGTGTTTGCAACTTGCTATGCACTAGGTTGTCACACTGCACATATTCAGAGAAGCAAGAAGAAAATGGCTATTTGCCTCCACCTGAAGCCTATTTTTATACACGCGTGTACTAATACACATTTATTAGCAGTCATTTGATTGCATTTGAAATTTTTTCATTTCTCTTGACATCCATTAAGATCAGGTTAATATTAGCCATATCTCTATTTATCAAACCAGATCTTACCTAGGGCTATTTGTGGGCTATTTCTACACAAATCAACAACTGTCTCCAAATCCCAGAGAAGTACAGGGGCTACTGGGAACTGGAAAGAATATAAGAATACCACGCAGGAAGTCAAAGCGATTTTGCACTCATTCACACAAATCAGTCTAGCCTAGGTATACAGAAAAACGGGCTGATCTCCATGTTTTTCACTGCAAGAGAGGCTGTGAATCTCTCTCAGATGTGATATAAAAGATATGATGCTATATCAGGTTGCATCTCACATATGATGCTATCAGGTACTTCTCTTGGAGTTGTGCTATGGTGTTGCACTCTAGAGTGTGTAACAGGTTGACGTAAACTCAAACTGTAATGGTAATGTCTCAATCATTTGCTTCTGTGGAAAACTGCAGCAATGAGCTGCAGAAAAAAAAAGTCAAGATATTTTCACAGACTGTCTTACATTGCATTTCTAACAAATTTCTTCAGGTTGAGAGAAGAGAGGAAAATGTTACTTGTACCTCTTTCTTGTACTTGTACTTATTACTTGTTACTTGTACCTCTTTCTTGTACTTGTACTTATTACTCTCTTTTTTAGTATTCCGTGAGTCGTAATAGAATAAGCAAGTCCTCAAGACGGGTTGTGCTTTGGGGCAAGTTGTTATGGGTATGGGGTTTTTTTGGACACAGCTGTTCTGTATGAAATAGGAAAGGGCATCTTTCTTCCATTTAGTTATTAGTTTGCATAATGCCATTTTGTACAATAAGAGTAGAAAATTATTTATCTCCAACTCCCAAAGGAGACTAGCTCCAGTGAGACAACTTTGCAGGAGAACAGCAGTCATTCTAGTCATTCTGCAGGACAGCAGCAGAACTGATTACAAAGCACTGGCTTCCAGGTCGCATTACTCTTTTTTAACAAAGTAGCTAAAGTAGTTCTTTTCAAATACAGCTAGATTTCCAAGTCAATGTATGTCAGTAGGATTATAGACATATCATAGATGAGAAAATGAACACAGTGAAGTTCAAACAGCTGTCCAAATGTTACGCTCTAAAGAATTCATCATTGGGAAATCATGTTGAAATGCATTATTTAAGGTTAATGCACCTACATAACAAATCTCAGTAATTTCTGGTGAGCTACTGCCAGGCATACTTTTTTTTTTACAGCCAGAATAGTAGTTCAAACTTACTTTACACCACTTAAAAAAAAAAAAAAAAGCTAAATAAATCTCAAAAAATACACAGAAGTTTTCCAAGAACTCACCTGCAAATTAAATTGATTGATCAAGCTGTGAGGCTTTGGTTCTCACTCACTGCAAAAACACCTGGTCCTTTTCCAGATGAATGAAAGCAGCCAGAGATAAAGAGAGGAAAAAGTGCTCACACATCTCTGGCTGGCTGCATACTTCTAAGTGAAAATACGACTGCATTAGAACTAAACTGATCTCAATCATCTTCCTTTTCCACCAAAAAGATTGCCTCTTACATCTGACAAATGTCCTCTTGTGTCTCTTTTCTCCTTCTTTTCCCCTCTCTCTACAGATCTGTGAAGCTGTGGGTGAGTGATGTCACTTTTGGTCGAATGTCCTGAAAAGATGAAAGTGTTTGCCTTAAGGAAACCATGTTCTATTACACTGAATCCGTTCACTTTTTTTCTATTGTGCTTTGCAACTTGCAAGAGCTGTCTCTGCAGACAATAAGATTTTCACTCTGCAGGGTCATTTAAGCTATAACATCTGTCAGTGTTGGCACTTGAGAGATTTAATACAGAGAAAGTTGCAAAGCAATCATTTAAGCAGCAAAAAAGCAGAGCAGGCTAGTCATTAACATGTTCAACTTTTTGAAATTTATTTTTCTTTAAAAAAGCAATATGTGTAATATAACAGTAACCAACGGATCAAGCAATAAGTTGATGGGAAATTTTAAAAATACATACTTTCTGTCTGATTTTTATTTGACAAACCTAATAGGAAAACAACAGGATAAAATTCTGTTTAATCATTCTATTTGACAATTCAAGTCATCAGTCAATGATTTCAAGAAAAGTCAATAAATTCTAAAGATGAAACGTTAGGAAACTATCCCAATTCTGCTGATTTTATAGAAGCTGTTATTAAAGTACTTGAACTATGCTAAGAAATAGAGGCATTATTCTGGAATTTTGGGAAGACCAAATTGATGTGTACAAAAATCACTGCTGGATCAGGAGCCTAGAGAAAAACGATATTCTGATTTTAAGAGCAACGGGATGCTTTTAAAGAAACATCATGAGAGCACACAATTAACAACTTACTGACGTATATGACTATAAGTATATGACTATAGCACATAATAATTTATATGATCCTTTCGTCCTCTGCAGATTTTCTGTCTCTGTTTTAATGCATTATCATTTGCATGTAAAAAAAATTGGGAAATAAAGGTACAATTTTGTAGATCCCATTCGAAGCCACAGAAATAACTGCATAAACAAATAAAAACATGTTATCATAAAACTAGAGGAAAATAACAGGAAAGAAAGCAAATATTATACCCAAATAAATACAAGTAGAGGGAAAAAGAAGAGAAGGATTGAAAAGAAAGGAAATGATTAAAAGTAGAAGTGAAATATGCCTACTCAGACTAGGAAAGAAGAGCTGAAGAATAATACGGGAATTAGAATTACAGATATGCTGCTGTATTTAGAAAAATCTATAGTACCATCGTAAAGACAGGCTATTTTTTTACTTTTTTGTTCTTTTCATTTTTTTTCCAATGCTATATTGCAGAGTTTATTTTGAATAAAAGCGAGTGACAGGTAAAATGCTCTCTTGGTTTTTCTTTATTTGTTTGCTTTCTTTTTGCTCTTATAGTTGCCATATATGCTAAAATTCTTCCCAGGTCTCATTTAAAAAACAAAAATCTGGAGGGTCTCTTATCCATTTTGAATGTCTTGTCAATTCTGATTGGCCTAATGCTGTCCCACAAATTAAGAATGCATACTCTTAAGGGAAACAGACATATTTCTATATAAACATTACAAGAGATTGCAAACAGTAGAATTTCACGCCCTGAAAATCATAGGATTTAACTGAGTTATTGAGACTGCTGCAAAGTAAAGGATAAAAAAAGAATGCATCTGTAATTTCTTATTCTGCCTCACAAAATATTGTCTCCCCTGTTTCATTTGTTAAGGTTCAAAGCAAGCTGTTCAGTGCTAAGGGAAAAAAAAAGTGTATTGCAACTACTCTCCTATGTCCTATCATGTCTTCTTCCTTAACTATACACAAATCTCCTATTAAGACGTTTCTGACTGCCCTCTCTTGTGCACAAAAAAAGCAAGATCTCCTCAGTGATGCTTTATTTTTCTTTTTTTCTCTGGTGTAGACTCCATATGTTCCTAGTATGAACCTGAAGATGTAAGGGAAATCCCCGCCTGGACTCCACTCTTTCTAAATCAGCATATAAAGTCCCCAACAGCTACAGATTGTGGAGGTAAAGAGATGGTGCTGAAGACCTGATACTCATACTATGTGTGTTTTGGGGGAGGTTATTCTAAACTAGCTCAAGTCTGATCCTAAGAACTGAGGACTATTTAGCCCACTTCCCACTGAATTCCAAATTCTAGAAGATACCATGTGTGTTACTAGAAATAAAAAAGAAAAATAAAGGTATTCATTTTTTTTCTTCCATATAACCCAAATAATAATTAGTTTTTTTGAAAGAATGTACTAGCTTGTAAGCCTCAAAAGACTTGTATCATAAAGAATGCACAGCTACAAGAAAAGATGGGGCTTGCAGCATAGAGATATGTGCTGAAATCTATTAACTGTAAATCTCTTTGAAAAGATAATAAAATGGACTCATAATAAAAGTAGACATAACTATTCATTATGCTGGAGGTGTATGAGCAAACTAAAATAAACAGAAATCTGGCAGATTCTTGTAACTCTATAGAAAACTTTTACTTACAGAAAGATGAAAGTATTTGTCAATGCATTCAATAACTTGTCAATGATTTAAATATTTTCTACATCTCACAAAGGCTCTAGAAAAGTAACTAAATAAGTAGTCTCTCAAACATTTTAGGATCATATCAGAAACAATCCTGGAAATTACAAGTCTACAGCCTCATAAGAGGGGATTTGGGAACAAGATATGTGGCATAGAATTAATTCTTCATAATCACTGTGTGGATATTTAAGACTTAACACATCTAGACCACAAATATAAGTAGCAAAATATAACATCACAGCAGTCTACAACTGCTCTGTTTTTCTCCTTTCTTTTCCGCTGTCTATGCCTGAGAATAAAAATAGATGTGAAACATATATTCTTGTAATAAAAGCATAAATGAAGAATTGTATATACTAGGTTATATTAGGAATATTTTACTTTACTGTTATTACTCCTTGCTGGATTTGTTTCTGTGAGTAATAGAAACAAATTTTCTTCTATTTGTTATGAAGATGACAACAGATATATATTTTAATATATTTTAGATGGAATACCTGATTTTTTTCTCCAGGTTCTGAGGCATTGAGCATCTCTTGGGTGATTTCTCCAAAATCTCTACTAGCCTTTCATAAACAGTTATATAAGAAATCCTCACTTTAACAGATGACTTCATTAGGAATAGTTCTACAACCCGCAGAACCAAATACTTTTGATGAGTTTCAAAATGTCTCAGTGAAATCATTTGACAGTAACTTAAAAGAACATGACATTGAACACCGGTTCATGATTATTTGTAGATTCAGCCAGTAGCAGAAGCTCAATGCGTGGTGTATCAATAGCAGGACGTGCCCATTGCAGCAAGATGAACTTCATATTAAAAAAAAAAAAAAAAAAAAAAAAAGTGTCAAGGCAAACTGCAGAGATTTTGTCAAGTTGGATGATCACACATTTTAACAGATTTTGTCCTTTGTAGCTGAAGTAACGAAAACCCTCTAAACAGTGAAGAGCAGTTTGAGCCAATAAAGTGCCATCTACTTATAACACAGAAAGTAGGTAGCCAAACCAAATGTGCATGCGCTTCCATACAAATATAAAATAAGAGAGCTTGAATGAATTAGAACTGAATATGGATTTAGAAATGACATACCAGAATCATGCTGGAAAGAAAATAATCAGTGGGATACTGTATTTTCAAACTACAAAGTACAAACAAAAAACACAGGAAACACAGCTAGAGAAATGCTGCCGTAAGCTAACATTCCAATCAGATGAATTAAATATACTAACAAGTAACAACTGTATGGATTAAAATTTACTACTTAAATAAGAAAAGCATATTAATAGAGCAATAATATCATACTTGAGAACAATAAAAAGAGGGAATATCCTTCACTTAGGAGTTCCCCAAGAGGCTCTCACTGTGAATACCCTTCCATAGAAAATCTACAAGTCTTTAATTTCAGAAAGCAGAACTACACAAAATGAAGATGCTTGCGGGAACAGTGTCAATTAATAGAAACTGTAAGAAGGGTATTATCCTGGCCAGACACATGGAGATGATTTATAGGCATGCTACTTCTCACCTTCCCCTGCAAATTTATCACTGCTATTTAATAGCAGAGTAAACAGTATTATAGAAAACAAAGCTATTCCTCAAGAAGCTAACAAACACACACACAAAAAAGCACACAAAAAGTGTATAACTTTGATATGGTGAATGTAGAAGTGAATAAGATTCCTCTGTTCCCCCACCTCATTCAAAACCATCCCAATGGCATAAAAAAAATTAATAAGTTCTCCTGTCAAAAATAGAGCAGAATGCCTGTATGCAATAAACAAATGGAATTTTCATGATGCATGAAGGAGGTCTTAGAGGTTCCCACTGCTCAAATTCTTCTTTATAACGGTCACATCTGGCTGTTAGGGATATTTGTTGTAGGTTGACCTAGCAGTAAAAGAAGTTCTCACAAATCCCAAACCATGATATCAAGCCCAGGTTAAGCATTACTGCAAGCCCAAGATAGACATTCCTGATCTACTGACATTTTGCTGGGCAAACTTGTAAAAAATATGAACAACAGAATTTGTGTAAAAACAAACAAATAGTATGGTCAGGAAAAAGTGAAGACAGTGCTTTTAGTACAAGGATACCTCTAGAAGTAAAAATGCAGTTTTAATTTTACATTATTTTAAGTACCTCTAGAACTCAAGATGCAATATAAAGTCTGTAATCAGAGGACTAAACTCTTCTGCTAGTCATGGCACACAATCTCAGTTACTTACATGTCTACATGCAAGTCAAAGTGATAGTAAGGTTTCTGCCTTAATGGGTTAGGGTTTCCACGCAATAATCTGAAATATGAGTTACTGCAGCTATGTAGCTTAAATAGTCAGATTTTTGTGTTGAGTAGCAAATAAAGCATCTATTTCTATGGTCAGAATAAGCTAGGCACAAGATCTGAGACAAAGATTGAGACTAAAGCATTAAAAATAAGTCTAAATAATTTTATACATGCTAATAAATATTTTTAATTGTGTTAAGATTACATAAAATGTATACAGTTCTATCCTAGGCTGATAGCGATGGAAAGTGAGGAATTTTGCAGCACAAGGCACTGTAAAGTTAGTTCAGTATATGGAGTAAATCAAGTAATCACATTTTTGCCTACCTAAATTACTCAAGTAGGTTCAGCTGATTACAGGCCCTTCCAACTGCTAAGCAAATGCTGTCTTTTACCTCAAAAGCAGTAAATTTTCACTTCTGTAGCAGGCAAAATTATTCCTCTCAGTCTATAAAGTGTAACCATGCTTCCAAAAGGACCAACATATCTAAAATGCAACCTGCACATATAATTGCACAATTAGCTAAACTTGTCTCTTATTCTGTTCGGTAAGACACCAAGGCAGTAACACCTGTATTACCTTACAGCTCACTACTGCCCTTCTGTGTGTGCTTCTAGGGGATGCTGTCAGTTCTGGGTTTTTAATAATTCGTATACAAACAATAGGGAATGGTATTTTGACTAATCGACACATGGCTGATGACAGGAAAGGAACACAGGAATAAGTAAGTGGATCAGTAATCCAATGTTGCAATGCAAATCTTTGGTGAAAAGCATTACATAATTTAATGAGACAGTTTGTTTAGGAGTTAGATTTCTTCATACAGTCCAGAACAGAAAACGGGCCACCTAACATGGTTCAAAGGTACTTGTCCTAAGGCTGATCGGCGCTTTTGCATGACCTGTGAATGGCACATGCTGCAAAGACAACTCCAGTTGAAGTCTGAAAATAGTTCAGTCACGTTAGCCCAGTTCTGCATGAAAGACTTGAAAATATCCCTTAAGAGTGTTTATCTTCTGGATGCAATGCTGTGCTGCTCTGGATGCTTCCCCTCTTGCTTCTCTCCTGTGCCTGCCAGAGAGCTGATAAAGTGTTCTAGTAACTCATTTGACCAAAACTGACCTAGTAAAAATGAGCGTTTGTTTGGGGGATCAGTTCTCTGAATCATTAAGTACACAAGAGAGCAAGAAAAGAGTGGTAGGCACAGAAGGTTGGACTAGAAAGGAGGCACCCACTTCAGTGGGCTTCAGCTAAGGAGAAACTGTGTCATTAGGATCCTAAGTAGCTTAGGCGGTTTAGAAAATTTTCCCCACTCTACAAATAATCTTGCTTTTCAAAACTATGTACCTTGTAGATGCTTTTCAGCAGTAAGCAATGTGAGATGTACTGCTGCATGGAAACCTTCTCCAGCTGGCTAAATTAATATGGCCAGATGCCACAAATGCTCCTATTAAGTAATAAAATGTTGGCCCTTTTTACTTTCCAGGAGGAGGTTAGTGACAACTATAAAGCTGCTTACTTGAAGGTTGTATTTAAGTTCCAACTGCAGAAGACCTATAAAAGAACTTCAAATATCAAGATTATTTAACACTACAGAATCAAAACAGAAAGATGAAAACAGTATTCTATGCTAACTCTCAACTCTGACAAGAATATCCACTTGAAAAGTACAGCCCAGCCTCTTTTTTGAAATGATAATAAACCTGGTGTTCTGAACCCTGCAGCACTTTAATTAGAGATTTGATCACCTGGACATAGTACCCATGACCACTGTGGGAAGGAGCAGGAGAGAATTACCTCCAAACCCTAGAGAAATACCAACTATGAAGCACGTGCTGCATTTGCCCATTACCACTCTTGTTACCTATGGACGAAGAAAGTTGGGATCCATATCAGTGGAACCATGGTCCATTAGAACATACTTTTGAAAGGTCCTAAACATAGAATCATAGAAACACAGAATCACAGAATCATAGAATGCTTAAGCTTGGAAGGGACCTCTAGAGGTCATCTAGTCCAACTCCCCTGCACATGCAGCATCACCTAGAGCAGGTGGCACAGGGTGGCGTCCAAGCAGTTTTGGAAGATCTCCAGAGAAGGAAACTCCACAACCTCTCTCAACTACCTGTTCCAGGGCTCTGTCACCCTCACTGTTAAGATTTTTTTCCTTAAGTTCCTGCAGAACTTTTGATGCTTCAGTTTGCGGTCATTTCCTTTAGCCCTATCACTGGCCACCACTGACAAGAGGCTGGTCCCATCCTCCTTATTCTCTTCCTTAAGGTATTTATATACACTAATTAGATCCCCTCTCAGTCTTCTCTTCTTCAGGCTGAACAGGCCCAGCTCTCTCAGCCTTTGTTCATAGGGCAGATGTTCTAGGCTCCTGATCATCCTTCTAGCCCTGCGCTGGACTCTCTCTAGCAGCTCCACATCCCTCTTGCACTGGGGAGCCCAGAACTGCACTCAGTACTCCAAGCGTGGCTGCACCGGGACTGTGTAGAGGGGAATGATCACCTCCCTCAACCTGCTGGAGACGCTCTGCTTAAAGCACCTCAGGATCTCATTGTCCTTCTTGGCCACAAGGGCACACTGCTGCCTCATGGTCAACTTGTCGTCCACCATGACGCCCAGGTCCCTCTCTGCAGGGCTGCTCTCCAGAAGGTCAGTCCCCAGCCTGTAGGCATGTCTAGGGTTATTCCTGCCCAGGAGCAGGACCCTGCACTTGCCCTTGTTGAACTTCATGAGGTTTCTCTCTGCCCAGTTGTCCAGTCTGTCCAGGTCCGTCTGGATCGCAGTTCAGTCCTCAGAGCTATCAGCTGCTCCTCCCAGTTTGGTATCATCAACAAACTTGCTGAGGGAGCACTCCATCCCTTCATCCAGGTCGTTAATGAATAAATTGAATAGGACCGGACCAAGGACTGACCCCTGGGGGACACCACTAACCACAGGCCTTCAATTGGACTCTACAGCACTGACCACTACCCTCTGAGCCCTGCCATCCAGCCAATTCCTAATCCACCTCACTGTCCACTCATCTATCCCATACTTGCAGAGCTTACCCAGGAGGATGCTGTGAGGGATGGTGCCAAAAGCTTTACTGAAGATAGATGACATCCACTACTCTGCCCTCATCTATCCAGCCAGTCACACTGTCAAAGCAGGCTATTGAGTTAGTCAAGCATGATTTCCCCTTGATGAACCCATGCTCGCTACTCCTGAGCACCTTCTTTTCCTCCATGTGCCTGGAGACAGCAGCCAGGATGAGCTGTTCCATCACTTTTCCAGGGATGGAGGTCAGGCTCACTGGCCTGTAGTTGCCCAAGTCCTCCTTCTTACCTTTTTTGAAGACCAGGGTGACATTGGCTTTCGTCCAGTCCTTCAGCACCTCCTCCATTCTCCAGGACCTCTTAAAAATGATGGAGAGCGGCTTAGCTATGATATCTGCCAGCTCACACAGCACTCTGGGGTGCATCCCATCAGGGCCCTTGGATTTGTGGGTATCATGTTTCCTTAGGTGTTCTCTGACCAAATCTTCCCAATCTACACAGGGCACGTCTGCCTCTCTCCAGTCCTCCTCTCTTTTCCCTAGGACCTGGAATTCTAGATGGTTGCCCCTGATAAACACCGAAGCAAAGAAGCCATTCAGCAACTCTGCTTCTTCTGTCTTTTTCATAACCAGGGCACCCATCCCATTCACCAGTGGACTCACCTTTTCCCTGAGCTTCCTTTTGCTGTTGATATATTTGAAGAAGTTTTTAAAGTTATGTTCTGATAAAGTTGGGCAAACTTTTTTCCAGGTTCAGCAAAACAAAATAAGGAAGATATACTGATTGCAGAGGCAAGTGCTTGAGAGCTTCAAATATGCAGTCACGAAACCGCAAGTGAGAAAGTAGAAGAAATGGTTACTAATAAACAAATGTTCATATCAATTCTCTAAGCTTATAAGTAGGTCAATAATCAGCCTGCTTTTAGGCACTAAAGACATAAATTCAGACAGAAGAGAGCAGTACTGCCCAATACCTAGTTTTCATCTGAAGAAATCCAGACAGGAAAACAAAATCCAAGTATTTCAGATGAACCATCTAACATGCATTGATAAAAACAGTGTTGGTAACAGCCAACTAGAAAACAAGCCAAGCCCACCATCACATTTTCTAGGTCCACCAGAACTATACAGAAGATTAGGGAATGAATGAGCTCCTAGAGAGCCTGGACAGATGACCACCCACCACAGAGTTCTCTGAAAGTGTTAAAAGGTGAAACCATTAAACCTACAGTTGCTAGCTGAGATAATTACGAAATAACAAAGCAATCAAGCTCAAAATCAATGTTTGCAGTAGTTACAGAACATTATCATGTAGTATTTTGATAAAATTTGACAAAATTTTGATAAAATTTAAATAAGAAGTCTAGAAGAGGAGTACAAATATCTAACTTCTCTGGCAAAGATATGTCAGAAAGCTGCTATTCAGCAATAGTTAGTTCAGCTGTCAAAGCATACAAATATCTTCATGGATGTTGTAAAGAAGGTAAGGTCAGACTATATTCAGAGGTTTTCAAAGATGGGATGAGAGAGGCAATGGCCACAAACTGAAATACGGACAGTTCCATCTGAAAATGAGGAAATTCTTCATTACTGTGAGGGTGAACAGACTGCCCAGAGAGGCTCTGGAGTCTCCTTCTCTGGAGATCTTCAAAACCCAACAGGACACAATCTGAAGTGCTGAAGGTGACCTTGCTTGAGCAGGGATGTTGGACTAGGGAATCTCCAGAGTCCCTTCCAAACTCAACCCTTCTGTTCATTTTATATTACATTTTGATGTTACCTGTAATGAAATATAATAATATATATATACAAGAATTGCACATTTTTAGTTTGATACAAAAAAACGAGTTATGCATTTGGCTTTTCCAATGAGATGAAATAGTTTCTGCACCCTGGTATCCAAGAGAGTTGACAGCTCTGACACTAGCAACAACACAGGCCAAATAGATCTAGCAGCTCAAATACCTCTTTGGATGTATTGGTTTGTTCCATCACGTGACTCTAATTAGCAATTCTGACAAATGAGAGAAAACAAATCCAACCAGCCACTAAGATAGACAGACTGGACCAGAGACACTCAGGCACAGGGCACTCTAGGCACTCTCAAGTAACTACTGAGAACAGCAGCACAGCTTGCTCAGCACAACAGCTTGCATTAAGCTGGAAGAACAATCTGTAGGAAAAAATACGTAGGGTATACTCTGCTTCTACAACCCAAAAAAGATCCTGGTGGAGAAAAACACAAGCTAAAAGTTCAATCCCTAATTCAGCTACACTTCGAACCAACTGTGCTGCCTCAAGGGACGGAGACAGCGCTGCCTTTGTGACTTTGCCTGCAGGTACCAACCTAGGCAGCCTGGACTAGCTCCAGCTGGGGGAAAAAAACTTTGCTCTTGGGTAGCTTGCTGCAGGCACCTTCTCATCTAGCATTTGGTGAGATGAAAGGTGGCAATGAATTAGAACTCTTTTTTTTTCTATCAATTACTGGTTTCCATCTTCAAATTACAATATCTGTGGCTTGTGTAAGTCCCGGGGTTACAAAGCCTGCTAGAAAGAAAATATCTCACCTTTGGCTGGTATGTGGCAGGAGAGCTAGCTGGGGTAACGCTGGGGCATTTACACACATTGCTGTCTTTCAACAATGAGTTGCAAGACACTAGCTGTGAATAAAACAAAACTAAAAATCCAAATAGATTTGGTTACATACTATTCTGCATGGCCAAGTAACGACAGTTGTGTTGATGATCCTATCATAGACATTGATACGTGTTCACGACTGAATCCTGAAGCTCTACTTTGAGACAAGATGTGTCAAAGGACCAAGACCAAAACTGGGTCAGAGAAAAAGAAGTGGGGCTAACCCTGTAACCCTGTCAAGAGATCCAAAATAGCACAGTACGAAATCCCTAGGAGATTAAATCCCTTTTATCCCACATAGTTATCCCCTGTTACATAGTTGTTTTTAGTTATCTCTTTTCAAGCTGTAAAGGCTTAGATACTTTTCTGCGGAAATTAGGAGTCTGCCTGGGCGAAATACAATAATTAATAATTCTGAGTTATCTAAAATGCAAAATAGGCTGCCAGATATGTTCTATTAATGATCCTCTTTCAATTAAAAAAGTATTTTCCTTAAACTTTTTCTCTAAGAATGTAGGTCAGAGAACTGTGACTGTATTTCATTGATCAGATAACTGGAATATCTTAGCCTAGTTAAAAGAGTTTAAATTTAAACTTATTTCAAAAATAGTCCCTTGCAGAAAGACACATATAGCTAGAAAGATAGATAGGGATGTGTGTGTATAGTTGTGTTCCTAATTCTAATTCAGAATGACCCCAAAATTAATTCCAAATATTATTATAATTTGAAAACACATTAATTTAACCTATGACTGCAACAGCCTTTGATCACTTCTTTTTACAACCCAAACCAAATTGCCGTATTCCCATATCATATTGCTCAATCTTACTTTATGTAGCCAATCTTCCTCAGAACTGCCTTGGAAGCAAGAAAGAGGTGCTAACACTTTGAAGTTACTCCACACAAAATAGCCCTTGACAAGTTTCATTTCTTTATTTATTTTAACTATATGCTTGGCAATCCTTCACAGCAATAAGGATACATGTAACTCTATAAGTGTACCTCGCCTTCTGCACTCCTGCAATGACTCCCACCTTCCTGGAAACACATGCAAACCTCCTACATCCCGAATGCAGATGGCATTAATTATTATAGAGAACCTAAATGTTTGCAATAGGAGTTTAGAGGATTCAGCATTTTGATCAAAATGTTTCTTCTTCAAATATTAGTAACAAAACAAATAAATAAATAATAAAAGAGGTAGGATAACAAGTGTTTGTCAAACTAGAATCAGAAGTAACACATGTAAATTCATAACTTTCAAGCAGTTCTGCTTGAAATAATAGTTACAAAAAGTTATTCAACAGTGTAATTAATGCCAAGTGATCTACCATAACATAAAATAAGGTCCAATTTTGATGCAGCAACTGTCCACTCATTTGAATGCATCACAACCCTTAAGGACAACCTTGGCTTCTAATACTAGAACCCAAAGGATTTCTACTGAGAGTAAGAAGAGTAGATTGTGGTATAGTCTGTGGATTTTTGGACTTGTGTTAGTTTTGCCATTGCATTTTGTAGTAACCATCTACTCAGACAAAGAAATGTAGGATGGAAAAATACATGTAATATAGTAACAAAAAAAATCATATAAAGATAATAAATTGCATGATTTTTTCCAGGGCTGGGGGAGTGGAATGGGATGCTATATCTTAAGAACATGGGCAAAAGGAAAATAAGTAATGTAGGGGGAAAGGATAGAAGAAGTAATAGGAGGAAAACAAGATGTGAATGGTACTTGGAGGCTATATGAAGGCAAAGAGCATTAGAGGCAGAAGATTGCTACTCAGTGCAGTCAGAGAGAGTTCAGTGAAAACCAGAGGAACTTCTATAAATGTCCTCATTTTCTCAGCTAATTCCTTTTGTTGCTTGCACTTTGCAATTTTGCTTCTTTTCCTTCATCCCCATCCTCATGTAAGCTTCACAATCAGGAGCAAGGGAGGACATCTCATCAGCTCTAGTCTCTCCTGTATGTGTTGTCTGTGTGTATGTGTGAATGAGACAGTAAGAGGGGAAGGTTATAGTCTTGCAGAATTCTGACACTACATCTCAGCCCTTGTGTGGAGAAGGAAGCAAACATATTAAATACAGATTATTTAATGTTCCATAGTATACTTTAGAATTCACAATCAGCCTGATGCGAGCGGTCTGCGAATTTTAGGAAACTGAAAGAAAATATGCCTATCTCTATGTATGCTTTTGACTTTTGTTTGTTAGTATCACATTTCTGGTTTGTTTGAATTAAGTATATGGGGTGGGTCCATCAAAACCCTTTTTCATATTAGAACTGATTTTGCACAGCCGCTATCTGTATTGGCTGTTACCTTACTCAGAATCTTGTGCAAATAGCTGATATATCTTTTATCTGATTTGCAATTTGGGTTGCTCTTGCAGATCACAGCACATTGTTTCCCAGTGCACTATGATGCAACACAACTGAAGGGCCTAAATTAACTTTACTGAAAGATAATCATACTCTGATATAAAGAAAGGGGGACATATATTAAAAAAAAAAAAGGGAAGAGGAATTCAAAGTTTGCTAGCTACACAATGGGCATCAATAAAATCTCTTCTAAAGAACACTACTGAGAGCATTACTGAATGTGCCCCAGGCACTGGGTACAGTAAGGCAATTTAAGTTACAAGTCCATAACTAAGTGTGTAAAATAAAAATTTCTCTGAAAATTAAATATATGTTCTTGATCATAATCTCTTTGAAGGTAATGTGATATGAAAGGCTAGACATTCAGACACAAATCCACCAACCACCTAGACATACACAAAAAGCACATACTGCACTTTTCTATAAGAGAAAAACATCTTGATCAGCTATAGTACACAGAGTGAATACCTCAGATGAAGCTTATTTCAGCAAAGCTCTGAGCTGAAACTGCCATCCTCGCCAAATATTCAGCTGGTTTCTTGAAGACTTCCCTTACTCTCAGCTACTCGCACAGGTTCAGTTTAGCTTCCGCCTCTCTCTGGGTACAATCCTTTTACAATGTATTTAACACCACTTTCTGCTGTAAATATCCATGCATTCATGACAGGTGACTTTGACCTTTGCTCTAATAAAAAGAAAATACGTTTTCTGTAGAACAAATCAGTGTCTGAAATCTATATACCCAACGCATTATCACACAACAGAAAACAATTCCCCAAGCAAAGTAATAGATCAGGACTGTGATGAGCTAGACATTTTGTTAACATCTACTAGAAGGATGGTTCCTATCTTCTCCCAGATAAATGATGTATTGATGTGCTTGATAGTAAATAGTAAATATTAAGGCACTGTGGCTTAATGTCCACAGCAATCACATCATTAATTCATTCTTAATTGCCTCAAGGTAGGTTGTTAACATCTGTATATCAGAAATAATCTGACTGCAGTGAGAGTAAGGAGCTTTGCTACCTCTCTTCATAAAAATCCCATGTCCCCTTACTTTTCTCTGCAATGCTTCTGGTCACCTGGTTATGAGCACTTCAATAAAACACTAATACTATTGGTGGTGCATTGGCTATTTTAGATTTAAGACACTGATTTGTTCCGCAGAAAGCATAGTTTGCTTGGGGAATTCTTTTCTGTGGGATTGTTTATTTTGTTTTCTGGGCAAAAGGAGCAAGGAGGTATTGTGGAAAGGAGCACGTATGGGATTGGAAATTGATCTGCTTGTCTGATTAGGCCCTGCCAGCCCCTTAATTTCCCTTTTATTTCTCTGCATGACATTAATTTCACAGGGATTACTAATACAAGCGAGTAATGCCCTGATAATTTAATGGGTTATCATCTCGACTACAGGATAACCTGTTGACCATGCTATCCTTTCTGTTGCATAGCTTAAGAACACAAAATTTCCTCTTTCGGGAGCATAGAGCTTAGAACACCATTTTTACAAAAGAAATTTCCAATATTACTATTCTTTTTTTCTAAAGGAGTAACATCTCTGTACCAGCTTAACTCAGCTAGAACTCCAGTTTCCATAGATTCATTAGACTCCCTAGCATGAACATTTAGCATGTACTTCAAAGATTGTAAAGGCTCTGGAAATCCGCAGCCTTGATGCTGTCTTACTTCTGCTCATCAGTGTGATTAAGAACAGAAACATAAGCTGTGCAGTTACAACCACATGATAGCCCAGACATGATCCCTTCTGGCAACACAGATAGCACTTATCTGTGCCATTTGCTCTGATAATATCTTTCTTTCTCCTCTCTGTATGATCTCAACCTGGCAAGCTATATTCTTTGCTGTTATTGAGCATATGGCCATAGGAAAGGTTTTAAAATATTTCCTTTTTAATATCTACTAATGCAGTGATGGGAGATGTGTCCTGGACTTGTTCAGTAATAAGATATAATCAGACAGAGAAATAGCAAAATAAAACCAACAAAACAAACTAAAAAACCAGCACAGGCTAAATCTTCAATTTATATAAATCGAAGTGCTAACATGGTAAGCATATGTTGGATCGGGGAATAAAGTTCAATTCTTAATAGAGGAATGTATAAACAAGCACAGATCTGTCTCTTGTTTGGACAGGCGTCTGTAATTAATGATGCGCCTATCAATACACGTTTACTGCCAGTGCCTGAGCAAACAGTTGCACTATCACACCAGTACCATTTTAGTACATGCCTTTGATTGACTGGTACTGGTGCCTCCTATATTAACCTTTGAAACCCCGTGTCTTTTACTACAGTCTAATAATTAACAAAGGCCAATCACAAAGCAACTGCATCTGCAGGGCACAATCAGTTCTCACATGTACACTGGGAAAATCTGTGTTTCTCATGGAAATTCCCATGAGAAAGATGCAATTCAAATAGCCCCTGTAATAGGAATGTGGTCCTACATGTTTGCCATGAACTTCTGATATGATATAATAGCTCACACCTATAAAGTTATTTCTGTACTGCTCTGTTCAGTGTTGCAAGAACACAAATTTAGAGGATCCACTTTGAAAATCATGAATCAAAGACATGCAATTTTCTCTTATTTTTCATGATAGCTTTCAAGTATTTTGGCTCAAATTAACTTAAATGGCAAAAGTCATGTCAAAAGCAGTTTGTATACATCTCAAAGGTGTTCAAGGAAATCCTTTTGCCATGGTTGGAAATCTGTTGTAACATAATCCTGCAGAGTAAGTCATTAGGGAGATCCACCTTGGGACCACACTGGAAGCCCCAGGTCTTCAGTCAAGGAGTAAGGATAGTCAGACCTCCATGGGAGCCAAAGGTACTTTAAGTGTCTTCTCAGCATTTAAACCGTCTCTAGCTTCCTGTACCAAATAAATAGCTGAAGCAATACGGACTCCACAAACCATTTCTATCTACATTATTTAGATATGGCCCTCTTGATGTGGACTATAACAAATTCCTGAGCCATCATTTATCAAACTAAACCCTACTAGCAAAAATGTGTTTTCCTGTTTTTTTCTTAGAATTTGCTTCAGTGTGAACTGGAACTTTCAGTAGTTCGTTCAAGTTTTTCAAGTGTCTGCCCGTGAAAATATGGTTTTGGAGAATACTATGAAGCAGCTGGAAGTGGTCAGATGGACCACTTGGGATAAAATGCATATAGATATTTCAACATCTAATTGTCTCTGAAAACAACCTATGGAGTCTGAGACATACATACCCTTGAGGATCTGTGCCTCATAGACCAAGTCTCACTGAACGTATGCATAATGTAGTATCTCAATGTATAATGCAGTCACCAGCATGTCTCAAGTTATTTGTAAAGAATTACGTAGCCTTCATAGCAGTGAGTGGGGTACACCTTTAAATATTTATGCTTAAATGCCTCCTTTACATTTATTGACTAGTATGAGCTTTGACTAGGTCACTGCTTTTTGTGGGGAAAACACACACACAAAATAAAACAAAATAAACAAACAAACAAAAAAAAAACCAAACAAACAAAAAAAAAACCAAAAAAACAAAAAAAACCCACCCAAACAACAGAAAACAAGCATTTTCAGGCCTTAGAAGCTAAAATGCTTTGATCTGCAAAAGACTACAAGCAGCCAAAAGATCAAGTCTTGAAATTTGTACTTCACTTTTCCTTAGGCTTCCTAGTCACAATTCCCACCACATTCCTATAGAAGGTCACTGGCTTCATCCCTATACCTTTCTTTACGATTCTCGAGTACGCTAGTTTTGTGGTAATCATTATCCGAGAAGCTTGCATGAAGAGAGTGAAATCAACATTCATACCCAAGGAAAGAAAATAAACAGCTTGGTTGCTTTATCCAATGGTATTAGTAAGAAAGGATAGAGAGAAAAAAAAGGAGACAGAGAGAAATGTATGTTTGGACAGACACACATGTAGAAAATACATCACAACATGTAACAACATGTAAAACAAATCACAATAGGTAGAAAAACAGTAGTTAACAGAATGCATAGCCCTGGGTGAAGTCACTTCACTGGAGATAAATGTCTAAAAGTCTAGTTCTCATTTCACTTAAAATTAGTGAAATTCTGGGCTAACTCTTTAAAAAGTACCAAATGATTTTGAGTATGTATAATGAAAACAACCTTTTAATTTAGGTTGTTATTTTGCACAGTACTCAGATATGCATGAACAAATGTGATACAGATATCAAGAAGACTTACATTAATATAACTGAGGACAAAATTTGATTCATTTTCTCAAATTACTGTGCCTTAAAACACTCTCCAGTTGTATTGAGATACAATAATATCGCAATATTTCCCATGCTCTCTAAGTCTTACCAAGACTAATTACATGGTAAATACGGAAAATACATTATCCATAGGAAAATTAGAAAGCCATTTATTTCCTGTGTCTTTGATTTGGAGTGATTTTTCAATCTATTCACAAATTATTTAAGTCTAGCCAAGTCAATTAATTGTCTGCACAGAGAATACACTGATTATCCCGCAGCAGGTAGAGTTCACATACTGTCTTAGTTTTCCATAAAAACCTAGATAAGTTCCAAAGATAGACTTGTAGTGCTATTGATCATGCAGACTGTTATGATCCTAATCATACTTCCCACATACACACGCAAAAAAAAGCAGAAAAGTATTTGGTTCAAAGCAACAATAGTGCTATTAATTGAAAAAGATTAAGTCATTGAAGTAGGAGGTTATTTAAGTGATATAAGTTTGTATATGAAGTATCTGAAACAAAACAGTTAACATAATCATGTTTTTCACACAAAAGGGATATAGATTCCTATCAAAAACTAATTCTACCATTATTTACCATTCCACTAGAATGATAATGTAAATAACATTTACTTATGTATGTTAGAGATATATAATTTTTATATCTAAAACAGCACAGCTACAACTTGAATATATTCTCTCATCCCCCAAAGATCTCCCCCTTCACAAACAGCAATAAAAATTTCCCCTGAGCTTTGGTGATGATCTTCCAACAAATACGAGCGGCAAACAGCCACCAAGTTCAGAGGGTGTTGTTTGTCAGCCTCCTTGTTGGGTTCTGCAGGAATGAGACTGTGCCAGCACAAGGGAAAATTTGTCAAATATCCTATATCATGCTATTCGCATATATAGTCTAAACCTCACTTACAAGAGTGGTACAATACATTTTAGTGCCTTACTTTCAAATAATCCAGACCTGAATGATAGAGGTCTTTGTTTTCTTTTTTTCATAGAGGGATATGATCTTAAAATGAATGTGTTTAAATGTAAAATAATCTTCATGAAGACAGATAAATGCTTCTGCTTGAGAGCACTGTGTTTATGAAACAGCAGGCCCTTTAGTTGTCCTGGAAACTATATTTGTAAAGGGTCACAATTTATATTGTCCCAGAGGCTTTTAACATCCGCATCAAACCTTCAGAAGATGAGAACTGTCAGGGTGTTTTTATTCATAAAAGAAGCCAATTTCACTTTAAGGAAGTGGAGTGCTGATTTTTTTTTCTCTTCCTGGTTGATGATAAATAATATCTCAAGAAAAAAATAAAAAACCTATGAAGTTGTACATTTGTGATGTGTCTATGGAAAGTCAAGAGTAACGCACTTACAATGCTATATTCCCTACCCAGAGTTACACATGCAACTTTCTAGCCAGACAGAAGATAAAAAAGAAAAAAGGAAGCAATATTAACATCTTAAAGATGGTTGGCATTTCTGTTTACCACTGTGCAACAATGACATTGAGCATGCAGCTAGACACCACATCATCACTAGCTCATGTATAATCACAGAATAGGAGGGAGTCCCTCAAACTCCCTGAAAACTCAGAACGTTAAAATTAAGCAAGCAGCAAAGCTTGATTAATTTCAAATATTTGAAGTGCAAGATGATGGTAATATCAGGAATAGAAAGGAAATGGAAGAGCTCAACCACTTCCTACTTTTTCCTGCACTCTACTGAAAACATTTGAAGGAGAAATCACCTTCAACTTTTGAAGCACCAAACGTTCCACAGGAACTTGAGGAAGAATTTCTTAACAGTGAGGGTAACAGAGCCCTGGAACAGGCTGCCCAGAGAGGTGGTGGAGTCTCCTTCTCTGGAGATCTTCAAAACCCACCTGGATGCCACCCTGTGCCACATGCTCTAGGAGACCCTGCGTGTGCAGGGGGGGTTGGACTAGATGACCTCTAGAGGTTCTTTCCAACCGTAAGCATTCTACGATTCTATGAAATCCTGATGCTCCTATTCAAAGGAACAATAATATGTGCATAAATTACACTAGAGGAAGTAAAATATCTGGAGAGTTATCCTGATTTATCTTATTTCTGCATCAACTTTCACTCTTGAAAAGAGTATGCAATCAATGTAGCACCAAGATGAATTCCTATTCTGAAGGTCTTAAACAAAATGGAGTTGTGGAGAGTTTACAGAAATACCTATTTATGGCCTGCCAAATGAAGGAGTCCAGAAAAAGACATCAAAAGAGAGACCTTCCTCTATTCATGGAGATGCTTAGGGATGAATGGAGGGGAAATCTGTGCGTATTCTGTGCAAGAACAGTAATGAGAGAAACAGGCAGACGGAACGCAGAAATTGAGAGGCCTCTGACTCATTTCCTTTGGGAGGGAAATACTGAATGAGGAAAGAGAAAAAATAGAAAACTGGCAGGAAGATATTGAAACTTCTTTCAATATCTTTCAGAATAAATCTGCTCTATTTTGTGTAGGCAATCGTAGACTTTAGACTAGCATTTATCGTATTCAAATATAGTATTCAGATAGGCAGTAAAATAGGCACGGTACAAGTATCATAAGTGAAAGCAGATAAAAGAAAGGAAATGGTTATTTTGCATGATATTTTATAAAATAAATCATTTAGATTGCTCATATTGCAAACTTCATCGACTTTTTGTTCACTTGAATTTGCTTTTCTGAAGTATATTGGCTGGAGTATAGACCTTATGAGGAGCAGCTGAGGGAGCTGGGGTTATTTAGTGTGGAGAAGAGACTCAGGGGAGACCTTATTGAGGTTGTGGTAAGGCAGGGGTTGATATGTTCTCCAGAATAACCACGAATAGGAAAAGAGGAAATGGTCTCAAGTTACACCAGGGCAGGTTCAGGTTAGACATTAGAAAGAATTTCTACATGGAAAGAGTTGTCAGGCTTTGGAATAGGTTGCCCAAAGTGGAAGAGTCACTGTCCCTGGCAGTATCCGAGAAACAAGTAGCTGATGCACTTCAGGATGTGGTATGCTTTGAAGTGTTTATGGTTGGTCTCGGTATTCTTAAAGGTCTTTTCCAACCATAATGATTCTATGATTCTATGTTTAAACCATGTGCTGTCAACATAAAACAATAGGTAAAAGACCATAACAGGAATGTCTTGTCTTGGTGCAGAATAGCTTGAAACAGCTCCTACAAACATTATCAACATAAAAATTATAAAAGGCCATAACAGGAATTTCTTGTCCTAATACAAAATGCCTGGAAACAGCTCCTCCAAACAACATCAGCACAAACATAACACGAGGTTAAACAGCAGCTTCACCTCTTTTTGATTTGACTAACCACTGCCTCTTCTAAACTTTCTCTCCACTTTGCCAGTAGACACATCCTACATTATCCTGTGTTTTGTGCAGTAGAGCAAATAGAAGCCAAAATTCTTAGCAGATAAACCAATGAACTGTCTCCAAAAAGTATGCTAAAATTAAAATTACTTTTCTAGTAAACATAGAATTTAAGGATCATGGGTTTTTTTCAGGTTAAACATCATTTAGTCTTACAATTTCAGTTTCTCAGCACTGTCATAATTAAAATACAATATGTTCTGGGAAAATTCCATTCATCTATATCTCTGTATTATATCGGGGATGTACAATCATAATAAACAGCCATTACAAATAACAAACTATAGCTGATTTCCTCTAAAATGTGATGGAAAAATAACCAAAAAATATACTTCTGCCTTCACCTTGCCCAAGACCAGAAAAGAAAAAAAAAAAGCCCAAAGTGAAACAATTCCAAATATTATGAAAAAATATAGCTATGAAAAGCTATTCTTGGTTGTGTTTCTTGATGCTGTTGCTTTGGTAAACAAGATCAGCCTTTCAGCTTGTGTGTTTGATAACAAAACTAGTAAGGCAAAAGTATTGAAAAAAAAAATTAAGTGGCTCATAAATGTGCTCAATTTAACAGTAACATAAAAAAATCACTCTTTTATAAACATCCTGCCCCAAGTCACCATGCAGACCAGAGTGAAAGTTTCATCTCAAAATGACTGAAGACATGACAGTATGACTTAGCCTTGAGTAAATTGAAACATTTTAACCTGTTCCTTGCAGCTTTGTGATGTGCAAGATGAACCCTTTACTTCATGAAAACTTTGTCCCAAACAACTCCATCTGGAGTCTGGAGACATGTTCTATTCCCGTTGACCTCTAAATTTTGCCTAATCAGCTCATTTCTCTATGTCTCCTTTTTTTTTTTTTTCCTACTCTTTGCCAGGTCTAACAGAGGACGAAGGACTGTCTGTTGTTTGTGCACTTGTACAACAACCAGCAAATTGAGAAGCTAATCAAAGCTGACACCTTTAGGCAACCATAACATGAATTGTAAATAATAAGAAGAAAAATAATTCCAGACCAGAATTTGAAAAGTAACATGGGCAATCCCTTGTTTGTTTTGTGTTAATATTGTCTCAGTTGTAAAGAGAAAATAGTGATTTAGAAACAAACATATTAACCAAACAGTACTTCCTTGAAACACTGCTATGAAGTGCGACTGGTTTACAGTTATATACCTAGCGTATTTTAAAGTCTGCATTAAAAATATTTAGTAAGTTCTCTTTTGTCTTTACCATGAATTTGTTGTAAGATGTTTATATTTGAATATATATAACCCAACTACTATGCAAGGTTTCTTCCTGAAAAATACTGCATGCCAAACATTATATTTTGAGTCTGCCTCTGCTCTAGACTGTATTAGAATGCTTAAGCACTGAAGGGCATGGGTTCTTCACAGTGCAAAGATTACAGGATACCATCTTTGCTACCATAATTAAGATTATCTGTGGGGTTTTTTCCTTGTAATTCAAGTGTTCAGCACAGAATACAGTCAAACTAACAGTAAAAGGTAGAAACTATTATGGATGTAGAGTAGCTAGCCTCCCTCCGTCCTGAGGAAAACAACATATTCACATAACATTTCCATAACAAAAAGTCCATTGGTTTCCCATACCAAAATACAGCATCTTGTATGATAGCTATCAGTGTCACCACTATATCCAATTTCTCCAGAACAAACGGATTCTTGTGATTAATTTGTGTACTCCACCGTAATGGAAAGCCATGCAAAACGTCTCTATGGCCAACAAGAACGCCAGCACAGCACTGCCTGAGCATAGTTCACCAAGGTATGCTACACAACCTTGTATCTTCAATATACTAAGTCCTATGTTATAGTTTCCCAAGCCACAGGGGAAAATCTACTAGTTGAAGTAACTACGATATTTGCACATGTTATACAGCTGGCACATACATGGGACAGCATTCTCACACAGAACACCCAGCTGTGGGACAACCTGCTTCAGACCCCCAGTACATTAACATGCTAGGGCAAAAAGAAATGTGCTTCTTTCTTTTGACATCGTATTGTCACTGGCAGTTTTCTCTGTCCATCATCTCATAAGGACCAAATTAATCCATAAAATGGAAAGTGGAACCAAACCTCTGTGTTTATCATTATTGTTAAAAGGAAGTCTCTATATGTGATGATTTAAATCTCACAGCTTTTCAAAAAAATAATTGCAATAATGTTATACTTTAAGTATGAGTTAGAAGAATGCATAAATTTGTGTAGTATGAAGATATTTTGTTTTCATGCAGTCTCTATAATGAAATGGCCTAGGATTCAATTTGGTTAAAGCTGTAGAATACGCTTCAAGGATAATGTCTGCCTGTCATGCAAAAGACATTTTCTTATTGTTAAAAATGTTAACTAACAAAAGATCAAGTTAATTTTGCCATATATACTTCGAGATACATTCACACTTAATGCACCAATGCCCGCATTTATATTAACTGTTGCTTTCAATCTTCTCCATGAGAAGTGCCCTAGAGAGTACATTATTTTAGCAAGTGTTTTCTGAGGTTTTCTTGAAATTTAGGAAAAAGATGAAAGCCTTATTTGAGACCTTAGTATTCCATTTCTGTTTTAAGTCTACAAAAGAATTCAGAGTAAGAGTTATCATAGGTAAGAATATAAGGTTTCAATACAAGGTATCAATCAGTACACGTATTGTTAAAGTCTAGAGTTCTGCTTGGAATCAGTTCATAACCCAACAGTAAAAAGAAGTCTCGAGCCATTCAGTCTTAAGAAAAACATTCCCGCTTTCTTCCTATTCTATTTCTTTCCTATTCTATTCCAGTTTGGAAACCACCCCAGAAGAGAGTGCAGGAGAGGTGTAGGACATACATGCACACACAAAATCCATTGTGCTCATTATACAAAGATGGAGAAAGATAACTAAAGTCGATTTTTCCTGTGGTACTCTCCTGTAATAGGAAATTCCCTAAAAGGCTCAGTCTGTAGACAGTCAAATATCTGTCCAGGCCCGCAGCAATGCACCTAGGCCACAGCTAGACCTCCAAGATCTACTGTGATCCCAGGAAGCTTTCCAACAGGAGAGAATTTAAACAATTACATTAAAATAGCCGTGAGATCTTCAGATGCTACAGAGAGGAGTATTTTTGCTGAGGACAAATAACCTGACCTTCAGGGTTTTCACTGTTCAGCCACTCCAGGACAGCCTACTGTGTGCCTGCTTTTAAGGCAGAGCACCAGGTAATTTCCGGATGGCTTACCCTCTTTCCTTAAGGAAATAATGTCCTAAAAATCCTTTGCATTTAGTGTTTTATTTATTATTTAGTATTTAGTGGCATGCATGCTACAGGATAAGATCACAGCATTAGATGATGTCTACTAATGTGTTACACTCCTGTAACTTGTTGACATGTCAAAGCCCTCAGTGCTCCCTTGAGACTGATTAGGCTCAGCATGGCTTTTGCCAGAATAAAGCTCTTGGCCTTTACCCAACATGCTAAAAACAAAACAAGAGAACAGACTCTATAACTCAGATAACTCTATAACTTCCTTCCAAATTTTGCTGTTATGCATGTTAATACTATCAATAGAGAGGTCTTGTGAACTTGCGTTGTAATTACATATAAAATACATGTATAACCAGCCAAGGAATTTTAGTAAAGCATCTCTTGATGTCTGCCCATAGACTAAGAAAACAACATAAAAAAATCTAACCTCATCTGGCACCAAGTAAGTAGTCTTATATTTAGGGCTGCAATTTGTTATGAAAATAGCTGCAGAGAAGATCCGAGATGCAGTATTTTTTTGCTCTTATGTTGATAGATATGTGGGAAGTCAAATTTCACAGTCTTAGAGAGGCAAGTATCATAGAAATTTAAATCACTAATTCTGTATGGCACCTAAATAGGCAGGAGCTCACTCACACAGATCAGCTTAGACCGGGAGGTTTTTAGGGAGGTGATTATATCCCTTCAGGCCTGAAAGAAATCCCCCACAACACACATCAATATATACTTAATGGAAATGAATCTAACAGTTTTGCTGGACGTGTTGCTAAAGCTGAGCAAGATCATTCACTGTCTTAGCATTAAGCATTTTATTAATTTGCTAGTGAGCTTCCAGGTCTCCAGCATTGATGCTGTGTACAGAACTCACATTTGTATCTCAGAAATTGAACTATTGTCGGAAGTCTGTCTTACCTCTATTGGTAGGCTACAAAAATCCCTGAAGATGGTAATAAAATTTCAAATATTATCAACCTAAATTTCAGCTGTAACTCTAAAGAAGAAAAATCTTTCCATCACACAGCTCTACTCTTGAACTATTTAGCTGCACTGAGGAAAAATATATTTATCAACAGTGGTACTGAAGAATAAAAACATCTACAACAAGGACTGTGTACAGTAATATTACTGTAACTCAGATGACCACAGTGTATCAGGTTTAGAATCATTTTTCAAAAATTATAGCCTGAAGAAAAAGTTTTCAATTGTCTTGTGCAAAGTAACTGTAAGTCTTGGATTTTGTAGGCATTTGTTTCTTTTAATATTGTAACAACTGTCCAACATAAAGTAAAATTAGCCATTGTAGTACTTTCTGTTTCCAGGTGAAAGATTTAGGCAGCAGATTATATATATGTCTAATCCTTGTTTTTTCAGATGGCCAGCATAAACTTCAAAGGGCAACTCCGGAGGCATCTAAGACACTTTGGGAGAGGAGAAGAACCTTAGTTTAGCTTTCTTATATTTTTCCAAAAGAAAGAAAAATCCTCCTGATCAGTATACAAGGTCAAATTGTTGAGTACATTACTGCAGTAGAGAAATGGAGGCGTTTGCAAATGATATCACAGAGATTTGGGGCTGAGGTTCATGAATGCAGATTCATAAGCTGACAATATTTGGCTTTGATGGATGAAGTCCCATGACATATTGTCACTCCTTACCCTTTAGGGAATTTGAGCTATGTCAGCATCATTTCTGCAATCATACCCATCCCAGAAGAATGCTCCATCTTCTTGTATCTAGTTGATGCTCTCATTTGGGGTAAATTCAGTGGAGGTTGCTGGATCAGGAACTGCAATAGTTAGTACACAACTTAAAGGGACTGGTCCAATAAAACCAGCACCAGAAAAATAAAATAATAATAATAATAATAATAAAGCAAGTCAGTGCTTAATACTTGTTCCTCTTTTTCCTTTTTTTTTTTTTTTTTTGTTTTTAAACAGGGTTCAAGTGACAATCCAGAAATTTTATGGGAATAAAAAGTAGGAATGTTAGACTAACACATAGCTTTACAAGTGATCATTTCGGTACTTTTATTCACTCTCACTAAATAACAACTATAAAATGTCTCTGTATATACTTTCTGAAGTCCCAAAAGCCAGAGAAGTGTGTTCTTCACACTCCTTACCTCTTAGCAAGCTAGGAAAATCCTACGGTTTACTCTTGATACTCTCTACCACAATAGTATATTAACTACACAAAAGATTTGCACTAAACAGCCAGGGGGTATTCAGAGACCCTCGTGCATGAGTTGCTTAATGTTTCCATCAGACACCAAGCAAGATTTAGAAATAATGCTGCTGAGATAAAAAAGTTATGCCAAACAATTTTATCAATGACCCTCTTCTAAATTTTGAGTTTAGAAGCAGCAATGGAGTTTATGCAAAAATCTCAGCAAATGAAGCTCCCTCTCCTCTTAAGCACAATTGTCCTTTTCAATGAAGGATATTCTATGAGTTGTTATAACAAAGCAGGCATTTTCCATCAGAAAAGCACATTACCTTCCCATCAAAGTTTTTTCAGTCTTTGTGTTAATCTTAACACATATTGTAGAGTTGAATTCAGAATAGGAATTCCCTTTTCAGATGCAGCCAGTTGAAAGAGTAAACTCTTATTTTTTAAACCATATAAGCAAGAAGAAATAGACTATTGATAAAGTATCTTATTTTGGCTACTAGATGAGGCATATTAATTCATCTGTGATCTTCTCAAATTACTGCCACCTAAAATAGAGAGATGGCTGCCGAGATCAGTTAAAGGAAGTCAGTAAAGCTCAAGTCAATTTTCAGGAGCAGTTCTTCTTCACCACTTTCAACAACAAAACTGTTTATGAGGGGAGAACTCTCTGACTGCGCAAGAAGATAGGGCTTGTCTTGTTGGTTTGTTTTTTAGAGAATCCTTAGAGTTCCTTAGAGTTCTACGCACAGCTGGATGACAGACGGAGCAGATGCATCACGTCTAAGCCAACCACAGTGTAGAAGCCTGGTTTCTTCTGACTCCCATCGCTCCACCACAACCAACTGCATTAAAACAGCATAGATCATCAGAGTCACATTTATTGTAGAGTGTGGTGTCAAGTATCATACAGGACACCCACAAAGGGTGATTTGCCATTTTCAGAGCACACGCCAAAGCTCTGGTCCCAAGAGCCCATTCATGGCAGGAACAGCATCCAAATTCCAACAGCAGTGACACTGATGACTCCAGATAGTCAACAGTGGGAATCTGATACCAAATTACCATGTTTGATATCTGTCTTGCTAGCCAGTTTGCTCATAAGGAGAGATTCCTTTCCCTGTATCACTATCGTAGTTAAACGCATCTTGATTTCCTACATAATTGACATTAAATGGTGTGTCACTTTGTCTAAGTGCATTTTGGGATGTAATCCTTACAGGAAAGAACACTTTCTGGCACATCACATAAATTCTTCAAAGTCCTGCATGTTGGCTTTCTAGATTTAAAAGTGGTATGAGGCTGAGGTCTGTATCTTTTGCTTTGGATGAACATTAATCAATTTATCACAAAGTTTCATTATGCCACACAATATTTTACATGGAGTAGCTACAACTTGTATAGAAGGTCATTATTTTATTAGAAGACACAGGCCTGTTCTCAACTTCATATAAGAAAATTGCATAAGTTCTGATCAAGTGCAACATTTTTTTCTGGCTGTTAATACTTTAAATTAAGGGTGTATTTTAAGCAAATCTCTTCTATATCTGTGTTTATTATTATTCCATTTCCTAATTTTGTGTGGGTGTATGCTCTCATATTCTTAGCAAGAATCACAAGCAACTTTATGGAAATTGAAAAGCATTTCTCTGCTATTGTTGTGTATGAATGAACAACCTATAAAAAGAAAGTGGAGGGAGAAACTTGATTGACTATAAGTACCCTTTTTATGTGCTAAATACTGTAAAGGATAATTAATTGTTTACTTCCATAGTCTTATTGCTTTTATAGGTGAATGCATAAGCATTTGTTATTGAATTCAATAATGAACAGAGCCAACATCTGAAAGGTGGCGTTATACTGAAATATTGCTATATGACATTTTCATATTAGCCATAGTTAGATGAGTTCTTACAGTATGTATGCCTGGATCTCAAAGGATTTCCATAGTTCCTGAAACATAACTAAAGAAATAACTGTACTTCTTATAGCTCTGCCTCACATTATTGCCTGTCTTAGAACCACATGGGATCCAAATTTTGAGGATTTTCTACTCTTTCAAGTTCTGCTGAAGAAAACAGTTTTTCCCTCTGCATGTTGTATTTTTATATCATATTTAATGTGCTTTTATGTGAATAAAAATACAAATATATATTTTAATGTAATATATTAATTTAAATGAATATTGTAATAATCTGCCTTGAAGGGAAGTATGTGGCCCAGACTACACTGGAGTAAATCAAAAGTAATGCTACTGCCATTACTCCCTTTTCCAGATGGAAAGAGCACTGGCTACGTTGTTTCCTCATATTTCTCCAGATATGTGTCTTAAAAATTTCGTGCAAAGGCAACCACTCCCATGGACAGAATAGAGGAAGAAAACAAGAAGGATCTGCACAGTTTGGAAGTTAAAATCAAAAGATTTGAGTAACTTTCTGTTGTTTGTTGGTCTCACAGAATTACCCCTCGTATCAATCCAAAGAGAGTCATCAATCCTAAAACCTGAAACAAGCTCTTCCACTCGTGTTTTCCTTCATTCTTCCCAACAGTCAGGGTCTTACGGGAGTTAAATTACCTGCCGTGTTTCTACCAATAATGTCCAAGATGTGTAAATCATGAACTTAACTCTTTGGTGAAATTTTCTTATAAAATAGTATAATTTAACCAAGATATGAAATCTGTAGAGGTTGCTACCCTTTGCTGATCTTCTCCACCCTCATAAGGAGTTTCCCACCTCTGTCCTTCAGCACATAATGTTCACACTTGCTTATAATTTGTGGCACTTGGTTGCTGTAGAGGAGGCAGAAGTGTATGGCCTTTGGGGATCTAAGGAGGCACAGGACTATATCTAACAGCAATAGGCAGAAGCCATTTCACTGATGTTTTCTGAAATGGCAGCAGCAACATTTAACACTGGGAATGCAATGCATCTAAACTGACAGTTTGGGCTAAGATAAAGCCTAGAAAGAAAATATTTGCTCTAGTGAATGAGGACCATCCAACAAGGACACACAAACATTCAGGACTGTGTTTAAAGCAGACAAAACACCGAAGTCCACCTTTGCAAGGTGTCAAATTGCTCTTGTTCTGTGCAGCAGAGCAGTATACTACCATAATACCCGGGGAAAACAAGGTAGAAAAAAAGAAGTACGGCTTCAGAAGACATAGCAGGTCACAAAGGCTTCCATTGCTGAAGCTTAATATCCTCTTGCATTAAGTTAGCACTGAATACATGCAAAGCTACATCTGCAGAAGCCAGTTATTAAGTAGGAAGGCTAATGAATGCAGTATATCTTCTGCTGTGCAAAGGTCTGGGCACAGTTCAAAGACTGTGTCCTCACTGCTGTTAAATTTCGAAGACCTTGCCAAAACAGGGTGCATAGGTAAAGGAAGGAATAAATTCAATAAATGCAATAAACTCTCCCAAGACAAAGATAAAAACCCTCAGTAATTTTTACAAGAGGAACCTTAAAGCCTCTTTAATCTCCAGCTGGGAATCCTTGAGCTGGGAGCTGTACAAACACACATGAAACACATAAGAAGTATGGAAACTAACTACTGCCCTTAATTCCTCATGTAACATGCAAATTTGCTCTCTTAACCAAGCACTAGGCAATGAGATTGCACCATTTTGAAATGAGGCCACCATTTGGCCCACTTAGTTAAAGGCAGTTTTAACAAAACAAATACAAGCTCCCATAAGACTTTTCTTTTTCCAAAGAAAAATGTACAAAATGGTAGGGGAAGAGGTAAAGGTAAGGAGAAACAAAGAGTGAGCAAGGAAGAGAGTGAAGAGAATCACAGATGTACAAAAGTAAAAGATAACTCTTTCAAAACCACATGAAATTTTATTCTGTCTGGATAAGAACACACTGACATGTTAAGAAATTATGTGATTTGCTGAGCACTATGCATTTATAAGGCCGTAAAACATATTACATGTACCTCGGAAGTGCAGGAAAGTCAAATCCCAGTGAAATGTATTCACAAAATGCAGGATCTTATTGCTAGAAGACCATCTTTTCCTATAACTTACCCTATAACTTACTCAGCTATTAATTCTTAACACCAGTGAACAGAGGAGCACACTGGATAGTAAAGATAATTTAAATCACAGAATGGTAGAACCATTATGATTGGAAAAGACCTTCCAGACCATCAAGTCTAACTATAATGAGCAGGTATACTGAAAGACTTACTATATCAGTGACCATATAAAGAAGTAAACTGTAATATAACTTTCATTTCAGTACACCTCAGAAGTGCCTTGACAATGCAGGAAATTTTAACAAAAGTGAAATGAAAAAGAAAAAAAAATATTTCTGAAAAATATTTTTTTTCCATTTTTATTTTTTTTAAAGAGAGGCAGATATGAACAGGAAAGAAATAGATATGAAAGAAACAGCTTGCTACCTTAGAGAATGATCCAGAAACTCAGAAACTCCAGGAATAAATTAAAAAAAAAAAAACACCACTAAGTCATGCAAAGTATCTGTGAAGTCAACACCTCTGATAAGACACTTTATGTTGTTTGTATGTTGAACAAACACTGTTAGGATCATCTCTTCCTTAATGCATTACGACACAAAATTACACACAAGCATGTGATGTGTGTTTTCAGAATTCATTTGCTAAACTGGGCAATAAATCGCACTTAGTATTAAGTTTTGGCCATTCTACCTGTCTATATTCTGTTCATCAATCTCCCTCGAGAAGCAGCAACAGAGCTACAAATTGGTGCTTAATACTATTAGATAGACAGGAAGCTTCAATTCAGCAAAGCTAGACATGCACCGTCTTGTTACAGTAACAGATAGGAATTTACTTACAGAAAAAAAAAAAGTGTAAATTTTTGGAGTTCCTCACATAAATTCAATATTTCTTGTCCTCTGAGGTCTGTGGAGTTGGACACACAGTATTAAAGGAGTTGTTTTTTCTTACAATTCTTTTGCTCAGTAAGTGTTTTGCAACAAAGTGATGAGTGCCTGGGAGAGAATCTGCCCTTCCAGTATGGTCCAGTTTGTTCACTGGACCAGTTAACAGGCATCTGGTCCACAATGCCACGATGGGAAATCACAGGTTTTACTACAATGCAAACTATATACTAAATATACTAGCCACAGGTGTCCATGCAAAAGCTATGCAATAATTCATTGCAAAGAATTACTTTAAAAAAAAAAAGGAAATCTAATTATTTGAAAATTGGATTTATGAATACATTAGAGGGAAGCACTATTCTCCTCAGTCTGTTAAACAGGAGAAAAACAACTAAACTTATCTGATAAATTATTTGTTATTTACTACTTCTGCAAGTCTGATTCTTGCATTTCCCAAAGGCTCCTCTTCTCTCAAGCATGGAGGACTATTAGCATGCTGATATTGGTTAGAGAGTCACGGACAACAGCAGAGTCAGCAGTCTGCAGACTCAGGAAGCCAAAAGCACATTAACTTCTACATGGAAAAATAGAGCTCTACATTACATCAAAACTCCTGTCCTTTGGCATTCGAGGAAAAGACCATGATCTATCCCTGGCAACTGTGGGACTAAAATCCTTTTTTTTTTTGTCATCCACATATTACAAAAGGAAATTTAATCAATCTTTTAATGTGGGCCAAATGGATACTGAGAACCTTCAACTTTGTTAGCCCCAATGCCACTAAAATATGCAAACAGAAAATTAAATTGGATTATTAGTGTGTAGACGTATTTGCAAGACTTACAGATATTCTTATATTGAGGTTTGAGAAGCACCACGCAGAATCAGCTAATACAACCCCTCAGCAGTACTTTATATATGTGGAGCAGAAAAACTAGGCTTTGCACCAAACTCTAACATGTACTGAAAGAGCTGAGCTGTCTTTAATTTGCAACCCTTTTATTAGGCTTCTAGACTCTGCCTTCTATGTGAGATACAGAGGTGCAGAAATTAACAGTTCTTCCAGTGATATGTTCATTAATTACATTTTAAATACCAGCCGAAGAAAAATAACTGTACAACTATACAACAGTGTAACAATAACTCTTTGTGTTACACCAGCTTACTATCACACTGACCTGCAAAGAATTAAGCTAACAAATAAAAGTGTAAGTATTAATACCTTATTTTAACCAACTCTTAAACTGTCAGCTTTCTTCATGTTACATATTTCATAGTCTACCAGTTCCCCACGTTTCATACTTGCTGAAATCAATAAAAAAACTAATCATACAAATAAGTAATAGATACAGAAAACTTGTTTTAATTATCACCAAAATGCAACAATATTGCTTTCTCTACTTTGCTAAAAACAAATTATCTTTGGACTAATTTAACATAGAACCTTTCCTTCCGCTCAAGTTTGGTTTTCCAGAAAACCTGGGTGAAGGGGGTGCTAATGAATGTTCTTCCACAACAATTTACATGATGTGCATCAACTCTTCATACACATAAGATTTGCTTCTGATTTTTGGGGGGAAAAAAAACTTTTTTCAAAGAAAAAAAGGACAAAAATATTCAAAGAGATTTTAAAAAAATCATTACTAATAAGTCACCAAAATGTGTGCATGCCACAACTGCGCAATTTCTGTGAGCAGCTTTCACCTTCCTCATCCCAGCTGCCCTTAATGTCCCTTACCGCCTACACACTGCATCACAATAAAAAACAGATTAAGCTCCTTGGGGTAGGGGTTTGTGATTCTGTAACTGTCCCAAAGCACCTAGTAGTGGTTGGACACCACAAGGGAAGAAAGGTAGAGTAGCTTCCTCCATAACTTCTGCCTTATATGCCTCTGCCTTATTTTGCCCAAGGCAATATTTGGCAAGAGCATTTTGTTCCATGACTCCACAAGGAAGCGAAGGGGAGTCTGTCTAATGTGACTAATATGCAGTTGATCACACACATAATTTACATCTTTATCACAGCATCAAACAAGACATGCAAAAATTGACACACACATGCCACAAACTTACTACAAATGGGGACAAGTCTCCCAGTCATTATTTTCTATGTTATTAATACTCTAGGTTTCACATATATAAGTTGTACTTTATTACATTTTATTTTATGTTATATTTTATTACATTTCAGTTAAGAAGTCAGCAGGAAACATGTGGAGATGGGAATCTTCTAGTCTGAAGTCCAACTACTGCCTGAAGACATAAAGCTAAAGTTCTGCCATGATATTCCTCACTCTCCTATCTTCCCCATACACTTGCATTCCTCCTCTCCCTTTTCCCGCATGCCAGTGTTTTAGTTCTGACAAGAGAAACTCGCTCTCATGGTGGAGAGAGATAGAAGCTATGAGCCTGTGATCTCCACAGACAGAGCTGCACTGCCAGAAAATGTTCACAAAATAAGTGTGCTTTACAACATGAACCTCATAACAAACTTTCCGTACAATGAGCTGATCTGCTGATTTTAATTCACTGAAGTGTTTGTGCGTTTATATAAATGCAAATTTTATGCACACCATGGGGCCCACTAAGGGCCTGATTCAGGACTATTTAAGTCAATGAGGCTTCTGGCTTTCAAGGCGTTGGATATGATGGCTCTTCATGGAAAGGAAGATGCGCACAAAAATCCACTTCAGAATAACCCCCTTAGTTTGGCTATGTCACTTTTAATGAGTTTAACTTGAAACACCACAAAGTGCTCAATCTTTCTGGCTACTTGTAGGACTCATTCAACTTTAGTGCCATTTATTATTCCACAGTTTTCTAAAGGCCAAAGAAAATTCAAACTGGGTCCCCATTTGTCTCACCTCCAAATCAGAGCCTTCTTTAGCAGAACAACGGTCTCTGTGGTGCTCGTGTTTCTGCATCTCTGGAGACTGCAAACGTGTGTTTGGAGACTGAGACTCGCTCCTGCAGGAGGGGCGGGGGCTGGGGAGAAGAGCCCAGCAAGGGACGACTGGCTCTGCTTAGCGCAGAGCTGCCTCCCTGACAGACTGGCTCGCAATGAAGTCCAACCGCTGGAATCACATGCAGGCTGACTGAGAGCATCAATTTTAGTCTTTACAAAATAGTAATACTAATAATAATAACAACAACAACAACAATAAAAGGAGAGAGAAAGCCATGGGGAAATAAAATTCAGATGGTGTGGCTTTTATAGAGCTTAAAATTTTCCAGACACTGTGAAATCATTGTTTGGGAAAAGGGAAAACAAGAATGTGTAAAGAACAGGTCCCTTCTATCATCAGGGTCAGTCTTCAAATCTGAACTGTGCAACAAATCGAGTGCATTTTTGTGGAAACACAAGTTCACAGACCAGTTATTTGTCTAGACTCAGAGCTAGTTTCTGCCTCATGCTATCAGCCAAACCTACTGCTCACAGGACTGCATACAAATTACTGGAATTACTTTGGATGGGAGAAGAAGGTGATGAAAAAGAAACCTGCATGTGTTACATCGGCCTCTAGTCAAATATGTTTATGCATTTTTAAACTGACTCCTTGCCTGCTGAATAGTCAAGTTAAGGTAGTGTGATGAAAAAAAAAAAAAAGAAAAAGAAAGTTAGCTAAATAATTTAGGGAGCAGACATTATTGTCAGCTTCTCTATGTTGATCGCCTAGGGCAGCAGATGCCACCCTGAGCTGCAATTCCCCATCACAAAAAAGCTGTCTGTGTGCCAGTGCAGCCAGGGCAGCCCAGAATTCCCTCCCTTCAGACTAAATCAGGGAAAAGGGTTCTCCACAGCCCTACTCGAGGCGAAACATGCTCATGTTTCTAGTACCCTTCTGGATGCTCCTGCTGGTCCTCCTGCATTTCA
Source organism: Eudromia elegans (assembly GCA_003342815.1). NCBI lineage: Eukaryota > Metazoa > Chordata > Aves > Tinamiformes > Tinamidae > Eudromia > Eudromia elegans. The sequence continues at coordinate 1,000,946 of PTEX01000196.1, forward strand.
TCAGCTCTCCCTCATGGAAACTCTAAATCGCACATTTAAAAATAGACCATCCGATTATCTGGGTAAATCATAAAGCTCAGCTTATCTCTCTCTTCCCATTTGAAATATACAATTTATTTGGTTCACCAGCTCAGCAGCATCAAGCCAAGAATAATCCCATATGTCTCAGCAACCCTACATACCTCTGGTGTTGGTACATATGCTGTGTTTGTATGTTCGCATGTGCATGTAGGGAGGGCGAAGGACGTACACATGTGGGCAGGGAGCTGGACCAATGCACGTCTGCTTACGGCAATGTTTATGCCCACGCCAACTGCGCGCGTCCCAGCACCACAGCCCAGCCTCGACACAACTGGGGCGACAATACGAGGACACCCCAAGCACCTCAATTACACACAAAATTATTATTTAACGCTTGCCTGGGCCCTCACACCAGTTTTTCCGTCCTGCTTTCCCAGCGCTTGGGAGGCAGCACACCACGCAGTCGGGAGCAGCCAGCCCCAGCGCCGCACACACACAGTATGCCCGTACACACGCATCCAAACGCACACACACAGCGTCCCCATGCTCCCCCCGAGGAGCCGGAGGAAGCCCTGCAAGGCTATAAATAAACGCTCGGGTTGGGGGCGGGGGAGAGGGCAGTGCAGCAGCCCGTTTCCAAAGAGCTTTGCTGCAGAGGAGGGTGTCGCACGGGGGGTCGGGGGGCACGAGCGCAGGGAAGTTCCCCCAAGTGCAGCGCACCCCGCGCCGCCCCCCTGCGCGGAGCCATCGTGCTGCCCCTGGCCCCGGGGCAACTTTTCCAGCAGGTCCCGCGCCCCCTGCCTGGCCCGGCCGCTCTCACCGTCCTCCAGAGCCGCTGCCGCTTGGCACTGACGGACGTGGCGGTGACGATGAGGTGGGAGACGGAGACAACGAGGCCGAAGACGATGGCGAGCAGGGTCCGTACAGGCAGCAGCGAGTAGGAAACGAAGGTGACCAGCATGAGCTGCCACATGCCCTGCTCGGGGGCGCTGGGAGGCTCCATGCCATAGGCGCCCAGCGAGAAGGGGCAGCAGAGGAAGGAGAAGGTGAAGCTGAAGAGCAAGGTGAGCTTTACGATCTGCTGCAGCTGCGTGACCTGCAGGTACTTGACATTGGTGACGATGAAGAGCGAGAGGAAGATGATGCAGTGCACCGGGTGAGAGCCCTTGGAGATGCTCAGGCTGGGGCCAGAGAGCAGCTCGAGCAGGGCCAGGCTGGCGGTGAGCACGATGAGCACGGCGAGTGCCTTGAGCGTGGACGTCTGTTCCAGCTTGAGGTTGTAGCTCTGGAAAAGCGCCTCGAGCTCCTTGCAGTCGAACTCGTCCTCGCAGGCGATGGCATCGAGCAGCAGCAGCGGAGCGGGCTCGCCGAGCCCGCCACCCGCCGCCGCCGCAGCCGGCGGGGAGCAGCAGCAGTGGCAGCACTTCTTCCTCTTGGTCTTGACTTTCTGAAACGGAATTTCCTCCATGTCAGGGCCATTCATAAACCCCGGGCGAGAAGGGATGCTCCTCGTGGCGTGCCGTGCCCCGCCGCCGCTCCGCCGCGCCGCTCATAGACGAGACGGGGGCTGCGCGCTCGGGGAGGC